>JARKIA010000131.1:0-503251 GCA_029289565.1 Mycena galericulata | reverse complement strand
CATTTGTGTCTGACATTCAGGATCTCGACATCCCCATAGCGGAGTTCAACAATAGCGACCCCGACTTCAAGTTCGATGCCGCGTTTAGTAATGCCGCATTGCATTGGTGTAAACGCAATCCGGCTGGTGTGCTGGAGAGCGTCAAGAGGATTCTCAAACCCGGTGGACGTTTTGTTGCGGAGATGGGAGGCGCGATGAATTGCATCGGTACGACTAACCAAGTTTGTTGCACTTGCTCTCTGATACCTCTTATTTCACAGGCGTCAGAAGCGCTCTGCACAGCGTCCTCAAATCTCGTGGTCATAATCCTTCTCCTTTGGATCCGTGGTTCTTCCCTTCTGTCGAGGATTATACCAAGGTAAGCTGATGTTGATTATGTCTTGCTGGTCCACTGACGTCCGTTAGCTTTTGATCGCGGCTTCGTTCGAGCCCCTACAAATTTCCCTTTCGCCCAGAGCTACCCCGTTGGAAGACGGTTTAAAGGGGTGGTTGGAAGTCTTCGTCAGGAAAAGCATCTTGAAAGATTTTCCCGATAGCGAAGCAACGGAAATCATCAGCGAGGTAGTCGATGTCTGCAGAGTTGATTGTCTGGATAACTCGGGTAACTGGTCCATGATGTACAACCGACTGCGATTTGAAGCTGTCCTGAAGGATAATTGAGCAATAGCCACAGTTGTTTACAAGCCCCTATTTTCACGTCATACGGCTTACTCATCGAGGCCCCACGATCATGCCTTGGCGTAAAACGTGGCCAACCAATGGCCAACTCTTCATTTTATCTAAGTACCTCAACGGTTAGAATAAGTAATTCCAGGACGGAGACTAGACTCATGTCTCGGAATCGACGAAAGGTCGCAAACGGTGATGCCAGAGACCCAATCCCTTCGACCGAATCTGTAGATCCCGGTGTACGTCTGTCCCAAGCCACACCTGCCCTGCTGGACTACTATTCTATCCTCTCCATGGTCATGGGCGGCTGTTGCGTGTAAGTCTCTGCGCGTCCCACCCACCGCTGCAAATATTCACGCCAAACAGAAATGTTTGGGCCTACGAGCAGTTGCTCAATATGAACGCCAGAATCGGTGACGATTTCACTATATCGAGTTCATTTCAAAGTCGGCTGACCTGCACACTTTAGGTTCGGCGCTCACTTTCTCTCAAGTTGTGTTCATTGCCGCCCAAGGCCTGCCTGAATTTTTGGTGTTCCATCCCGGTCATCGATTACCCCGTTTCAAGCCGCGCCAGGTCCCTCTGAAGCATTGGGCTGCTCAAGTGCTTCTGCTGACGACCGGATCCTTGTTGAACAACTGGGCTTTTGCTTATAAAGTTCCTCTGACAGTTCTTATCGTTTTCCGATCCGCTGGTGTGAATCGCTTCTGAAATAATTCTGTCGCGTGGCTAACACGGAATAGGATTGGCTGTGTCGATGTTTTTTGGCTTCTTATTTGCCGGACGGCGGTACACACTAATGCAAGTGGTTAGTTGGAGCAGTTGTGCTCAATATAACTGCTGACCCTCGCTGTTGCCAGGTCTCTGTGCTCTTGGTATCAGCTGGAGTGGCTCTTGCGACCCTGGCCCGACCATCGCCAGCGGCTGCGGCAAAACAGAGTGACCATGTCCAGTCTGCGGAAGACCTGCGCAAATACACCATAGGCGTCGCGATGCTCGTCACATCTTTGCTTCTCTCGGGACTCTACGGACTGCTGCAAGAGCGGACGTATAGAAAGTTCGGTCCCTGTTGGAGAGAAGGGGTGTTTTATACGGTATTCAATCTCGATATTTTTTGATGGGGGAAATGTCTTATATCATTCCCAGCACTTCTTGTCCCTTCCGGTTTTCTTATTTCTGGTCCGCGATGTCCAGCAGGGACTGCGTAGTCTGTCGGAATCGACCAATGACTCCTCAGCAATGGGATCTTGGCTGATTCTCGGGCTGAACTTATGCTCCCAACTCGTCTGCGTCTCGGGCGTGAACAGACTCTCATCAGTGAGTGTCGTCGCATCCTTCTTCGCTCTAGTACTCGATTTTAATTTCATTTGCGTTAAACAGCAGGTATCCTCTGTATCTACGAATCTCGTTCTCACCACTCGAAAGGCCATAAGTCTCTGCTTTAGCGTGTGGTGGTTCGGGAACGAGTGGAACGCAGAGCTAGGGATCGGCGCCGTTATGGTGTTTTGTGGGAGTCTGTTATTTACAGTCAGTGGACCAAAGAAGGTTGACAAGAGAGATTAGATCTTGTCGTGTAGATTAGAACTGTAAATTACATACACTCGAGTTCAAGTAGAGGCTAGATGGAGACTCAAATAAAGTTTTTTGGTGTCGCCGCTCGCCAAATAAGAGCCAAACACACATACTCATGCAATCTTACCAGCTAGCTCATTTTCCGCCACATCTATCCTTTGTGCACGCAGCCTTGTACACGAACGTATCCGACTCCGATCTGCTGCGGAAGCGCCTCATCACAGCGTCGACCGCCGAGGGTCCCGATGGCGAACGCGAACGCGAAGCGCTCAACTTCGCCTTCATCGAAGCGCGGCTCGTCTCTACTCTTCTTTGGACCCGTTGGACGCCGCCCTGACGCTTGGCACAGATCACGAGCGTGACCCACCTGCGCACCGCAGTGTACCAGGCCGTCTTGGCGCACGCTCAAGGCGCCTTGCGCACGAAAACGGTGCATTCCGAGATCATCTGGGCGCTCAACCCCGAACAACGCGCGTCCTGCTTATTCTTTGCGCTTCGACGCCCGTTTCGAGACTTAACTTTGCCAGATATCGGAGGCGATGCGCCGGTATGGTGTGTCCGATGCGACGACGGCCCTCGTTGTGGTGCGCGTTGCCGGTCCCGAGTCGTCGGCTGAGGGCGTCGAACGCGAGATGGATGCCGTTGTCAAGGGTACAAAGGTGTCGTTCGCAGATTTGCGGGATCTCACTGACTGGACGGCGGTCAAGAAGGTATGTCGCGCCGGTGGTTTTTAGGCTCTCCTCTGAATGAACGCAGTATCACAAACTCGGGGGCGAAGTGGCCGTCCGTGAGGCGAAGGACGACCTCGAGCGTGAGCATGCCGTAGTAGACGGCATTGTTGTAAGTTCCGTCGCAATGAAAAATGTCATGGGATGAGCTGCTTGGCCCTAATTTTGAGACTGTACCTATCAACGTGAAAATATTAATGCCTTTAAGCCAATCCAGAAACTATGTTATGTAGGTGTACATGCGTGTTTATACTGTACGAATGCCTAGAGAGACGACTGTTTCTGTGTAGAGTGTCTTGGTCTCAACAAGTATAAGCCTCATAATTTATTGAGGAATTTTCACAAAATGTCACGGTAATTCTTTGGCGACGAAGACCAACCGTGACCCGCCAGGATGTCTGCGGCGCGAGGGCCACGCCTTGACTGTCGCCTCCTACACATCCGTCTAGTATGCGTGTTTGAATGCAGAGAGTATGCTAGACATATCCGGTCCTTATGCTAGCGCTTTGCCATTGCCAGGAGGAGTTTTGGGCCTACCGCCATGTTGCGCGGGATTAGCGCTGCTGTAGTCCAGATGGACACTTGAACAGATGGGTGGTTAACTTCCGCTCGTCGGCCCTAAAGTCTAAACAAAGCAACTCACTAAGCGCGCGCAACAAGGTCGAGGGCTTCGATCGACTTGGATCGTCTCGCCTATGTCGTGTGTGTACGCGAGACTTGTGTGTAAAGGGAGAATCACGTCGACTTCGACGATCAGCTCGTCACCAATGTGGCTGGTTCGGGAATGCACTGAGCTCCGCGAACGAAAGATTGAGGGGCGAGAGCTCACTAGACTTCGAGGTACGAGACCTCGATCACTGGTTTGAAACGCGATATAAGATAGAGGATGCGGAAGTGGTGGTCGTTGCTCGCAACGCGTCCGGAGAGCTTGACAAATTTTCCAGTAATGTTTGCATCCATTCGATATAACTGTGGAATGTGAGCGCTCCGCTGGATCATGATCATGCGCAGACTGACCCCAAATACTGAGCAGCGCGCCACCCAAAGGATCAAGTTCTCTGATCTTCAAAACTTCGCCGACCCAAGGGACTATTAGGGAAAAGACATTGAACATCACATCAACCTTGGCATCCTGCAGTGAATCTATTCAGGCGCGATTCTGAAATTGCGATGGAATACAAACCTGGGCCAACGCTTGTATCCCACTTGACTGAAACTTGGAGCACCAGACCCATATCACGCTCTTGACGACAATCGTCGCGACCATTGTACTTGAAAATATCGTTGTATAGAAGCTTGGCGCAGGACAGTGATCCAAAATACGCACGCTTTCCCGAACAACGACACTGTGCCGATTTCGCCGGTTTCTTCGCCAAAGAGTTTTTGAGGGCTTCGACGAGAACTTGGGAGAATGAGGCGATCATACACACGGAGAAAATGAGGACTCCGAGGGGTTCGAACCGTTTCTTGCCGGTAGGGTATTTAGAGCCACGGTCCTCTCTCTTCGCTGCAAAATCTGCACCCCAGATAATGAGTGTTGAGAGAAAGTCGAGGGCCGAGTCGACAAAGGACGCCAGGAGAGATATGGAGTTTGAAAGCAGCACCGCACCGCCTTTGGACACTAACAGCAAAATATTCACGAGCATATTCACTAATGGACGATATAGGACAGAATGGCGGGGACCTCAATTGTGCGCACCATTCAAGGCAATTTTATCCGCGCGTTCCCGTTTCTTCTCCTTCGACTCGGTATCCGGGAGTAATGGCTGCCGTTCAGCCTCCTCATCATCGGCAATGGGCGACAGGACTGAAGGTCCGTCGAAGATCCGACGATTCGCAAACGTCCCGTATATGTTATCAGGAAGGGTCGACGTTAAAACCGCCTCCACCTCCAGGAAGCTGTCCAGTATCTCATCTAAAGAAGAGAATGAGATAAAAACGCGTATATAGATTCATTCTGACTTTGTTGTTGGTAAAACTCGCGCACACCGCGATTCTTGATCGTCTTGAGCTCGTCTTCGCTCTTGCGGAAGTGTTCAAATTCACTAGGCGAGCACTGAATCATTTCTTGGCTACAGACCCAGACCAGTCAAGGTGGGTAAGACCTGTGACAGATTCGCGTACCCGAGTTCTGAGGCCATGGCAGTAGTGGTTCCAGCCCTGGTGAGCCGCCTTTTGTGTGGTAAGGAGCCACTGATGAGGGGACTATTCAGTGCTGCAGACATTCCGAGGAGTTCACTCGATACTAGTAGCTCTTGATAGGTTGATTACAAGGGCCAGGTAGGCCCAGGATGAGAAGCAGGATAATATTGGGTACGCGAGCGATTTCTGAACGACTGTCTTCTGAGAACCACTTGAGATTATGACTTTTCTATGTTTGTTCTACGTTGAGGCTGAGGCTGAGCGAGCCTCAACGAGCTCAGCCTAGAATGTGTGTCACAATGCGTGACAAGTAACGCAGCCCCTCTTTTAGTCCACGACTCCACCCTTTTGACGTTGTTCCTGGCTCTAAGACGGGAGGTACATACACGCCTCCAGTTTCTATCGGAGAAACAGTCAATGATACCGCGAATCACAGGCACATGGCCAACAACCTTCCAGACGAGATCGTCTCCGAGATTCTTTCCCCCGCACTCAAGGTGTCAGACGACGCGTTTTCCGATACCTCGAGGAACTCCCCATTCGCTGTATACTCTGAATCAAGTTCTGCTTTCCTCCTCGTCTCCAAAGCATGGCTTCGTGTGGCCACTCCTCTTCTCTATCACGTCGTGGTCCTTCGGTCCAAGGCGCAAGCTGCAGCGCTCGACAGCGCGCTGCGTGATAACAAAGAATTGGGACGATTTATCAAGAAGCTACGCGTTGAAGGCGGATATGGCGGTTCCATGTTCAAAATTATCAAAGCTGCTCCGAACATAACCGACATATTCATCTCACTCAACATTTGGTCAGACGACAATGTCGGAGGCCTCATTCGCGGCCTGCCCTTGATAAACCCCACCCGCGTGGTCCTACATGACACCGAAGGCACTCGCAATAAGAATATTCACCTTCTTCACGACGCTGTCACACAGTGTATCAAGGGATGGAAGAATCTCGTACGTATTCTATCATCGTTAATCTTATTATCGCACTCACTATCCTGTCAATCTAGACTGTGTTTGAAATACCGTATTCGAACAATAACTATTATCATTCAAGAGAGGCCTCGGAAGCGATTGGATCAGCTTTGAAAGAGGCTCCAAACCTCAAGACTGTCATAATTCCAGCTATACCCGTCACCCGCACCATCCCCCATTACCTTGTTTTAATAGCGCAAAACCCATCAGTGCGGAGCATTCAGTTTAAAGAGACGAGTAATTTCAAGATTCCCGACTACTTTTACCGCGGTTACAATGCCCCAGCTCTGGCTGATCCGAGTCTTCGTGGCCTCATTAAAGCCCCGGTCGACATCCCAAACGACGAGTAATTTTTTCCGCTCTTTGTTAAAACAGGTGCTCACGCTTATCTTGCAGTTCGATGAACTTTCCATCTGCTTCTCCTTCACCGCAGCCAACCCCACGACCTCTCCAGTTCTCTACTGCCTCAGTAACAGAGGATATTTGGGAACGCATTATAAGTTTCGCCGCGGTCTTGACATTTAATAACGACAGAACTCGATCGAAACCTCGACTGGGGATAGTTCTCGTATCGAAGATGTTTGCGGTAAGTTGTTCAAAATCGCAACTCCTCCCTCAAGTTCATTGTACACAGAGACTAGCGCTGCCGTATTTTTACGAGGCCATCATCCTCCGAACCCCATGGCAATTTGACGATCTTATGGTCCACTTGAACGCGGATCCGATCCTGTGTTCTCGAGTGCGGACATTGTATTTGTCTACCAACGCGCACATAAACTTGCGGCCCGCACTTCCAAGAATTAGACTCCTTAATTTGATTGGGCAGGCTCCTTTCGGTATGACATGCAAGGCGTTTAGTGACTTGGGAAAGCATTCTGGCCCCACTCTGGTCAGGTTGGAAGGAATCCAAGTCGCGAAAGGGTCCACGGTACAAAATCCGTCTGTATTTTCCTCGTTCCACCATCTCCGGTCCCTGTCCATCGGATTCAAGGGCAGCTTCGATATGAAATCTTCGTCGATCCCTGTCGGCGCCCTGGCGAATCTCGAAGAGCTCTCACTTTCAGCTATGGATGGGTCGCTTTTGACCGTTTTGACTGAGATGGAGTGCGTTTCAACCACATCGTTGTATTCATGCTGATTTTTTATGGGCGAAGTTTGGTCGCTCTTCGCCATGTTGCTTTTTCGGTTCACAGTTCGAACATTGTCTCCTTCCTTGCGAAACATGGCAGCAAGATTCGGACGCTGGAAGTCTATTTCATGACTTTGAATGTCACGAATGTTTTCGATCGTTGTCCGGCGATGGTGGACTTGACTGTTTACTGTGGTCCAACTGTCGGTCTTGTTTCTCGACGCAACTTTTCAGGACTGACGCGTTACTAGCCCCCGAATGGGGCCCACTTAACCTCCAGCGTTGACCATACATCGTTCGAGAGATTAATACTCAAGGCGAATGGGCGGCAGTACGTTTGACCAAAAGCCTTCCGTGTGGCCTCTTTTTGCTCAGATTCCTTCAGGCGCAAGGCGGAACAAAAATGGAAGCCGTTCTTCACATCCTTCAGCGTTGCTACCTTCCCCGCTCTTCGGCAGGTCACTTTCCCTTATATCAGATGGCCGACTAGCGAGTAAGTGTGTTACGTTTTTCGAACTGGGGTTGTTGCTGATGCATCACAGACATGAAATAGGTAAAAGTAATTGGGTCAGAGTGGCGGAGCGGCTTTTGGACCACGGCGTTAAATTGACGGATGAATCGGGTGTCGGTTGGAGGCGCAGGCTGAAGAAGGGACTCCACTGTTAACGGTGCGCGCATGTTTTGTAATATGGGATAAGTATACCCCTTCACTGTCGTTTCTTCTTGTGGTCCAATTCCGTCGTTCATTTTATCCAAATACTTTGCCGTAGTTTTAATCTTTGCATCGAGTTCAAATTTTGTGGCTATACGTTCAACTTTGCATCTGTTAGGGTTGCGGGCTATCGTCCCCACCTCCCCTTCATTTCGACCTTACCCTACACTTGTTTTCAATGGACCTAGGATCTAACTTCTCGGCCAAGCTGGAGCCCTTCCTGCTGATGGCCAAGTCCCTTAAGGGCGCCGCCGCGGCCAAATTGATCGCAGATGTTACCAGCGCACCAGGCGTCTTTGTTTTTGCCGAGCTGCTCGAGCTCAGCAACATCCAGGAGGTGCTCTATCCTCTCCTTCTCCTATCGTTTGATCTCAAATCTCTACTCGTAAAGCTCAGTAAAAACGAAACTCATGCAAAGTCCTTTGCGCTGCTCGAGCTGTTTGCGTACAGGACGTACGAGGACTACATGCGTCTGTCTCACCTTGTTTCAACATCCATGTTGCTGGGCTGACAATAGTGCTTCAGAAAACAAGGACGCCTTTCCGCCACTCAACGCCTCTCAAACGACCAAACTCAAGCACCTCTCCATCGTTACCCTCGCCTCCGAGCGCCGCGTGCGTCTCCCTTGTGTTCACCACCAGTCAATCCCTGACATCCCGTCTTACTACATCTAGATCCTCCCATACGGTGGCCTCCTTCGCGCCCTTGACATGCCCACAGTGCGCGACCTCGAAGACCTCATTATTGACGCCATCTACCTCGACATTCTCCGCGGCAAGCTCGACCAGAAGCACTCGCAGCTTGAGGTCGAGTACACCATGGGGCGCGACCTCCCCGCGTCTGCCATACCCTTCCTCCTCTCGGCACTGCGGGAGTGGGCTGCGACGACGTCGAGCGTGCTGCAAACGCTCGACGAGAAGTTGGCGAGCGTGGCGAAGGCGGGTTCAGACAGGCGCTCACGGGTGGCAACGCATGAGAAGGCGTTGCAAGCGGCGTTAAAGGAGGCGGCAGATCGGAATGCGAAAGAGAAGGGTGGCCGGAGCGGCGGAAGGGCGTTGATGGGGATGGGCGGGAATACGGGCGCGTACTACGGCGACGCGATGGACGTGGACGAGCCTGGTGGTAGCGGAGTGTTGATGGGCGGCATGAGCGCGATGGGGGGGGCGCGACGGGCAGGAAAATGTCAAGGGCAAGGGGCGCAAGTGAGTCTTGCGTTCTTTTACACTCGTTCTTCCCAATTTTTCTTTGCAAGTCGCATATGCTGAATCACATCATCCCGCAGGACCGCACAAGACTTGAAGCCCGTGCGTAAGCGCAATCGGTTCTAAGTTGGCCTCCGCGCATTTAGACGTTACTTGGTGTACGATATTCCCGAAATGAAGATGCATGTTACGGCTAATGGTGAGAGGTTGAACCCGACCTAGGACAACAAGACTTGAAACCTGTGCGTAAGCGCAAGTTCTTCTAAGATGACCTCTTTGCAGATAGATACTACTTGGTACGTCGAGTGACGAGGACTTGAAATTGAGCCATACCCACAGGCATCGTTGTCCAGCTTCTCGCAAAATTTTAAAGTCTGAACTCCACCAACAGCCAGATCTTTGGTCTGATTCATTTTTTGAAAGTTTTACGTTACGATCTCCGGCAACTTCCGTTGAACCAGTTGAACCACACAACAAAACGTCCAAATGACATGATGCTACGAGGAAATTGTCAGTCCGTATTCATTGCGGAAAGTAACCCCTTTTGTCCCGTAACTTGAAGCATTGTGCAGTTTGAAGCTCTGATTTTTCTAGACAACCAATGAGCTGTCTGGAGTCCGTGGCCGTAGTACCGGCGTACTTATTGCTATGGACCAGAAAGGTGATGCCACCGAGGCCTGAGGACGCGGCTTGGGAATTTATCCAAGTAATGGCGCTGAATCAGTCCTCCACCCGTCTCGACCAGTCTAGAGTGTGCTACTGGCCACACGTCCTCTCCCTCTCAAGAATGCACTTGAAAAGACATCATTCTTGCCTGGTGGCCACGGCCGCACGGGTGGCGGTGAAAATCGCTGATACATAGTCAAGTCTCGTTGATCAGCGCAAAAATGGTCAGATTTGCACCGGGTTGAGAGTACCGCTTCTGAAGCAGTAAGATGTCGAACGTCCTGGAGCTAACTATTACGAGGAGAGCGTCGGGCCGAGGCATCGAGTGGGTCTCAATCGATAGGCACGCGTGTTGGATTCTACTAGGCAACCATTTGAACCAATTTTCTTTGGAAAAATGGCCATTGGCAACTTACGTAGGAATCTGTCCCCGGGACCGTGGCATTTCTGCATTTCTGAATACGCTAAGATGTGCTGCACCACACCTCAAGTCGACGGACACATCAGTGAGTGCCGTGGCGATAAGTACCATGTTGGAGAGTAGAAATTTGGATCCAGGGGAATGATACACAAATGGCGGTGTCTTGCAGGGACGACGGACTGAAAGAAGTCAGGATTCACACAACTCCACCACAGCCGTGAGAGACAGATTTCGATTTCTACCAGAACCGGTCCAGATACCAAAACCAGTCCAGACGTTCGAGAAAGAATAACTGGCCCGAGGGTACGAAGGCAAGGCTGGCTTCCAGTGCTGGGTGATTCAAGTTCAAGTTCCGACTCGAAAGAACGGTGGAATTTCGGCCATCGCAGTTAACTGGAACAAAGTGTCTAGCTCCTCACGTGTGGGTTATATTGCAAATAATGCGGTAGAAGCCTCTCTTGAACCCGGAAACCTGCGAAGAAGATATGGGCGCGGAAAGTATTAAAAAGGAAACTGATGAAGACAGTGAGTCAGGCACCTGATGTGTTGCGGTAGTCAAAATAAACTACGACAAGTTGACGACCATTCGTGCGGCGGTTTTCGTGTTTGAATAATGTGCATGTTTAGCCACGAGTGAGGTCGCACGGTGTACCATGCAGATGCGTTCAACTAGTCGAACACTATCCGCGGCAGAGCCAGCCGAAAGATCTATCGACCTTGAAGCGCGATCGCACATGGGTTTGGTAAGTCCGCTCGCTAACCAGTAATCTTGTAGCTGTCCAAATTGCCGTTCGACATTGCCGTTCGACAGTCTCGCTAGGTCAGGCTAGGTCCCCCTTGCACTTAATTAGATTACGTTGCTACTGCCATAATCTCTTGAAGATCTTTTTCTTGCAGTTCTGCCAGTGGAAGGGTTGGGACTTGTTAAGGTCCCTACTACAAAGGACACCAGCCCCGAGATTGGTTGCAGGATCCATTTCTTTCTGTGGTAAGATTGGGAAGATGATCAGCCCCACCTACGGCATTCCAATGAGTCGATAGGTCTTGAAAAATGAGGTATCAGAGAGGACTCGGAGGCCAGATAATTAAGTGAGTTACAGGAGCCTGAATTGTAGCCCAAGATGGTGGTCGCCATTGAGAATATGAGAGATGATGCGCCCGCCGCGGGGAGAAGCCATGTCAGCGCCAGGGTATACGACAGACGGCGACGATTCGTTGGTATGCAAGCGAGACTTTCAAATTGAAAAGTTACAAAGAGCTATTTCTGTAAAGTCTTGTGTACCTTCCCAAAATGACCTTGATATCGGCCTAACGGAGAGAACGGCAGATACGTGAGAGACCGAGTAAGGGACGGAGAGGCGGAAAACATACGGGGATGAATTCGAAGCACGATGTCTACGTAGTACAGGGTACACCAAGTACACGTACTTCCATTATTGTACTTCCAGCTCAAGTTCCGACTCCATATGGATTTAGTGGCGTGGTTGAAGTGCCGGGAATTATTTAAGGCCCAAAGAGTCGCAGTGAAAGTCGCATAAGTATCCCTTCTATGAACCTGCCAGGAAAGTTGAGACGCAAAGACAGTCACCTGCCGGGCCGGTTTCGCCGAAAATGGACAGTCCCCATTCGGCCACCCTCTTCATTGCAAACAACTGCCATGGCACACGATGAGGGGCCTCCTTCGACACCATCTCATCCTTCTTCGTCTGCGCCTAGACGATCCGTTAGAAATCGACGCGAAGGTTCGACTTTCTTCTTTTATTTCGGTGCGACCGTCTTTTTTACCGTTCACATTTACTGGTCGCAGGGCATTCCTCATCCCATCGCACAACGACGCCTGATACTAGCTCACACGGTTCCATAACGTCACCTCAGAACCCACCCGTTGCTTCTGGTTCCCGTCGTGTCCCTCGAAATCCGCAGCGTACGCCGGGTAGGTTTTAAACACCCAGGTTTAACGTTCACCCAGAATTCCCTACTCATCCCTGATGACAGTCGTTTCCTCGTCCAGGGTAGCTGCCCCACTGTTTACGCAAGAGACGCCAACTTCGCGTGTACGCCGATTCACGGCCAACCGTGGGCATATCGCGTCGGAATCGCCACCCCCCGTAGAACTTTATACTCCACACCAGCAACTGCCCTCGGAGGAGGAAGATAACGAATTTCCCGACAGTATTTTTGATAGCGAGAAGATTACGACGTGTCCGAGCCCCAGCAAGCTCGAAAAAACAGCGCAAAAAGCGCGGTATGTTCGCTCAATTTTAAATCGGTTTTTGTCCTGACAACCACAAAGAAAGGAGAAGTAAGGTTGATCCGACTTTTTTTTCGGTATCTGATTGATTCCTGCCAGAACATGGCCCCCGACCCAACCAAGAGATTTTGGAGTTGGACGACAATGACACATTTGTGGTCAAACGTGCCCGTATGTTCATACATACTTCCTCGTTCGTAGCTGACATTTGCTAGGCCGGCCTCGCGCCAAAAATATTCCTATATCAGAGGTCATCGAGCTCTCTTCGGATGATGAGGCTCCTTCATCGCCCACACGGCCCCCGCTGGGGAAACGCAAGCGCCCCACGAACGAAACTCCACTCAGACCACGAAAACGCGTGTGTTTAGGTCCGATCATAGAAGTCGACACATCGAGCGCCGATGAGAGTGCTGCCGGACCTGCGACGCCGCCACCTTTTTCAGACGTAGACGACATCGTGCTGATCAACACGGAGCTCCAAGGTATGGGTGAAATGGCTCTCAACGAGCCTTTCCCGTCTGTACATAATCTCAAGACAGCTGGGTCCGTTCTAGACGTTCCTGATGCGACGGCGTTCGAGCACGATGAGTTTGTCGCACCGATCGAAACAGCAAACCCCCCAGCCGGCCATCCGTGGCTGCGTGTAACCCCTGATACAGACGCGGAGCGTGTTGCGCTTCGGCGAGTCTTTGACGAGGCCTTCGCCCTGGTACAGGCGGAATCGGAGACTACTGCTGCGTCTTCTGATGTCCCGTCGACCACGCACCGTCTGTCATCTGGTGGAGGGACCACCACACCGACCCTCGCTCCCCTGCGTAGCCCCGACGTCCCTTCATCACCCGTTCCGGCCAGCCCCCCCGCATCTGCCCCACTGGTCTTTGCGCCTGTTCCCTGCTCACCCATGTCAACTTCGCAGCCCGATTCCCCTGCACCGATCACGACCACTGCACCGCCGACGATCTCACCATATCCTGAATCGCAGAGGCAGGAAATCATCGTCGACCCAAGTGCACGCTCACACTCGCGGTCGGGCCCCGCCCAGGACATGCGAGGGGAACCCCGATCCAACTTTCAACTCCCTTTCATTTTCGATGATATAATGGAGAGATTCGCTCGAGTGCGCGGGGGGGAATCCTGGGAGATATTTCAACGGAACCGCGCAGCGAGGGCCGCAGGGGCGGACCCTGGCCGGAAGGTCCAAGAGGAGGCAGTCGACACAAGTGCAGACGGGGACGCAGCTATGGTGGAAGCGGACGTGGATTTAGAAGCGGCAAGTGTATCTGCGGAGGCGGGAACGGAGAGGGTCGAAAGTCACGCCATTCCCCCGCCGCGTCCCACGGAAGACAAGCCGCTCGAACCAGTGCCGAACCCGAACCCAACCCCCCGCGAATTCGGACTCGGGTACACCCCGCCGCTGTCACCCACGAGTGATTCCCCGCTCGGCGCGACGCCACCTGTCCTGTACGCGGAGCCTTCGCGCGCAGTCCTCCTCCCCTCATCGACGATCTCCAAACCGGCTGGATTGGAGATGGACGACGACGATGAGGATTTGAATTCCGCCGACCTCGTGTATCCATCATAGCAGATTTCTTCAATCCCATTTCTTCCGCTTTGTCTGCATTTGCTGTGTTTTCCTTCCGTCTGTGCAAACCGTTTGCTCTACCTAGATTGTATCTATACCAGAATTCGAAAATGTATACTCCTTGTGTTGGTCTGAATCGGTTACTCTGGCTGTCAGAGAAATCTAATTGGATCTTATACAGTACATTATATTACTTCAGGTTAATCTACGCGGTCCGTGATTGTGAGTTAATAGAATTACGTTCTAGTCGTCAACCTCTAAAGAAAGGGTGAGCCTGTCGAAGCAAAGTCGTCCCACGGCTGCGGCATCGAGTGGGATAGAGTTGCCTACGAGGTCGTGAGCTCTAGTAATAAGAAAAGCACGCCAAGTCTAACCTTGGAAGCCTTCGGGGTATGCATTGACGGGCGTGTTGGGACTCGTGAAGGCTCTATTGAATCGAGGGATCAGGGAAGGGTTCACAAGAACTGCGAAGAATGACTGACGACGCGCCCCAGAAGCCATAGTGAGTGATGCCAAGCGAGCGCGCGGTATACTCGTAATCGTGCGCGAAACCGCCTGGATAGAAGAATTCCATGACAGTCGTACGCGGGGTGGGGTGCATCCAGATGAGATTCGTGAGACCATTGCCGTGGACACCCATCATAATCTAGTCAGTCTTAGATTAGGACGAGAGGGGACGGTCAGGGGGGGAGGGGGGTGTAACTTACCGTGGTTCGCACAGACAGCCGTATTTGTTCCATTCTGCTCATCTTCTCCATAAGGACGATGTTGACTTCCCATCCGTGCTCGTCCCGCAGCCTGTACAGCTCTTTCACCAGTCTCTCATGGTCCTCCTTGAGTAGCGTACGGCGTCCCCATGCCTGCCGCGATATGTAAGTGATGACAGGCGTGGTGCTTGTCGACCTCCCGTCGTCCAACTCCATCCCCGCGAACTGCACGACACTGTTCCGGACTGTCATCCACCAGTTCACGCTACCAGGGAGACCAAATGGGACGGCGGCCGTGCGTTGGTAGCGCTGGTAGTTGTAGGCGCGCATCGCAGCTGAGCGGTCGGCGAGCACGACACGTTCAAAGACAAACGGCACGTTCATTTTGACGCGGTCATCCCAGTCGTCGCGGAACTCCATTGTCACATCCGGGAACGAGGAACGGAGGACCAGCTGATTCATGTCCGTTGGGTCGCGCCACCGGAATGCGTCGAGTCTGTTGAAAAACATGTGGCGCGGCTGAGGGAGAGTGGTCTTTCCCTCTGGGGTAATGGAAGGATCTAAGGAAGAATATGTTCGCCAGAAGCCGAAATAAAGTTCTGCAGACCAATGGTAATAGTGCCGGATACTGGAAAGACATTCAAGATAGGCCAGCACATAGTTGCGCTCCACTCACAATTGAGGATGGTCATTCACAAAGTACTACGGCAGTGTCAGATTGCGACAACAAGCAACTGGGAGCACGAACCGTAACACCGTCAATGATGGAAGCGCCTGTCCCAAATAGGTCCTTTGCCTCCACGGTGCTGATTATCCGGATATCTTCGTCCCCAGGAAGTCGGGAGTCCTCATGTTCCTTTCCAGGAAAGATCTCCATCCCTTTTGAGTACATATTCGATGTATCGGGGACCTTGTCGGGATTGTCAGAAACGACGTATACGACTCCTCTGAGGATGTATAATCTGTCGATTACAGACCATCCTAACAGACGGGGTCAATGCTACCTGGAGAAAATACCAAGAAAAAAAATTACCTGGGACATTGGCGAGGACTTTTGTTTCAGGTACTGCATTATCCCCCCAAGCTAGACGCGTGTCGTAGACTCGAGGAGTCGTTTCGTGAAGTGTGCTAACTTGGGAAGGATTGTGGGCTGGAGGTGACGAAACAGGAGCAGGGATAAGGGAAGTGCGAAGGTGGGTGTTGGAATAATAGAGGATTGCCAGAAACAAGCCAAAGACGAGCGCGAATTCACGTCGAGTGGGCGGCGCTATCGCCATCGAATCCAAATTCAGACGAGGAGCGGGAGCAAAACTGAGGGAGGATCACGTGCCTCAACATCGCCAAAGCCGTTGGCAACAGGTTGGCAATGGCATTTTCGGATCTTGCTCAAGCCTCAATGCCTCTGGGTCTCTCTTGCACTGGCTATCAAAGCTGGCGAGGAGCTGCTACAGATAGTGTCTCCCAAGGATTCCTTCCAGGCCTTCTATTCTCGTGCGCCCGCGATGGGATGGAGAAGGATGGAGTCTGATAGTCATTGACAGTGCCGTTTCTGCAATCTGCTCTTGAAAGGCTTTATAACTGCGCCAGGTTTCACACGTCGGATGGCTAGGTCAAAACAGAGGCCGCTGCTTGCTAATATCGACCGTGCTATCTTCAGAAA
Source organism: Mycena galericulata (assembly GCA_029289565.1). Taxonomy (NCBI): domain Eukaryota; kingdom Fungi; phylum Basidiomycota; class Agaricomycetes; order Agaricales; family Mycenaceae; genus Mycena; species Mycena galericulata. Next base: position 486,836 of record JARKIA010000131.1, on the reverse strand, counting down.
GCGGGTATAACTCGGAGGCAGTACTTCAAGTTATAATGCTCTTGTTAATGCATCAAGTCATGTATCTCTCCACACCTCCCTGCCAGAATGGGACTTTCCCCTCCAACTAAGCGCGAGGTTCTGCTCGTCTGTCTATTGCTCAGCGGGTTGTTCTTGGTGTTTGTCCCGAAAAATGCTAATCAGTTTGTTTCTGTCCCTGCGCCTGTACCTTCCCCTCAGCGACACCAGGAAGTCCACACTGGCTCAGGCATACTAACCTGGGATGCTTCTCGAGTGCCACAAACGAAAATAATTGCCCATGTACCTGGTCAGTCCCGTCCCTTGCGTGCAACCATATCATTCGTAGGCTCATATGTAATGGCTCTCAGGCTGGTCCATCATAGACCGACTCTATATCTATAAAGGCGTCGTCTTCATCGTCTCGGACGAGCCACATAGGATTCCTGACGTCACCGCTATATACTCGAAAGGCGTGGACATCGAAATTGGGGAAGAGGCCGAGCGTTCCCGGCTTCCTGACGACAACGATATCCGGATAATCAGCACCGCCGAGGCTAGAGCATTGTTTGGAACCGGAGCGCAACTTTTGGACGGTGTCACGGTTCGTCCTATTGCCCCTCTACTCAGATCCACAGCTATACGCTCGAGATCCAGTACTTTGTGAACGATCCGCCCCAATTGTGAGTGGCTGCCTTCGCCTCACGCTCAAATCTGATCCCACTCAGCATACGACACTACTACCACTGGTCCGCCGAGCTATGGTATGGCTTTTGGCGGACGTACTCGACGCTAGACCCATCGATTTCCGCCTCGGGGAACACGACTCTGCCGCCACCCCGGCGGATGTTATTCAACCGCCTGGACGCGTCCCACTGGCGGGACTACTCGACGATGAACCAATGGGTAGTGCGCTCATCGTTTCCGGACCTCACAATGGAGTTTATCGACGATTGGGACGACCGAGTGAAGATGGCGGCGCCATTCGTGCTCGAGCGCGTCGTGCTCGCGGATCGCTCTGCGGCGATGCCCGCGCTCAACTACCAGCGCTACCAGCGCACCGCCGCCACGGCATTCGCCCTGCCGGGCAGCGCACACTGGTGGATGACCATCCGCAACAACGTAGTACAGTTCGCGGGGCTCGACCCCGAGGGAGGTGCGGGAACCATGCGCCGGCCCGTTATCACGTACATTTCGCGGCAGGAGTGGGGCCGGCGGATGCTCATACCGGCGGACCACGACAAGCTTGTGCACGCGTTGCGCAAACTCGAAGAGACCTACGGGTACGAGGTGAACGTCGTCGTCCCGGAGAAGATGACGCGGTTGGAGCAGCTGCAACTCGCCGCGCGGACAACTGTGCGTCTTCCTTCCCTCTTTGCATCTCGACTGTAGTATGTACGGAAAGCATGCCAGATTTTGATGGGCGTTCACGGGAACGGCCTGACCAGCCTGCTGTGGATGAAGCCGAACCCGCGCTCCACCGTCATGGAGTTCTTCTATCCCGGCGGTTTTGCCCACGACTACGAATACACGACTCGCGCATTGGGCATGATGCACTACGGCTTTTGGGACTCTGAGTAAGTGTTTTTGTGCATGACTCTTGTCGCTCTTTCGTTCATCCATTGCGCAGAGCATTTACGAGCCCAAATCTTCCACTGCCATCGTACCCTGAAGGCTTTCAAGGTGCGTCTTCTCTCTCCACAATGGTGTCCGGAGATCCCATGGTGTTTTCACAGGGAATTCCATCCCGCTCGATGGAGAGGTAGTGGCGCAATTGTGTATACAGCGTCTTACCCTTGAGGCGGAGGCCGATGATGGCTGATAAGATATCGACATAGCAATATTAACTGTATTATATATATCATATACGAAGTTTAGATGTGAGTCCCCTTTTTTTCTCAGTGGTTTCTTCTAGCCTGAGTTCAACGCGATCAGTCACACATTTAGCGCGATCAGTCACGGTCGCGTCCATCATAAACTCCCACCCAGATCCTATTCTCTCTTATCGGCCTCTCCCATTGCAACGAATCCAGAAAGTGGCGAAGTGTCTCACTCACAATACAATGCTGTGGCAAGATGATCTCCTCAAGCATTTTCAAGGAGTAGTTCCTGTCGACCAGTTTTTATCAACTTATCTGCCACGGCCTCGAAGCGACACCGATGTGACAAGCGCCCCAAGTTTGGCTCAATCTTCCACCAAGTCAGCAGCGTCCGGTAACCGTGCGAACGGATTTGTCGAGGAGGCGCTATCATCATTCGTGAGGCGTCGAAAACTTATTTATTAGCTGATTTGTTTATTCTGCAAATTTGCAGCTCGAATATCTGACAAACATAGTTGTCTCGTTTCCCGAAGGCACCGCACCTTCATTTGCTGAAATCCGCGGCCATGCCACCCATTTTTCCCCCATAGACCCTGACGATCACGAAGAACTCCCGACCATCATTGCTACCCGGCCAGGTCAGTTTATACCGGCGAAATTGAAAAACTACTCGTGGCGTCATGCTGGAACCGTTATCCGCAAGTTTAAGTGCGACGTCTTCACAAACGACGCTATTGACCCTGAGGATGCAGAGTCGCTAGACGCCCTCATCCAGGTCGCGAAGAGTGCACGTAGCTTGCTTGCCTCGCCAGGAAGGTGTTTCGTCTTCGTTGTGGCTGTTTGTGGAGATCAAGCGCGCGTCCTACGTTTCGATCATGCCAGTTTTAAAGCCAGTGGGGTATTCGACTGGACCGAGAACACGCACATCTTCCCGACCTTCTTCTGGCGTCTATATAATCCTGACCCCAAAGTCGGTGACCGCCAAGCCCGCATTCTGGGTGAAGATTATACCATCTCCGCGCCGACGCCAGAGGAGAAACGGCAGATGTATGATCTCTGGACGAAAACCCCGTCGTACATCCAAACACCGGCCGACAAGCGTTTGACGTTTGAGGCAGCCACTGCATACAGTCGTTGGGTCCAAGCTGTACGAACGGAGGATGGGACGGATATTCCTGCGCTCTGTTTCACCATCGGGCCGCCCCTCTGCGAGTCCGGCGGCTTATTCAGTCGTGCCACCCGTGTCGACCGTGTCCTGATCAAGAACGATCCGAAAAGTGTCCCCACTGTCTATGCTTTGAAGGATGCCTGGCGGGAAACCTGCCACCGGCCGGAGGTCGATTTTTACGACGTGATACATAGGTACTGCAAAGAGAACCAGCAGGACTCCGCTGGGATGGCTTGCTGCCATGGTACCCTTGATCTGTCCGATGACCCCCATCACAGAACGGACTCTGGCGGAAACCCACTTTCGGAGCGGCTTCACATGCGAACTCTTCTTACACCCGTCGGCCTCCCACTCACGACGTACCCCACCACTAAGCGCCTCGTAAAAGGCTTGCAAGCAGCCGTGCGACGCAAGTTTCTTACACTCTCTCAATACATTCTACTAATGTGCGTGTTTTAGACCACTTGATTGCATACGAGGCTGGCGTGCTACATCGCGATCTCAGCGAGGGGAACATTCTCTTCGACGAGACCACCCTTGAGGGGTTCCTGGTCGACTTTGATTGCGCGGAATTCACGCCCCGCGGCCTTGCGAATTTCCGGAAGTGGTTTCCGGATCGTGCGGCTAACCCGAAAGAGGCGGATTATATGCCCTCCGACCAAAGTCTCAGGGAACTCACTGTATGGTTCTCTCCGCCTTCGTCTGCGTCCATTCCTCATGCCTTGTAGGGAACGTTCCCGTTCTTGGCCATTGGAATCCTCAAAACTAAACCGCCGCCGATACACACCGCTGGGCACGATCTCGAGTCCCTGTACTGGCTAATGGTGTGGATTATACTGCGCTATACCCGCCACCCTGACCGGGACTCAACTGCGTGCGACAAGCTGTTCGATGACGACGCTGAAATCGCTGCTATCCAAAAGAGCGCGCACCTCAACAAGAGGACGCTTCTCGACCCGGAACACCCCCTATGTGCGCTCACGGAGAGGTTGCGGCTCGCCGTTAGGAGACAGAATCCTTTATTCTCTGCTCCACTCGACCCTTCGATCGCCGCCATTTTTTTCGACGGGGTTGATGTTCAAGAACCAGCGCCCCGGCCGGCAATCGAACTTCGTCACGAAGAGGTTCAGAGACTGTTCACTATCGCCCTAACACTCCCGAATTGGCCACCGGACGACAAGGCGATACCTTTCGTGGATCGCAACAGTACCAGCTCAACAGAAGAATCGAGTAGAAGCTTGAAAGCTCGAGAAACGCGCGATGCCCAACACGTAGACTTGCTCCGAAGCGACACCCAAGACCAAGACCACGGCGCAATTAACGAAGACGGCCTCCCAGCGGTGAAGCGCAAACAACACGAGATGGACGGGGCCGAGTCCGCTCCCACCAGCTCAGCGTCCGCCTCTACTCTCGGAACGTCCAGTGCCAGCGGGAGCGCTGAGCCGGCGAGCAAGAAACCAAAATTGGCGATCAGGGAGAGAAGAGAATGAACGGAAGGGTGGTATCGTTCCTTCGCGCAACCCTAAGGAACCTGCGAAGCCGGCGAAGCGTGGCTACGATTTTAAGCTGTAGTAATTGGAGAATACTTTCCCTATGTGTGTACGTATACTCCATAGCGTGCGTCCCGTTATTTTCACGTCCAAGCTTTGACTATCGAATGCCGTACGCGTCTCTTTTGGTGGAACAGACAGCTCTACATTCGAAGAAACGAAATTAGCAAGACGTGGCACTGAGCCACTGGCAGTGGTGACGCCGTCAGTTTCGCTCAGAACAACAAGGGAAACGGGCAGTCGGTCGCTCAAAGACTCAGAGGTTCGCTCAAAGACTCAGAAGTGCACACGGTAAGAGACGAAACCGAAGCCAGACCATGTGATTCCACGAGAGAAAATACAGAACGAAAGACTAGTAATACAAAACGAAATAAAGGGTATACAGGCGCCGCAAACACACTATTGGTGGTGCCCGAGGTGGATGTGCTCGTGGATGTGCTCATGAATGTGGGAGTGCTCCGACCTCTTCATGGTCTGCTTGTTCACCGTGACCATGTTGCCGCCAATGTCGTCGCTCGTCGTTTGTTCGCCGCTCGGTTGCTTCTCGGAGTGGAAGTGAGCTAACTGCTGGTCGGATTTCTCACCCGTTCCATTCACATCGACGTCCTTGGAGCTAAAACCAGTCCTCTTCTGCTGCTGCCCGTGCACCTGAGCGACATCGTCCGGCTGGTTCTTGGCGACATCCTTGGCGGCCGTAGGCGTATGGACAGTGGTGTCGGTGTACCCCGGAGTCTCGTTACCCAACTGGTCTCCGGTGGCCGCTTCTACGATTGTAATGGCGGGGTCGGTTACGATATCGGTCTTGGCACGGGAGAAACGTTGGCGCTCGATAGGAGGATGTTCCAACGGCTGAGGGACGGATTCGGTGGACCGCTTGGTCGGCAGGGATGGAACCTTTGAGGTAGGGGGCGTGAGAAGGGCGTTGGGAGTGGCGTCGCGCTTCTGGCCTTCGGACCCGGAGACATGGAGAGAGTCGGGCTTCGACTGCGTGTCGGTAGGGAGCTTAGAGAAGACAGCCTTAGGATCAGCGGAGTCGTGCTTCTGGCCTTCGGACTCGGAGACTTGGAGAGAGTCGTTCGGCTGCGTGCTAGCCCTGACAGGAAGCGCGGCGAAGATGAACTTGGGATCGGTGTCGTCACGCTTCTCGCTTCCGCTGCCGGTGACACTAAGCAATGGGGAGTCTGACTGAGAACGCTTGTCTATCTTCGGGATGGGGAGGGCGGAGAGAATGGGTTCCTCGGGCTTGACGGCGTTGGGGGCGGGAGGCTTGGCGGGGGACGCAGGCTGTCCAGAAGGCTTATCGACTTTGGGGGGAAGCTCGACGGAGGGCGCAGGCGGGGTGGGAACGGCGGGAGTGGAACGCTTGTCTGTCTTCGAGGTGGGGAGGGAAAGCTTGGCCGGAAGCGCAGACTTGTCGGCTTTGGAGTCGGCTTTGAGGACGGCAGGCTTGGGGAAGACCACAGGCAGGGCGGGGACGGCGGGAGTGGAACGTTTGTCTATCTTGACAGAGACGGGCAGATCGACCGGAGGGGATCCAGCGCGCTTGACCATCTTCTGCAATGTAGCTATGAGTGGGCGAGTCGAACATCAACAGCGAAAGAGCTTACGGTGAGGAGCTTCGGGACACCCGGCGAGTTGGGGACGGCGTGGGCGGTAGGGACGGCGTTGGGGGCGAGATGAGTGTTCTGAAAAGGAGAATGAGGCACGGCGGGCAGTCAAACGGGGTTACTTACCTCCTTGGGGTCGGAGGGGAGGGACACGGAGGAGGCAACGACGCAGAGGGCGAGGAGGACGAGGAAGCGGGGCTGGAGAGCGACCATCGTGTAGGGTGGGTAGGCTAAAGAGGGGGTAGGAGAGGTAGGATGATGGAAGTCAAGAGCAAGAGGGAACTGACGAAAACAGAAGGATGGCTCCAAATTTATAGGCCCAGGAGTGGCTGACTTTCCCGTCCAATTCGCCTCGATGGCGCAATCGCCATGCATATTATTTTATTCACCATGTACCTAGGCTGCATTCCAATGGAATGGAGTGCTCTGCATTCTTGCCAGCCATTCTGGGACGTCGTCGTTGTGCTCCCAAATCGAGAGTGGGTCTAGGCTTTCTCGGAGCACTGCCACCACCACAAACACTTGAGCATGGACACTGCGTTCCGCAAGATTGACATCGACGCCTACGACGAGGACGTCCTCCAGGAAGAAGAGCTCTTCGATGCCGATCCCCGCGACCCTGCCCAGGTCTTGGATGATGCGAAACAGCGTCAGGCCGCAGTTCGTAGCGCTCTCGCAAGGTGATCGTCTCTCCTGGCTTTCGATTTTTTCGCTAACGAAGCCCAGGAGCGACGTCGTGGGAGCACTGAATACAGTTTTAGAGAATGCGCCCTACGGGCCTAACGTAGAAGAGGCAAAGGTACGCGCCGCGCAAGTTGTGGTCTACGCAGCAACCCACCGCCGCACTCGCAGACCGTCACGCTCCAAACCCTCTTGACGATCCTGAACACAACCAAATCCACCGAAATCCCTGCAGTGATCAAGGGCCTCTCCCAGGACGGTCAGGACACCCTCATGAAGTACCTTTACAAAGGTATGGCCATGCCGGGCTGGGGTGATATCAGCGGGAGCGTCTTACTGGGATGGCACGAGAAGGTCGGCTTATTCGTTGTTCTGCCTTCTTGTGCTAATTGGCCCTCTCATAGTTGACCGAGGTCGCCGGGACAGGATGTATTGTACGAACCATGACGGACAGAAGGACCGTCTAATGTGGGTAGCTATCATCAATATATTGTACAACTCTGGATCTGTATCCGTTGGATGCCTGGTGATCCCTAGATTTCTCCCTCTACCAGCATTTTAGAGCTTCCACTACGCTTGGGATTTGACGACTCGATTCAAAATCATTCATTCCACACCAAACAAGTCCTGCTGAGGAACGAGAAGACAACGAGGGCAAAGCGCTACCAACACCACCGCGGGCGATTATCGTTGTTGCAATATGCGCTCCTTCATCTCGTTTTTCACTTTTAGTTTCAACTTTTCTCTCTCTGGCGGCCACACGGAAACATGAGACACGGATTGAAAACATAGTGTGAGAGAGTACACTTCGAAAGCTCATCGTCAAGCTACCAGACTACGTCCACATCGTACACATTGGTAATGGTTTTCCCCTTCTTCGCTCCACGCGCCTTGACCGGCTTAGCGAGTTCCTCAGGCTTGCGCAGAGGAACGGTGCCGTTCTTGCCCTTCATCTTATCCTTAACTTTCCGTTTCTTCCTCGACTCGGTGCTCCCAGTACTGGACGCCCCTGAACCCGCTCCCACCGGCTCCGCGTCCGTCTCGACGTGTTTGCGCTTCCCCGATCCAGTTTGGAGACCTCCTCCGTTCGATGCGCCTTCCTCTTGGACACTGCGCTTGAGCACGTCCTTGCGAAGGTTGTCGTCCTTGGTTCCCTGGGCCCTCGATTGCGCCTGTTCCGGTTCCTTGGTGGTGTCAGGGGGCACGAAAGGTATCGCCTTGTCGTCCTCAGGCCATCCTGGGAGATCCAGTGCACCGTCAAATGATTGTATGACAACTTTGTGGGTGAGTGGAATAGCTGGCTTCAAGTCAGATGGCTGGGGCGATCTGTCACGGCGAATCCGCGAGTCGGCGGGCTTTTTCTCGCTGGGGTTTTGCTCCGCGACGAGTTCTCGTAGATCCTCTATGAGGTCATATAGAGGATGCCCCCGGGAGAGAGGTGTGTATTCGTCGATCCAGGTGCTCTTCAATTTGGCCGCAGTTTCCACTTTGTGATCGAAGAGGTCGTGGCAAGCAGTGGAGTCACGACCAGGGTAGTGGGTATGGCGCAGTATGATCCACACCAGCAGCCAGTACACGGACTCGAGATCGTGCCCAGCGGTGTGCGCCGGTCGCTCTTTGTTTTTCAGGATCTGGATAGCTAAGAACGGGAACGTTCCCTAGAGTAACGCGTGAGCGGATGGCGCAGGGAAAGACGGAAGGGGCGACATACAGTGAGCTCCTTGAGACTTTTACCGATGTCCGTATATTTTGCCTCTCTCTCCTCGGTGGCACGCTCCGGAAACCAAGTCGCGAAGTTCTTGAGGCCTGTTGGGGTAAACTCTGCGTAGTCAAAGTCGACAAGAAATCCCTCGAACGTCGTCTCGTTGAAGAGGATGTTTCCCTCGCTGATATCACGATGTAGCACGCCGGCCTCGTACGCAATTTGGTGTTCTAACATCCCTGTCAGGTAGGTCCATCGCGACAGAAAGAAGGAACGTACGTTTGACGGCGTCGTTCAGGGCTTGGACGAGGCTTTTGCTTGACGAAAACGTCGTGAGCAGGACACCGATCGGGGTGAGAAGAGTTCGTAAGCGACATCGCTCCAAAAGCCCTTTCCCGTTGGAATTCGTCGTGTGGTCGGAAAACTCGATAGTACCGTGGTTACACGGCATCCCGTCGGTGTCAATGTTTTTCTTCTCGCAATGCTTGCGTATCACGTCGTAAAAGTCGGCCTCTGGTCGTCGACAGAGCTGCCGCCAGGCATCCTTCAACGCGTACACAGTGGGGATGATGTCTGAGTTCGGGTCGTCGGGCTTGATTATGACGCGGTCGACACGGGTGGCACGACTGAATAAACCGTCGGACTCGAAGAGGGGCGGCCCGATGGTGAAACAGAGCACAGAGATATTCTTCCCATCCTCCGTTAGTGCAGCTTGGACCCAACGACTGTATGCAGTGGCTGCCTCAAACGTCAAACGCTTGTCTGCCGGTGTTCGGGTGTACGACGGGGTTTTGGTCCAGAGATTATACATCTGCCGTTTCTCCTCTGGCGTCGGCGCGGAGATGGTATAATCTTCACCCAGAATGCGGGCTTGGCGGTCACCGACTTTGGGTTCAGGATTATATAGACGCCAGAAGAAGGTCGGGAAGATGTGCGTGTTCTCGGTCCAGTTGAATGCCTCACTGGCTCGGAAACCGGAATGATCGAAACGAAAGAGGCGCGCCTGCATTCCGAAAACGGCCGCGACGAAGACGAAACAACTTCCCGAAGAAGCAAGCAAGCTACGTGCACTCTTTGCGAGCTGAACGAGGGCATTAAGGGCGAGTTCCGCCTCGCGAATCTGACCGTGTTCGTCGAAGATGTCGACTTTTAACTTCAATTCCAGGACTGTCCCCGCATGAGGCCACTTCCATTTCGCGGGGACTCGTTGTCCTGGCCGGGTAGAGGTAATATCTGGCAATGTGTAGTGATCATCAGTAACGATGGGTTCAAACTTGTCGGCTTTATGAGTGTCGCAAAACACAGGCTTGTTGTTTTCAGGGAAGGTGGAGGCGATTTCGTTTAGATATTCGACCTGTCGATTTGAAGTGATAAGCACCTGCATAAAGATACCGAATATCGACTCACAAAGGATGGAGATATCGCCTTCTCGACAGAAGCATTCTTTGCGTCGTCCATAGCCACTGCTAACTTTTCGGCGCATTTCTCGACGATGCCCGAGATCGTTCCCGAGTCCTCGCTCTTAGGCTTAGGCAATTCATCCTTTAAAAAGCGGTCCACAGAGACTACTTTGTCAAAATGCGAGCGGAGAGTTCTGCGCCATTCCATCTTTTGTTGCGGATTATCTTGCTTTCCGCCGCCGTGAGTACTTTCCCTGGTGGCGCGGCCGGGCTTGGCAACGATAGGGGTGGCAAAATTCGGGGGAGCAGGGTTCGGGCGGTCCGGAGTTTTGGCCCTTGCGACTCCGACGACCTGGGAGTCGCTTGTAACGTCGGCGGCAGGTGGATGATCGCTGTTAGCGTCGGTAGGAGATGAGTGGCTCATGGTTTATGGTAGGATGAGGAGAAGGGGCCACTTACCCTGCTTTTATATAGACGCCCACAAGTGCACAAAGAGACAATGTTTGTGACCCAAAGCCACCGTGACGGGTCGCGTAGCCGAGTGATCGCGTCGTTCACTTACCGCAAAAGGTAATTGACGACTTGCATTCAACTATAGCTACCTGAATTCGTGATGCCTTCTCATGCCTACTCCCTTCGCTAGGACGATGGCTTCTGCATATTCATTCTTTCCTTTCTGCCCAGATTGACTGAGCGGCGGCCCGTAGTCGGGCCTAGTCAGTCTGCTGACCACTTTCAAAGAACTTGGAGAAAACATCACAAGGATATGCCGACTCCAATCAACAAACTTATCTTCCCTTGGCCGCGATGCATCTCCTCTATGTAACCCTCTTTGCCGCAAGTGCACTTCTCCTGAACCCAGTAGCGGCGAAGACGCTTATCGGAATTCCTACATTCAACGACTTCAGTACCACATCCACCACCCAGTATCCGCTGTCCAGAGTAAAAAGCGTGCTAGTTGATGCGCGTTTTCAGGACTCTGTCGATCTGAATGGAGAGACATTGATCCCACCCACTTTGCTTGCTTTTGCGCAGACGTTCGCTTCTGACCTTGTCGAGCTAGGGCTTCCAAGCCTTCCCGTCCAGGTTGCAGAATCTGCCCAACCCGATTCGATTTTCCTCACAATATCTACCGATGGCGTCTTCCTCGATGCTGCTGGTCGAAATACCTCGGAAGGATATATTTTCACGGTTGAAGAGCGAGGCGTGGTTATCGCCGGGGCGAGCCCTCTGGGAACATTCTGGGGAACTCGAACCCTTATCCAACAGGCCAAACTTGGGGATTTGAAGCTTCCCATCGGTTCTGGGAACGATTCCCCCGGATGGGGAACGCGCGGTGTCATGGTGAGCGGGTTCCCGACGTATTCAACTTCTCTTGACCTTTGGAAACAGCTTGATGCCGGACGGCACTACTATCCTCCAGGGTTCCTGATTGAGATCTGCGCCTACCTCTCATTCTTCAAGCAAAACACGTTTCACCTGCATCTCAGCGACAATCTGTTCAATAATGTGGACATATATTCACGAGAGCGCTCGTTGGAACTTTACGCTGCATTCCGGCTAAACTCCGACGACCCCGCAGTGGCAGGGCTGGTGCGACCTGACAGAGTCAATGAGAGCTACACGCAGGAAACATTCGACGATATGCAATCTTCCTGTGCCGCCAGGGGTGTAACGGTAATTCCCGAGATTGAAGCCCCCGGACATGCACTAGTTATCTCCCAATGGAAGCCGGATCTCGGTCTTGCTGATCTCAGTCTCCTCAATATCAGGTATGGTTTCAGTTCCCCGACCTCGACATCCTCCAGAGTTGACCTTGGTTAACAGTCACCCAGATACGATCCCGACAATGGAAGCCATATGGCGTACCTTTCTTCCATGGTTTCACTCGAAAACTGTCCACATTGGTGCGGATGAATACGATAGCTCCCTGGCAGATGACTACATTCTCTTTGTGAACACGCTATCCTCGTTTATCGGTTCCTCTTCCGGCAAGAACATTCGTATTTGGGGCACCAATGAGCCTTCGAATACATCCACAGTCAGCCGTAACATCACTATCCAGCACTGGGAATTTTTCGAGGACAATCCTTTCGACCTGATAAAAGAAGGCTACTCCGTTGTCAACTCGGACGATGCCTTCTATATAGTCGGGAAGTGGTCCGGCAGCTACCCACAACAATTGAACATCACCCGCATCTTCGATGGCGACCCAGCGGGAGGCGCATGGGCTCCATATATCTTCGACATGAACAACGCGACCAATAACCCACCGCGCAGTGATCCCCGCGTCTTGGGCGAGATTGCAGCATTGTGGAATGACTATGGCGAAAATGCCACCACAGTCAGCGAGGCATACTATGCGTGGCGCGACGGGCTGCCCGCTCTCGCGGATAAGCAATGGGGCGGCGTTTTGACACGGGACGAGTACAATCGCATCTTCGACGATCTGCATTCTGTTATTCCTGGGCAGAACCTCGATCGCGCATTTACATCGAAGACGGACGTTATCCTGCGATATGATTTCGCAGCAACGGATGGGGAAATCATTAAAGACTCCTCAGGGAATGGATACGACGGGACCTGTCTTGGCTGTGCGATCAGCGGCGGAGTTGTTTCGCTAACTTCACCCAGCAGTAAACTGACGACGCCGCTGTCCTCAAAAGGCCGAAACTACACCTTATCTTTCTCTATCAATCCCTCATCGGAGACGCCCATCGGCGCGAAGATACTTTCGGGGACGGACTCGACTCTTGTGCTTGGGAACGGCACGCTCCCAAGCGTTGCATTGATATCAGGGAATCAGGCCTACGCACTCAATTATACGCTTCCGCGGAACGTGTGGACCGATCTTACCTTGATTGGGCGCGGAAATGCCACATTTTTGAATGCCGGAAGTGGGTCAGAGATGCAATTCTTGACGGTTTTAGGGATTAACGGGGACAGTTTCATGTGGGAGCCTATCGCTGTCGAGGCTCCACTGGCGCAGATCGGGGGAGACGGCTTTATAGGGAGTATCGCAAAGTTCCAGTTACTTGGAAGTGCGTGACAGGTACATGTTTTGTGTACATGTCTACGAGCATGAAATAGGTTTTATCTACTCCACCTGCCGACCCATTTAATTCAAGGATGAAGTGGTGAAACGAAGCAGAAGGTATGACCCTCCGGAAACCTCACGGTCGCGACGAAAATGGTTGGCAACAATCCGTGGCAAGGATTTCGACAGTAGTCTGGCAAGAGTTTTTAGATACAAGGCAAAGGAGATATCTTGCTAGGTAGGTAGGTAGGTATATTCCGGCTACTTTCATTTCATTCAAATCATGAGGAAGATATATATATCGAGCGAGGTACGAGATATAGCGTCTGTCAAGAGAGGTGAAATTTGAATGCGGTAATGCCGGAGAAGCTCGGCCCGAAGACCCAACTTTTTCTCTCTTTTTTTTCTCTCGTTGAGCTTGGCCGCACGCGGGCAATGGTTCAAACGTTCATCGATCATCGTTGAGTTGTACATTCAAACTCTAGTTCTAAATTACGAAAAACGAGTTCCAGTTTCCACTGCCACCACCATCGATCAAGAGCGAGCGTAGCTCTGTAGGACACAATGTGAAGATATCTCAACCGCGAGACACTCGGTGTTCCCGCAGGTCGCACCCATTTTCGCCTCGATCTGATCATCGCGATGCATGGCGCAAAGGAATCATCAGACTGAACGAAGCCGATCGTGAGGCGCTCCAGCTGGGGGAGCAACAAAGGAGTCGAGCTATCACATGTGAAAACCCTGAAAAAGGCGACAGGGTCGATAATGTCCATTGTGGTGAAGCTTTTTAGTGACGGTAGACACTCCAGCAGGGCTGTGAGATCGTCGGTGATGAGAGGAACCTTATGCAACTCCAGTGATTCCAAAACGAAAGCCGACCGCGCCTGGAAGGAACTGAAAGCAGTCGGAGACCATTGTGCAATGGCATCCGAGCGCAGCACAAACTTCTTCAAAGCGGGGAGAATGAGGGGGCCAAAGTAATTCTCTATGGAATCAGAATCCAAGTAATCAAAAGAGAAGTCGGCTTGGGTAAGAGACGGAAAAGTGGTCCGTTCATGGAGGGCAACGTCGTCCTCATCGAAAGTAACCAAGGTCCCGAACCTGCACTGGGCCAAGTTGATGCATTGTACGAGTACGTGCATTGCTGAGAATAAGAGAGGCTCATCGACGCGTAGACGTGTTAACTGAGCCCACGGAAGGACAAATCTGAGAAAGGCGGGATCCTCAATGTGGGTGGAAGATAGGGTAAACTCGCGCAGTGAAGGGGAATGCTGGAAACTGGAATATGAATGATGAACGCTGTATGGGTCGATCTGATGACGGCGGATATCGATGCGCAGACTTTGGGCATCGACATGGAGCGCTCGATGACGAGTGGCAGCGAGATCGCGAATGGAATCGTTAGAAAGTTGCAAACGTAGTGCTTTGAACCGCCGGGTCCTGGTCAAAAACCGACTGAGGATATAGGGTGTGCCACAGCTCGCAGCGAGAGATATGGGTAGCTGGCCAGCATTGACGCAGTAATTGTTGAATAGGACCATTTTCCACGGCGATTCGTCCAAGGTGAGTTGGAGTTCCGTCCAAAGCATCGGAGTGGCTAGCGCGATGTGTCTCCATCTCGAACAGATCCGCACGAGCAGGAGGGGTGCGAGAAGGGGACTGGGATTTCGCATGATGCTATCCTCTAGATCTGTTGTACGAGGACACGCCATGAAGATGAGAGATAGAATTTCGGGGGGCAAGTGGCGTAGAGGAGATGTGATAGCGCTGAGTTTCTCGATGTTTTCCCTCCGCTTCCGGCGCTGCGAGCGTGCTTCTGCAAGTTGAGCGCGTAGCTCGACGATTTTGGCGTCCAGAATTTCAACGGTACTGCGCTCATGCTGTACGAGGTGGGAAATGTGCTTGCGGTCAAAATCTGAAGGCGGGTCGTTGGTGTGGGCATATGCGTCAATAATTTCAATGATGGTCTGAAGCATTTGCATTACTGGAAATCAACGTGAAAGTAAGGAACTGAGCACCTTCATGGTGCTCGTAAGGGTGCGTATTCAACAGTCAAGCACTATTCCTGAGTTCGGTGAGATTTGACTTGCGTGGGTGGAAAAGACGTCGACGACCCCCAAAATGGAAATCAGACGCGTCGTTCCAATTTCAAAGAGTCGCATTCGGAGTCGGATTAGATGTAATACTATGATACAGGACTAAGTAACGAGAGCACATTAAACCAAGGACGACAGGATGCTCTTTTCGCCGACAGTAGTAAGGAAGCGTTCGACGACAGATTTTCCCCGTCGAAGATTGTCAAGCGATATTCGCTCATTGGGCAAATGAGCTTGGTCGGAGCTTTGACCCATTGGAAGATGAAGGGCGTGGCATCCAAACTCCTTTTCCAAGAACGGAACAGAGGGAATCGACTGGGTAGTGTCAAGGATAACCTCAAGAAAAAAAAAATTAAAGACGACTGACCCCTCCTTCTCGTATTCGCAATGGTTCCATGCCCCATTCTTCTTGAACAGCGCTTTCCAGAGCTTTGAACCAAAAGTCGTCGAGTTCGCCGAGCCACCAGTCGGCGGTGTGCTCAACACGGACCTGTTCATTGATGAATAAGATGGTGCACAACAAGAGAAAGTTGAAAGGCTTGACATCGAGTTTGTTCGGTGATTGAAGCCCTTTGAAAGAAGTTTCCAGATGCAGACACAGGGACTTTGCAATGGAGTCGAGCTCTTGATCTGGAACTATCCGTAATGAAACCTGGGACTTAATCGTCCCCGGTATGACAGTAGCATCTATTTCGTCGATGAGCAAAGCGGAGGACCACGTGGAAGGAGCGGACTTTTAGGTCCAGAGATTTCGATCGAATGGACGGTCAGGGAAGGCTCTCGCCATCGTGAAGACAGCGAAGCTGCCGGTCGTCCTGTGATTGTCGCCAGTCGTTGATATAGACCTTTCTCTGCATCTGTCTGTTGACGAACCCGATCGTCTGAGCAAGATCATGAGATACCCGATTGTGGAAAGATTAAAGAACGCACAGAAACCAGGGATGCGAACTTGATGCTGAGAGTCGGTCAAAGTGGCAAGTAAATGTACCCTGTAAGCAGGTCAGCATATGAGCGTAAACGGCGGAAGATGCTTGGAATTACATGTCAAGAAGTGGCTCCACAACAGCGCCACCTTCGATGCCAGAGTGCATATCGGGGAGGTTGCTCGATATCTGCAGAACGTGAGCGAACGAGCCCGTTCGCCTCAATGTATTAGCGGACCTCAAGAGAACAGTGGACAACGCCGCGGAGCCCGTATGTGATGCAAGGCGTATCTTCTGCAATCCACGTCGAGTTGCTAAAGGTAAATGATCAGCGAGCAGCAGTAGGATGTGAAGGCAAGGGGACCACATACCTAACCAAAATAGCATCGATGTTTCCCACCAGGTCCTGGCATATTCATTGGGCCGACGAGCGGGAGAGATGCAAAGCATGCATACCTTGTGTTTCCGAACAGCGTCACCGAAGCCCGTGCTCCCGCATTCTTCCTCCCCTTCGATCAAGAACACGACATCGACGGCAAGCGCTCGAGTAGCGAGCAGATGAGCGACGGCGCAAGCAACGGCTAAAATAGGGCCTTTGTTGTCTGTTACTCCGCGGCCATAAAGGTATCCGTTTCGGCCTGCGAGATGGAAGGGATCCGAGTCCCATCCCTCAGATGGAGCTGAGATGACATCGTAGTGGCTGCGGGGTGCCTCAGTCGGTGCCATCAGTGAGTGAGATGTTCATGCTTACCCGTAGAACAGCACACGAGGCTTCGACTGCTTGTTCTTGACCGTCGTTCCACTGAACGTACCGAACACCAGGGGATTCAGCCCATCCCCAGTTGGCAGCTACGTCTTTTGCTTAATATTGTATAAATCCCGGGCAAAATCTTGGCGTACAAGAGAAGTCTTTGCGCCTAGTTGCGTCAGGCACTTCTTCAGCCATATAGCGGCTTGCCGGCAATCCTCCCTGTGCGACGCGTTGCAGCTGACGCTGGGAATAGATACGAATTTGGAGAGCGCGTAGGTCAGAGTATCTTCATCGTGGCGCTTGAGGACAGGAATGAACGGCAAAAGGATAGATTGTACAGACCGGAGGTAAGGGAATCGAGAGACGGGAGTACAATATGACTGTCCCTCGTCTCATCCTGTGAAGAGAGTTCCCAAACCTGGAAGAGGTGAGATTAATGGACACCTGGGTGTAAATAAGCAGACCTTGATGTGGTCGTCATTCCCGCCGGTGACGAGATAATGCTGGTCTTTTGTATTCCCATCGGTGATGATAGAGGAGAGGACTATGCCGTTGTGTGCAGGCCAAGAGGCGGTACAGTCGAAAGACGCAGAAAACCTCTGGACTTGACCATTGGCGGAACATGTGTATAAATCCGAGTGTATCATAGACATGGAGAGAACATCGATTCCCTGATATGGAATCAGAATTGAGGGCAGTTCACAGCTGAACCGAGAGACAAACCTCTTGGACGATGATGGTGCGCACCAGCGTCTTGGTTTCCAAATCCAAGACCTTTACAGATCCATCTTGACATCCAGCATAGACGGTTTCGTCCTTGACAACCAGAGAGAATATTGCACCGTTGTTGCATTCAAACGCGTGCAGCTCTGTTGGTATTCCCGAACAGTCCCAAATCTGCTCGGCGTTCAGTCGCGAATGCGAAAGCCAGCGCTCCAAGAATAAACACACCTTGACAAACTCATCCCCACTTCCTGTCACTAGCCGGACTCCGCCCGCCTCGTTGGCCGGAAGCAAAGCCATGCAGTATATGTACCCGTAGTGGGCTGAATCGAGCACATTCTCTGCGGGGATGTTGAGATACGCACGGGGCGCCGGGACGGTGCTACGGTCTGAATGCGGTGACGTGTCGCGACTCGATCCGTTGTTCGCATAAATGTCGGCGGGCTTGCGCTCATACTGCGGGTAGCTGTCGAAGAATTTGTGGGCTTTGCGGGGTGTCGACGTTCCTGACACAGAGGTCGGGAGGTCGCCAAACTGAGTGCTGGCTGCACTGAAGGGGTGGTGTTCCGAGCTGAAGTCGTACCACTGCAGGGACGTATTCTGGCACCCTACGTAGATGGTCTGCAACGAGGGCGACCACGCCAGAGAAAACAGGTCGCCCGCGCCAGTATCATGGAGGGATAAGACGTATATTGGCGTCAGGGTGGAAGTCGACCAGATCTGGGCTCAGCCGTTGTGAAGATGCGCCTCAACGCGTATCGTGCCGCTCACCCTGACGGTACTGTCACCCGAGGCACTGAAGAGCCATTCCCGCTCCGCGACGTATTCGAGGGCCAATACGGATCCAGTGTGGCCGCGAAGGCTCTCTTTCAAGCGAAAGGTCTTCTTGTCCCATACCTTCTATCCTGTTAGATGTGTGCATCGTCCCGGTGGGGAACTCACTGGGATATCCTGGCTCTGACTCCCACAAAAGATATACCGATCACTTGCAGCGAGACTGAGCACTGAGCGCAACTCGGCGAGGGAATGCAGTAAGGGTGGGATGCCAGACGACGCATCCGACTGCCATAGATTGCGACTCAGTGACGCTGCAGCACCGGGCTCTGGTATGAGCATGAAGACGAATAACTAAAGATAGGCGCGCACGGTGCGGGGCCATTCAAAAAAAAGTCCTGACTCGAAGCTTGCGTGCTTTTGGTCTGACGGCCCTGACCGCTTCGATCGGTTGTTTCCCTTGCTTGGAGCCGAGTTTTCTGCGGGCTGTAGAGCGAAAACTCTGAGCTGGCCGGTGAACGAAGGCGTGACGGTTGCGTGCAATGGCGTTTGTGGCAAGGCTTCATGGAGACGCAGGATCGACTCAAATGGCAATGAAACTACTCGATGGGGAAGTCGCTTTACGGGACCAAATATATATATTGCGACAGGAATATGTACAGGACTGCTTAGAACGGTATCACACAACGACCTGGTTGGAGTGAGTGTCGAGTTCAAGCAGTCCTTGTGTGCGAATTGAAGAACTTACCGGCCAACCGGTGGAGAAATCCAACAAATTGATACCGAGCTGGAAAACAGCTTAACTTCCCGGAGAGTATTCTTACAGCCCTGACTCACGATAGTCCCAGCAGTGGTATAATAGTCTAAGATATCCTAAGCATCCAGTATTTATAGAAAAAGAGGCGGAGCTTACGATACACTATGACTGTCCCGTCGACGTCGAGGTAGAGGTCCTGGCCTCCCGGGCCAATAACGTCGCCGTGCGATCCGAGGACCAAGGTTCCTCCGCCATTGAGCAAATCGACACCAGAGGCATCCACATATGGGCCGGCCACATTTGTTGCCCGTCCGACGCGAATGTTGTAGGTGCTGGATCGCGATATCGCATCAGCAAAGGGGGTGGTCAAGTATTAAGTAAAAAACGACCTGGATGTTCCGTCACAGCAATCATCCCAAGAGGTGAATAGGTAGTGGAAACCATCGATTTCGTAGATCACGCTGGCCTCGATGGCGCCGCTGTCGGCCGTCCTCGTAGCAAGCGAGGTGACCGCGGTGTTGGAGGGTTTGCCTGTAGACGAGCCAAGTCTATGGTGGAAATAAATGGCGACCCCTTGGAAAAGAGGAGGTGTGTGTACGTTTCGAGTTTGATGCCGCTCCAAAAACTACCCAGAGAAAGATACCAGTCGCCGTTGGTATCTGCAAAAAGTTTACATCACAAGTCTTTGGCAATATAAATGCTCTGACCTATGAACAAGCTATGGCGTGTTTACTATCATTCATCAGGTGCGGTAAGACGAGGCACGTACTTGGGATCGATAGCCTATTGAGTGTTTAATTTGTTTGGAATAGATTGAATCAGGGACACCGACAGGACACCGACATTGTAAATAGCACCAGTGGCGGTAGAAGTCACCAGGCCCTCGTTGGTGAAGCTTCCCGGAAGCCCCGTAGTCGACTTCGCGAAAAATATGGCCGACTAGACAGCGTATTTAATACCAAATCTCGGAGACAGAACGGACCCACGTTCTGAGAACCAAACGAAGATGCAGCGTAGTAGAGCTAAACGCAATATAAGCTGTTAGTTTTTTTTGTAGGCTTGCGAAGACTAACGTAGAATGTGCCATCGATGACCTGGGCAGTGATTAAAAGAGTAGACAAGGGTGGAAGGGGAAAAAATACCGTGCAGTCGGGAGCCCACAAGTTACTGAAAAGGTCAGTGAGTATATGGCATTACAGCCCAGCTAGTGGGATGATTACCCGTTAGTCGTCCCGGTGTATTCATCGGTCCAGCTAGCACCGTCAGGCCAAACTGTTCCTATGAGGGTCCAAGCAGTCCTATCCGGAGAGGTACGGATTTCGATTCCAACTGCAGTAGCTGAGATATTTTTTTAATCCAACTTGGTGCGCATCGCGAAGAGGGATGCCTTACAGAAGATAAAATATTCTCCACTGCTGGATCTGCATAGGGTGGGGTCCGCGACGGGGTTGACATTTCCCGTCACTAGTCCTGGATTGGGCTGAGCAACGGAGAGCGTCGCCGACGCGAATATAGAGAGAAGTGAGAGCAAAAGCATGGTTACCTTCAAGTTGCATCTGACGACTCAAGACTGCGATTTTGTAGTCGGAAAAATGAGAAGCATGGAGGTCTTGTGAATAGTTGCGGTGGTCGTGTGGTTTATGTACCCGTAGATCAGCCAGCCATTCGTAGAGGAGCCATGATGAATTCGAGAGTCCAGTGTCGTTGATAGACCGTGAACGGCCCGGTTTTGCTGCCACATGCCGTGGTTGAAATTGAGGCTGCTGATTTCCGGCCGGCTAAGCGCTCCTATCCGGCGGCCGTTGGCGGCCACCAGTCGATTCTCGACCCAAAGTCATCCAATGGCAACACACACTTCCTCGCCAAAGATGATGACCGCGGTCCGTTGGCACCCTCCGTCGTTCGACATCAGAGTCGAATCCATCCCTGTTCCCCAGTGAGCAATCAATGTCATGAGTCTATGTAGTAGAGCAATCCGAACGTGCTTTGCAGGATCCAAGATCCAGACGATGCCATCGTCAAGGTTTCGGTACGTTGTCGCGTGCTGTCGATGGTTGAGCCATAATGACCCGGCATCCAAGCTTGCAGCGCTTTGCGGTAACAATTTCGAACAGGCGTTTGAATTCACCTCATTGTCTTCCGTTCAGGGAGTGACCTCCACGTCTACAGAGGCCATGCCGGAGTCGAAAAAATACATACCTCTGGGCACGAGTTCATTGGCGAAGTCGTGGAACTCGGCTCAAACTATGGTGTCAATTCGCAGGGAAGACCTGACTTGTATGCAACATTGAAGGTTGGCGACAAGGTACTGCTCCTCTTTCCAATTCTATCCAAGCGCAAGTCTGATCTGTCCTCACAGGTGGTTTCTCCTTTCACTGTTAATTGCGGGGAATGCAAGTGAGTGAAGCATTTCAGTGAGGAACATTATGATTATCCACACTGCGAAGTGTCTGCCGGATGGGCTATACCTGCCGCTGTCCTCTTGGCGCACTGTTTGGAAGCCCCGCACTCGAGGGCGGCCAAGCTCAATATGTCCGCGTACCTAAGGCTGGAGCCACCCTGTTCAATTTGAGCGACTCCAAATCTTGGCCGTCGGCGCTTTCAGCTGAGATGAAAGAGAAGGCCCTTTCAGGACTCGCCGACAGCTCTCTGCTCATGCTAGCAGATATCCTCCCGACCGGCGTCTTTGCCGCCCTACAGGCGATGAACCACCCCAAGGTTCTCCCTGCGCTCACCGGACGGCCGTGGCCCACTAACTTTTTCCCCTGCGACGCCAGCGTCACCATGTTGCCAGAGGACAGACTCTTGACTTTTGCAATCATCGGACTCGGTCCAGTCGGTTTATGCGCCTGTGTCAGCTTGCTTGACATGCTTGCAGCGCAGTCTCTGCCATTCCAGATTATTGCTATTGACCCTGTTGAAGATCGCCGGGAGAAGGCGCTGGCTGTGTATACGAAGATTGACATCGCGGGGAAAGGAAATGGGAATTTCATAACCCACACCATTGACGACGCTAAGAAATTCGTGAAAACTTCGACTGGTGATGTCGGTTGCACGGCGGTATTGGAGGTCAGCACATCTTCCGGTGCAAATTTGGGACGTAAATTGAATCTGTCCAGGTCGTCGGAAACCCAAGTGCAATATCGCTTGCCTATGATCTCGTGCGACCCTTTGGCGCCATCGTTTCTGTCGGCGTTCACGGAGAGCCACCGATGCCCTTTACGGGCAGGCAACTTTACAACAAGAATGTCTCCTTTGATTTTGGGTACATTCTTTCATTTTCCCTTCTGTTTCGTTGCTGACTGGACTCCGGAGACGTTGCCCAGCGCGGGCGATGTTCCCGATGGCTTTCGATTTATTGGGTAAGCACTATGTCCATCTCTTTACTCATTGTAGACATCTTCCTATAGTCAAGCGGCAAGATGTCTTTGGTGGTGTGGGGGGCATCGAAAGTCTTGTGGACAGGATTGTAGGTTTCAATGAAGCACCAGAGATGTACAGGGCGTTCGATCAGAACAAAGTCGGTAAAGTGGTTTTTGATATGTGGAAATAGGCACTCGCGCGAACGGACTATCGAGAAGAAATTGTACACTAGTTATTAGTTAGTTTCGGTTTTTCAACCTTTTTTTTGGTTGAGCGGTCAAAGTTTAACCCGGAGTCCGTGTTGTTCCGAGCTCCTTGATTCCGACCGGTTACCCAGGACCTTACTCAAACCCTACGCTTACTCACTTGCTACATCCTTCATGGCGGCCCTCAGTCCAATCGTCTCTGCGCGGCAACTCTGGCTGGCTAACGGATTACACGAATCGTTTCTCTCGCGTCTTCACTTGTCTAGTCACCCGAGCTTGGCTATAAATTCTTCGTTCAAACTGGGAGAAGTAGCGCAGGTACCGCAGTCGGTCGTCCTCTTCTAGGCCTGCTTAGTCTAGGCCTTAGACATCTATTGGACTGGCAGGCCTCTCTGCCGCACAGTTCCAT
This sequence comes from Mycena galericulata, assembly GCA_029289565.1. Classification (NCBI taxonomy): domain Eukaryota; kingdom Fungi; phylum Basidiomycota; class Agaricomycetes; order Agaricales; family Mycenaceae; genus Mycena; species Mycena galericulata. The sequence goes on along the minus strand of JARKIA010000131.1, from coordinate 463,872 downwards.
TTGCTTCGAACTGGAATTGATCAGGAGGTAACGGTGGATGCGCGACACGCCGTGCTCGAGTTCCGTCAGATACCAGCAATAGCCTTCGCTTGTTTCAACCCACTGATTTTTTCGCAGACAGCGAAGCGTGGTACACTCTTGACAATTGTCTACCTGGCGGCATCTGGGACAGCATTGCCGGATTATACAAAACAAAGGACGATATCTTTGTGCGCATACACACCAATTTCCCTCAGTAATGGATTACACTCGATGCAAAAATTGCCCTGACACCTTGGCAGCCACCGGAAGGGAATTCTATCAATTTTGGATGTCCCCGACTCGTCTGAAACGTCTAGAACGATGGTTCAGTCGGCCCTTGGCACTTGGAACGCTGTGGACTTTGAGACGGAGGCGGCGGCTCGTGGCATGTGTGCTACCGCGCTGCGATCTTTTGTCGAATGGGACCAGCACCATCATGCTAAAGAGTCGCAGGGTTTCCCTCCCGTCCAGATCCTCAAGATTGGAGAGGCACCCAAAAGACAAACATCGGGCGAGTTTGCACATCCCCTTGACGGAATTCGTGTGCTCGACTTGAGTCGTGTGTTGGCGGGTCCGGTAGCTGGCCGAACGCTTGCAGGTCAGTGGTTTGATATGCATTCTGAATTTTCCAAGAAAATGACTCCGCTCATATCCTTCATTCCAGCTCACGGTGCAGATGTTCTGCTGGTTACATCTCCTCGCCTTCCTTCCCTTCCCATTATCGATGTTGATACTTCCCGCGGTAAACGCACAACTCAACTGGATTTAACAACTCCCGCAGACCACGAAAAACTCAAGGAACTGGCTTCATCTGCTGATGTGTTCCTGCAAGCTTATCGGCCGGGTGGGCTAGAAGCGAAAGGCTTTGGCGTGCGCGAATTAGCTGCACTACACCCTGGAATCGTGGCCGCAAATCTAACGGCATGGGGCTGGAAGGGACCATGGAAGGATCGACGCGGTGTATCCAACCATATTTTTGGCATGTTTGACAAACCGCTCATCTTATCAACCAGTTCGATTCTCTCGTCCAAACTGCGTCAGGATTCAACGTCGCCGAAGGAAAAGCCTATGCCGAATTCACAAGGGACGGAAATCCCGTGCAACCCCGGCCACTTCCCATGCAAGCTTTGGACCATGCCGCCGGATATTTGCTCGCATTTGGAATAAATGCGGCACTTTGCAAAACAATCACGGTAAGCCCGGATTTCCAACCAAAAACAATGCCTCACTTGTTTCCCTAGGAGGGAGGGTCCTGGGAAGTCCGTGTGTCGTTGGCCGCTGTTGGCGAATGGATTCGGTCCATGGGTCAACTTACCCCAGAGGAAGCATTTGGATCAATGGCGAAGGCTTTCCCGCCGAAAGTGCTACCGTTAGATCCTGAAATCGCTGCTCTGAGTGTGCCGTGGAGGTCAGCTGGAGGACGCCAGATGACTGCCCTGCGTCATGCCGCAATTCTTACGCGCACTCCAGTGATGGAAGGAGAATCGAGCCAGGCGCCCATGGCTCTCGATGCACATTCTGCGGAGTGGCTTTCGAAGTAGAAGGGAAGTCTTCGCTGGGGTTCTTGTATCTTGAATTGACGGTTGCAACCACAGATCAAACGAGGAGACATTTCGAAAGAACCCTTCCAAACATCTCCAATGACACAAACGATGCCGATCCTTCGATGTCTCGGTGCTTAAAACGGGACCGTGGCATAATTCTCTTCTTTGCGCCTATTATCTTCAAATTAAACTTACCTGACATTCCATCTACTGAGCGTGAAACTGGGCCGAGTCCTAACGTCGATACAGCATGTCGTCAAGGCGACCTTGTAGTCGCGAGTGCCATCGTGATTCATAAGTGAGTCCCAGTAGTACTGACGATAATGTGGCATCGCAGTAGGTATCTCATTGTGTGCTTGAACGTTTTTCTGCGAAGGAACAAGAACGAAGTCGGTAATAACGTGCGACAACTTGTGGTGGATACGCACTTTTCGTGGGTGCAGCACAGTCTTTGATTTGCAGTCAATGCGATCTGAACATGCTTGAACGGTCCAGTTTGAAACTCGGAAGCATTGCGTTGATGCAATCATAGTACGGGTCATGTCGCCAACGGCCACCCTAACACCTCCGCTTCCCCATTTAGCATGCAGGTTGAGTTTCTCCAGGTTCGACTCTTTGAAATCGAGCGTAACACCTGTGCAAAAATGGAGACTGGAGGAATCGAACCTTCGGCTCACCCCACACGCTAATTCTCAGCTCGTGCTCAGGCGGGGCCTTGAACCGTACTGGTGGTTTCTGTTGGTGGCGCGCGTTACCACTACACTAAGCCCCCGTTGTGAACACAGAATGCGCTTTCAATAAATAGGTCACTTGAGTGACAGTGATCGTAAAGTCCTACAATAGCTTCAAGCAAAACTAATCTCCCTACCCAGTGACACTACTCAATCTATGTTGCGTCCGCACATCAGTAGCAACGTCGAAACTACAAAGACCTCTAGAAGCCCCAATTGGAGCGCTTCGGTGGTCACTTCAATAGTCGTGCCCTCTTGGTTCTGCGAGATTCGGCCAAAGAACTGCGGGTTAGCCGTGGTCGCGCTGTATAACTAAGTGATGCTGGTGTCAGTGAGTTCCAGTCGTACTACGAGGGGACGTACACAGATATAACGATCATCTGGCATCCATCTGAAGTTGCGCCCTTGAACAGTCATGAGTCGGTACCTATGAAGGTCGTCTAAGAAGATCAATCATAGCATTGAGAAATATTGCGCACGCTTTATCCGGCGACAGTGTGAGCCACTGCGCACTGTTTCTCTTGGAAAGGGTGCCGATAATTTCGACGACGGGGTGCTTCCGCCATTCGATCATCGCAATGCTCTCGCGCCGAGTATTTTGAACCACAGAAAAACCGGCAGTCGTGGAGTCGGTGGTCACTCGGAAGAATCTCTGCGACTGTGGGCCGGTCACGACAGAGTTCAGGATCGAACCGCTGGGACTCGAGAATGTGAACGTGGTAAGGCTGGGAACGGTAGGGGTCGGTGCAGGGGGAGTGGGATAGGGAAGAACACCGAAGACGGAGGGAATTGAGCCCCAGGGTGTGTTTTGGTTCGTTGGATTAGCGGAAGGGTTCAACCAACCCTGTAAGAAAGGATTCATCGTAACTGTGATTGCTTGCTGGACACATTGTAGGCTTCATGAGCCACTTTATAGAGACCTTGGAAGCGCGCAAGCTTGGATGGAGTCGTTGAAGAAAGCGCCATCAGGGACGAAACAAAACAAGCGGGCAGATCGGAGAGACATTTCGGGAAGCCTATAACATGCACAACGGCCCCCAAGGCCGTAAAGTCAAGGGATACATAGAAAATGGAGGGTGGTGAAGGCGATCTCGGAGTAGGTCCAAAGAGGCTATTCTGGGGCGGGGAGGTATTGAAGATCGGGCACGGTCATGTCGATAGGCATACGTTGTGCACCCATCTTCAACTCAGATTTGCGATGCGGAGGCACAGCTGTCGTTTAATCTTTCGAAGCACCGGTGAGTAGACGCCGAAAGAGGTCCGATGCATATTTGAGCGCAAGTCGGAGGTGCTGGAAGCGTAAGGGCAGCGCTAACCACATAGAACCGGAGTGTCCTAGTAAAAAATATTTCAGCCGTTCTGGTTGCGTTCTGGAAAGGCGTGGGAGTTGCGTGGGAATGTAGATCTCTGATCTTCACAGGCTGTCAAACATAACAAGCTGCGGAGCGCTGCGGACTTTTGCGAAGTCTGTGCTTAAAACTTTGTTTCGGTTGTCCTATTCTTGATCCAAGTCGGACGAGGGCAAATCGCCTAAAAGCTAAGTCCTGGTAAATAATACATCAGCAGCGGGGCGGTGACACAACGGCAGATTGGGGTAGTGAAGTTTGTTTTACTATACACATTCCGAGTCCACTGTTTCGTACTCATTCCATCAATTTCTGGATGTTTGGAGGACCAAAGTCGGGAGAGGCCAGAAGAGCAAAAACGGGATGTTCAGCACGAGAAGGGAAGCAATCCAAGGGAGCATGTCTGCCATCGCCGACATCAGTTCAACACAGGCTTGAAAAGCCCTGAGGTTGAACTTAAAGCCTGAGGCTCGGGAAGTAACCGAAGGAACGGACAAGTGGCTCTGCACAAGACGGCAGTGGATATGATGTCGATCCAAACGAACCACTGCAGTTGCGCACCGTAATCATTCTCCTACAGAATGCCGGAACTCGAATACAGGGTTCTCTGTTCAACCAGCCCTTCTTCGTCCAAGAAATGTCGCATAGCCAAGTCAATCGTGATTGAAGTTGAGAAGCCGCTGCAGAGATGTCTGAATATACGTAAGAGCTCCCAAATCCATTCGCGAGACAAGATCCGTAGCCTCTGCAATGTGAAGGGTGACTCCGAGTCCGCCGAGCTTTCCATCTATAGATAGGAAACTTGAACAGAGAACAATGTAGTTGAAAGCAAGATCGTGATTCGGACCAGGTGCCAATCCTAAAAATGCAGCAGGAGTCAATGAGGAGGAAAATACGGTCGACGTAGACCCATCCGGCGCTCCTGAGGCCTGAGTCCTGTGTTCCGATCGCGAGCTTTGAGGAACAGTTAAGTAGTGTTTGACTCTGCTTGGCATCATCCTCTTCTGGACGCGCTCGCCAATGTCGGGGCCATGGTACGCGGCGCAGGGTTCGTCCTACGCGGGAGAGCAGCAGATTCCCGATCCAGTCCAGGAGGCTCATTCTCTGCTCGCAATTTATCCAATGGCCTCTGCAAATCCTTCCACCCACGGTCAGTCATATTTTCACGCACTTTACACGCGCGTATCTCACCTCCATCCAGTCACCAGGCATTTAAGCACCCTAACTATCAGTGGGGCTCCTCCTTCGTCTCTTCAGCCTCAATATTACGCGGCATATCCTCAGGGAAATCCACCACCCTACACAGAATACGCTCCGGAAGTCGACTATCTCGCATCTCAAGCAAACGACTCGGGCTACTGGGAGACTGCCCGTAACGAGGCTGCGGCTATGATTTCTCAGCAGGCCGATCCGTACGTGCCTCTGAAAAACCGTGGATATGCAGCAGCACTAATGTCTCCCAGCTCCTATCCATATCCGACCGCCTATGCACCTTCCAATGCTCAGCTATCCACCTTTCGCACCAATCCGTTTGCGCAAGCAATTTTGCAGAGATCCAATCCCGCCACTGCTTACCCGACACCGCCGCCGCCATCTTCCTCCTCCTCTTCTTCCTCGCTTGCGCATGCTCTCGGACCTCCCCCACCTCCACCACAGACGGTGTATCAGCCACAGCAGTCGCCCGCCTTTTTTGACCAATTTATTGCTGAAAAATCTAAAGAAATCGCGCGTCCCGTCCCCAAGGTCGAGCCCGCTCTGAAGATTATGCCAGAGCGGTCCACCACGCCACCACAGAAGAGACCGCCTCCAATCGAGGAGAGTCCGGATCCACTGGCTATTACTCCGGCAGTCACCCCGCGGAAACGCAAATCGGTCACCCAGCTCGATTCGCCCAGCGTCAAACGCGTACACACCCCAGTCCCGATCACCCCCAGCACGACCTCAAAGTCGCACGCGAGCATGTTGTCGACCCCGAGCTCATCTACCCTCTCCACGCCCTCTCGCCGCGTCACCATGGCATATGTCGATGTGCCGGCTAAGTCGTGGGTCCCCACTCCAAAATCCAAGATGCGTCCTATGCACCCTCCTGACTCTCCGAACGACGATTTGGGCGGATATGGCTCTGACGATGACAGCCCCCGCCAGCACTCAGGCGGCCGAGCGACCTCTGGCCGCCGCACAGGCGACCGCGACGAGCGTCTGCCACTCGAGAAGCTCACCGCGCTTCTTGAGGACGTGTTCGAAGCTGAGGACGCGCTCCCACCAGACATCGACCTCCTCTCGCTCCCTGCTGAGTTTTTCTCGCCCCAGACGACGGTCGACTGCTCGCGCCCGCTGCTGCAGCCCACTCTCGTGCGCAAGCTAACGAAGTACATATCCCAGGTCGTCCACCCCGGCAAACGCGTGCGCCACGCGGCTGCTGGGAACACACCGCGCCGCGCCAAGGAAAAGACCCTCGCCGACGTGGACCCTGTTATACTCTCGCGGATTCTCAAGATCCTGGAGCGCAGTGTCAAGGCCGGCGAGGACCTGGACCCGTTTACGGGCCCGGCCGCGGCCGCGCCAGGGAGCGCACCCGCGTCGCCCCGGAAATCTGCGACGAAAAAGGCCAAGGGCAAGCGGCGGTCCAAGTCACAGAGCGGCGATGAAGCCGAGGCGGAGGACATGGAGGTCGATCATACTAATGCCAAGGGACCCGTGACGCTGACGGACTTGGACCACGCGAAGCTGGCGCGTGCACTTGATACGGCGCGCGACAGCATCTTTGCGGCAGAGTGCTGCGTTGCGCTGTTAGGCGCGGGTAGACTCACCAAGCAGGTGTGTGGCCATTTGGCTGAATGAACCACTGTATACCTATGCCCCGGTTTTAGCTGTACTCGGAGGAGCTCATCACGGCGTGCATGAGCGCGGTCAAGAATCAGCTCACCAAGGTCATTTACCCGTTCGTCGAGGCGTCGGCGGGTGCGGTCCCGGGCAGCGAGATGCTGCAGCATGTCTTGCGCATCGGATCCCACCGCCACATCCTTAGCGAAACATTCCAGGCGCTGTCGGCCGTACTTCCACGGCTCAGCACCCTCGTTAATGCCGAAGCTGTCGCCATGTCCGACTCGATCATCATCCAAGCTGTTTACATTGCGATCGGGCCGTTCTTCGTTATTGATGCGGGGGAGGATGGAGACAAGAAGAAGGAGAAGGAGAGTGCGGTTATCCGGACGTTTGGGAAGAGCGCAATGCGCGGCTTAAGGCTCGATGCGTTATCGTTGATTCGGGCGGTGAGTACTGCCGTGTTCCCCAGCTGACGTAGTGCTGATTTTTCACTGTCAGATCTTTGCGAACCACGATGACCAGAGGGAGTGGATTATCGAGGAGATCCTAACCTCGCTGATCAAGCTTTCGGACACCAAGCAGAAGGCGGGGCAATTTCGGTGCGTTTGTTCCGTATATCGGCGTGCTATGCTCAGGCGTCTACTCTTCAGCCTGCGGGACGGCCGTTCGATCCGCACGGTCTCGGCCCTCCTTCTCCAGCTCGTGCAGACGTCCGCGCATGACGTCCGAATCACGGCCCAGGACATCGCCAAAGAACGCCAGAACAAGATCGCCCTGCGTAGGCAGGAGAGTTTCTCGGAGAACCAGAGCCAGACTCTGATCGCTGAAGATTTTCTGGACGACCAAGACACGGCTGTGGGTGCTTTTTTTGTACGCTGTCGTTACTGGGCATCTTGACAACTCTGGACGCAGGAAATAAGACTTTATAAGTCTGGCCTTGATTCGGCCACCAAGGCTGCGAAGAAGATTGTCATCTTTCTTACTCAACGGTGCGTGTTATCATTGGTGCGCTGGTGACTCGCCTGATTGTTGAGTTTCAGCTCTGGCAAGGGCAAGGCGACGAAGAACTCGAACGAGGCAGAGTATCGCGCGATATTCGACAATTTGATATCCGATCTGCTCGCCGTGCTTTACTGGCCAGAGTACCCAGCCGCGAGTCTGCTGCTCAGTATCGCTTCCAAGTTCATGGTGTGTCATGCCGTTCGTTCGAACCCGAACCATATTGATAGCCGATATTAGCTCTCATCTTTGGACGATGTGAAGACCAGTCAGACGGATAACAATGCCGCGAAGACGATGGCCTTAGATCACCTTGGTGTCATCGCTGCCCGTATTCGTACCAGCATGCTCAAGTTCCAGCCCGGGGGGAGTGGCGACTCTGCGCCGAAGACGAAGCCGTTGAAGCCCTTGGACGAGGTACGTACCTCGTTTCGTTGTAGCGAGGGTAGATGCTCATCTTAATTCCAAAAGATTGTCGCGAAATTGGATGTAAAACGCCTGGAGAGACTGCTCGCCAGCCATCAAGAGGTCGCGGCGCATCTTTCAAAGCGATCCTCAGAAGACCAGGCGTACGATGTACGTTTCGCCTTTTGTGTCAAAGTTGAGCTGACTCTTCGGGTAGAGCGCCCGAGAGCTGACCGCGGCCACACTCGGCCTCGAACTTGCTACCGCCCTCGATCGCCTCAATTTGTCAATTTCGCATCCGGAAGAGGACGATGACCTCAACATCAAGGACACGAGCAATCTTCTCGCCTTTGGGCAGAAAGTCAAGGCAGCTCTGCACAACGTTTGGAAAGATCAGGCCAGGGATGTCTTTGACATTGGGTTAGTGAAGAAATACACTGGCAGCTCATTTCGCTCATGCCCATCATGCAGCTCCCAGGAAGAAGTCGCGCGTGTCGATCGCGTCGCTGAGGAGATCGGCACCATCCAAATATTACGGAATTCATTCAATCCAATCCTGAATATCATTCTTCTGGCCCTCGATGCTCCGCCTATCTTTATGCGTACCAAGGCCCTGCGTGCGTTAGGACAAATCGTCACCAGTGATCCCACGATCCTCGCTGAAGTGCGTCTGTTGTCTCCTAATCCCGGTTCGAGTCTGAACATATCCTTGAAAGCCCAATGTCCGGCGTGCTATCGAGAGCCATCTCCTCGATAGTTCCCCCGCAGTTCGCGATGCCGCTGTCGAGCTCATAGGCAAATACATGATCGATTCGCCTGAAGTCGCTGGCGATTACTACAACAAGATCGCTGACCGTATGGCGGTAAGCAGGAGCTTAATATAAGTGGCATCGTTTTTCACCTTCACTACTAGGACACGGGCTTGAGTGTTCGAAAACGCGTTATCAAACTTCTTAAAGCTTTCTATGGCGTCACTGACGACAACGGCCGGAAGATCGATATTGCCATGCGTCTTGTCATGCGCATGGTGGACGAGGACGATACCGTCAAGGAGCTCGCCATCAAAACCATCGAGGAACTTTGGTTCCCCGTTACGCTTCCGTCTGCTTTGAAGTCTCGAAGCGGAGCCGCCGCCACGCAGGATAAAGGACCGCTGCTTTCCAAGGTCGCTGTGATCATGGGCACTTCGGCGCATTTTAACGATCGTCAATCACCGTTGGAAGATATTTTGCACCAGATCATTGCCGAGAAACAGGGCAACGATGCCGTCTATCTGCATGCTCGTTATTCCGAGATTTGCGAAGCTCTAATCGACGGTCTCGTCGATGCTTCCGATCTACCCGGCTTCGTAAGTTGCGAGCAATCATTATTTTGGTTATTCACTCATCCTGGTGCAGACTGTCATCAATTGTGTTAGAACCATATATCTCTTCACGGCTTCATATCCGGCCATATTATCTGGTTCTAACGCGTCCACTCTTTTACCCTACTTGAAAAATGCGGCCACGGTAAAGGATTTTGGCGTGCCACGTGTTTACTGACTAACGTAGATTTGTCATTAGCCGGAGGAGCAATTGACAAGCGATTATCTTTTGAAGATTTTCAGGGCCTCGGTTCCTCATATGCCTAAGACCGCTATCAAATTCGCGCAGGAGCTGCAAGCAGCACTACAACCCATGATAATAAAGCCTTCTTCTGCGGGCGGCCTTCAGGTTAGCATCTGCATATCTCTTCTTTCGTTGATCATTTCTTATCTCGTCGGCATAACAGGGTTTGCAAGAAACTGTCGCATGCATGTGTACCGTGGTACAATGTTTGACGCACGATTTCCCTCGCCTGGTAGGTTTACTCAAGTCGTGCAATAGTCAGTCCATCCGCTGTTCAAACCGTGGGCATACAGCTTACTTGTTCACAGCTCGTCTTCAGCAGAGCATCAAACGTGTGGCCGCCGGCCCGTTGGCCCCAAATGACTTGCGGAGTCTTTCCATTCTCATTGTCATTGTGGCATTGCTTGGTGAACATTGCGACTTTGAGCGGATACGTCGGGAGACCCCTTGTATGTTCAGTTATGACTCTGGTCATAAATACTCAAAGCACTATTTAGCTGTTGTTCCGGATCTCGACTCCATCAGTCCTTCCGTGCGTGAGTTTCATAGCTGCCAGACACTGTTGTTGACGTTCCACAGGTCCCAATCATTGAACACATATACGGTACCCTTTTGCAGCTTTACGAGAAGTCTTCAGAGGCTGCACTCCGGGGACGCATTTTACAATGTCTCGGTATGCTCAATCGTGTGTCACGTAATAACCGTATTTACCTGCGCCTAGGTTTTTTATTCCGAGCACAACCTTCTCTGATGACGATGGAGCGCTCAGCAGTCATCATGGACGATGTGTTTTCGTCGCCAGATGAAGAACGTCGGGGTCGGCTGCTCAAGATTATTCAAGAATTCTTGATTTCGGAGGCGGCGAAACATTCTGCAAAACATAAGGGTGCGCATTCACTCCTTACGATGTCGCTGTTGCTTACATTCCCACCAGATTCCATCGCCGTCAAGGGGAAAACCAAGCCCTCGGATGTCAATATGGACGAGCTCGTCGGCAATACCGATGGTTTTGCGGACTCGGGGTATATATATATATTGCGAACGGCTGCGGAAATAGTGTACTAACGCATCTTCAGTGTCAGCTCGGCTGTTGTACAACGCTATATGGACCATATCCTTACTGCAGCGCTTGGACAGCATCCGCAAATCCAGGCTACAGCCATCGACGTTTTGACTTTCACGATCAAACAAGGCTTGGCCCATCCGTTGCAGGTATACTTCCTTCGTTACGTTTGTGGAATCACAGTTTAATGATTTGGTATTTCTCCAGTCTTTCCCTTCTATCATCGCCTTGGAAACCAGCCCAAATGCGGGTCTGTCGAGTCGCGCTAGCGCGCTCCACTCTATATTGCATGGAAAGCACGCTTCTCTGCTTAATACGCGCTACATCCAAAGTGCTCGGGCATCCTTTGATTACCAACGAAGGCTGACTTCAGATGGCACCGTGCGAGGTGGGCATTTTCCCTCCTTTCCACCTTCATCTATCTGATGCGGGGACAACAACAGGTTTCCGTATGCAGCCTACTCCCGTCGCCTTGCTCCAACGGTGGTATTCACTTGTTCGGGAAAAGCGGCCCACGCGCCAGGAGTTCTTGAAATCGCTGGTGAAAGTGTTCCATCTGACTGGCCAGGACAAGGCCACGCAGGTGAATTGCGCACGCTCCTAGTCCACCGCTGCTCGATAGTCTGACTGGGAACCAGGATGAGGTCGACTTTACGCGCTATATGGCGGAGAATTTTTCTGCGCTCGAGTACAAGACGCAGGAAGAGGTCATTACTGTCATCAAAGACCTCACTGTGGTTTTGTCTGTCGACGGGACGCGTCTCCTGGAGCTTATTTCTCCGTCGCATCTGCTTTCCCACCTGCGTGGGCCTGAAGCTGCTGCTGCTGCTACAGAGACAACGATGGACGTGGATGTCCAAGCAGACGCGCCGGACAGACGGCCACTTATGAGAGCTTCTGTCATCATCGGCATGGTCATGCTGCTCAAGGCGCATCTCAAGAACCTGTACTCCTTGTCCGAAGAGTACGTTGTTGCTTTCGGGAGGAATAATAAAGTGTAACCTGACATTCGTCCCAGGAAATGCTCGAAATTCGTTGCTGGCAAGAAGAGCGCTGTCGGTGACAAGGCGGCGACGAAACGAAACGAAAAGCCGATCTCGTGGACGCGGTTGCCGTATGCCACAGCGCCTATACTGACCACGAGCGACGTCGACGCGCAGAAGGCGAAGGTGAGTTGATCGACTTCAAGTGTTTGGTATATGTTGACCCCGCGACAGTTCATCGACGTGTGGAACGAAGACGGCGTCGCTGCGGAACCTGAAGACGACTTTACCTAAAAGTACCTTGTACATACACTTAGTTGCTCTGTTGGAATTCCGGCGCATATTACTTGACATAACTTATTCATCATCCTTGTTGTAGAAATTCAAGTATCATCCGTAGCAATAATCTGTACATTATCCATTCTGCTATGGTTTGGCCACCGCGCCGTCGACAAACACTGCGGGTAGTTCACCGATGGCTTCTTTGGTCGCGTCGTCAAGGTTGGGTTCAGAGAAGAATTCCCAGTCGAGGGTGCCGCCGTATTGGTGGGGCAAGTTCTCTGCGTCGATGAGCGTTAGCAGGGTCTCTCCCGGATTCTTGCCTAGGATGTGGATCTTGTCTTGGGTGCCCTTGTCGACCCAACCCTACAGACGGCGCGTTAACGCGGGAGTTTACATATATGGCAATGCGCTACCTTTATCCAGCCCCACATAGTCGGAAAGAAGCTCGGCGCGTTCACGATGACGGTAACCCTCAGCGTCTCGGGGTAGTTTGCCGTCGCGAGCCTAGCGGACTCGGAGAGGTGGCTCCGTAGCGTCCACATCGCGCCAATCGAGACGTCTTGGAGGTCGATGATGGTTACGACGCAGGATATGGGAGTTTGAGAGGGGTGTGGGAGGAAGGTGCAGAGGGGCATGATGAAGCGGATTAGGCCCTCGTAGAGGACGATACTGAGACGGCATTATTGTTTATTTTATTTTATTTTTGGGGGGAGAGGGAGGAGCGCACATCCGTTGGTATTTGCGTTCCGGCGGGACGGCGCTCAGTTCTTTCTGGATCCCGGAATCGAGCGACGCGAGGCGGTATACCAAGATGGGCATGCCATTCTAGTAAGAAAAGAGACCTGAGGATTTTGACGGATAAGCTGGAGCCGTTTTTCACCTTGTCCCGCCTGCCAGTCCACCGCGGGAAGAACCGCCGGCTGTCCTCAAACTCGGCAGCGTCAAACGTGGCGTAGAGGTTGTCGACATCATGCACGCGCCTCCACCCCTGCGTGTCGGAGAACTGCTTCAGGGCGGCGGCAGGGTCCCAGCTCCGGGCGCGGAGGAACCGCCTGAGGTGCGCGTCAGTGTCTAGGACGCGTAGTACGATGCGTATGCGGATTCGAGACAGACAGCAGGGTCACATCGGGACAAGGCTCAGGCTGGGCGGGGTCGTATAGGTCGGCTTCGGTCAGGATACGCTTGAAGGCGACGAGGGCGTCCTCCTGGGAGGGCGAGAGATGGCCGAGATGGCCTACAAAGACGTCCGATGCAACGTTAACCATCGCCTAGGTCTAGAGGGTCTTCAAATGTCTTGGTCTATGGAATCTTCAGACTTGCTGCCGCCGTATTATGGCAAGGTATATGGCCAAACGCAAGGAGGCGACATGAAATCATCGTACGATATCCTTCGCACTTGCCAAACCGAAATAAAAGAGGCAGATGGGAGTATCGATTTATTAATAATCGAACTCTCGGAGGAAATAAGCAAATGAGGTTCAGGTTGAGTGAACAGTGGGGGATTGAGCAGTGTTGTGCAGTCAATTGACTTAGTCAAAAAGTCAATTGACCGGTCAAAAGTCAAGGTTGACCAGTCGTTTTGACTCGACTTGACAGCGGGTCTACGGATGACATAATACATATTTCTCATCCACGCTGGGCAGCCAAAATAACGTAGATATGGCCCTTATTCAATGAGAATTGACTCAGTAATATCATCTACATCTACCGTCCCCTCCTCTGCCTCCCCCTCTGCATCAAAATCTAGCAATTCATACAGGTCCATCTCTTCATCCAGTGTCATTCCCCGCGAGGTTTCGACACCATGACCGCGAACAAAACTGTGCTCATTGGGAGGAAGCTAAGCACCTCGGGTTATACAGTAAACTCGGTGGAAACAAAGCAGACTTGCCCTCATTTCTTGCTCAATCACCGCGGTCAGTGCTGATTGTACTTGTTGTAACCACCGAAAGGCTTGGTAGTGGGCTGTCCAGCGAGTTATCACAGCACGATGTCTGATAATATGCGCCCAGTACCAGGCTGAGATGTGTTCTTTGCTGGACATGTGAAGTTGGTTGCAAGCAACGACTCAGAGTGCCGAGAGAGCAGTTCATAAAGCAATCTATTCTCCAAGGTTCTACTGAGAATTCTTCGAGTATTTCAATGAAAAAGAATGAACAGATGTTATTTCAGATGTTATTCCATGTAGATAGAGTCATGAGATGCTGTATTACCGGTATTTCGACGAAGATATCATGGAGCTTCCCGATTGAGCAAAGATTGATCTCATCACACGAGTCGAGTCATTTTGACTGGTCATTGACTTTTTGACCGAGTTCAGTCAAAACCGGGTTTGACCCGGTCAAAAAGTCATTGACTGCTCATCACTGGGATTGAGGGAATAGAGTTCGAGATTGCGGGCAAAGACAGCGCACGAGCAATCCAGGAACACGTATGTACTATATACACTCAATACGTTGTTTGCAATGAAAGTGTCGTGAATGAAAGGAAGAGCTTTCCAAAAAATCCAACCGACAAATATCTGGCCGTCCATAGCGGCGCCGTCGACCAACAGACTAGCTCTCCGTCGCGGAAGAGATTCCATTGAGTCAGGCGCGAAATTGCACATATACTACCCTTGGACTGACGCTCTCCATGAGGCGAGAAAAACGTAGAGGTTACCCGTCCAAAATCAAAGACACACGATTGGTCAGAGACACGAGAGTCGAAGCTTGGGATCATCCGGGTGTTGGAATACATCGCAGAGGCCAGAGCTAACTCGTCGAAAATTATTAGCAGTAATAAATTAATTAGTCTGTACAATATCCTATCACGGTTTAGCCACCGCGCCGTCGACGAAAACTGCGGGCCCTTTAGGCATTTCGCCACCGATCGCGTCCTTGGTCGCGTCGTCTAAATTGGGTTCAGAAAAGAACTCCCACTCGAGGGTGCCGCCATATTGGCGCGGCAAATTCTCCGCGTCGATAAGTGTTAGCAGCGTCTCTGTCGGATTTTTGCCTAGGATGTGAATCTTGTTCCGCGTGCCGGGGTCAAACCATCCCTGGAGGCGGCTCAACTCAGCACGGTAACGATGGAAAATCGCAGGAAGCACCTTTATCCAACCCCAGATAGTCGGAAAGAAGGACGGGGCGTTCACCACCGCGATCGTACTCAGCGTCTCTGGGTAGTTCGCCGTCGCGAGCTTGGACGACTCGGCGAGATGGCTCCGCAGATTCCACATGGAGCTGATCGCGACGTCCTGGAGGTCGATTATTGTCACCACACATGTTATGGGTGTCTGCGTTCGGTGCGGCAGGTTGGTGCACAACGGCATGGTGAATCGGACCATGGACTCGTACAGAACAATACTAGCGCGGCATTGGTGGAGTTCGGGACCGTTAGAAACGAAGGGAGCACGCACATCCGTTGGTATCTGCGTTCCGCCGGCACGGCGCCTAATTCCTTCTGGATCCCGGAATCCAGCGCTGCGAGGCGGTACACGTAGATCGGCATGCCGTTCTAACCAAGGAGACGTAGAAAGAGGTTAATTGCACGGTTGAGCAAATAACTCCACCTTATCCCGTCTGCCAGTCCAGCGCGGATAAAACCGGCGGGCGTTCTCGAATTCAGCGGGATCGAAGGTGGTGAAGAGGGTGTCGACATCGTGCTTGCGCCTCCAGGCCTGCGCGTCGGAGAACTGTTTCAGGGCGGCGGCGGGGTCCCAACTCCGCGCGCGGAGGAACCGCCTGGGGAGGTTGAGCCACCGCGTCTGGGACGATGTGCATCACGCACAACAAAGTCGGGTCATCGGGCGACGGCTGGGCGGGGTCGTATAGCTTCGCCTCCTCGAGGGTGCGCTTGAAGCCGGCGAGAGCGTCCGTTTGGGATGCTGACAGATTGCCCAGATGGCCCGCGAAGATGTCGAATTGCGCAGGGCTGCCGGTGAGGTCGTCTGAGTTACCCAAGTCGCCCATCCGCTAATCTGTGGGGTCAATTGGGAGGGTGGTACGGATAACGAGGCAACTATAAGGAAACGTTGAGCACTCGGACTAGGACCGATGGTGAGCGGAGATTCAGAGGTATAAGCAAGAGCGGCATGGTTGAACGGTCCGGTTCTGATTGCATCAACAGTTCAACCGATTGCTCCCGAGGTTCAACCTCTTCACAGACCGTTACTGTCCAAGCATGTTCGGATCGCATTGACTACAATTCAAAGACTGCACTGCGCCCATACAAAGTGCATATCCACGAAAACTGGTCGCACGTTCATATCGACTTCGTTCTTATATTTCTCCGCCATATCTTTGCTGATTCCTTCCGCAGAAAACCGTTCAGACCAATCATCCACCAGCTTTTTGACCGTCGTCTTGAAAACCGCTCCCAACCTCGTCAGGTTCTTGGGAGCTAATACCGCTGTCAGTAAATGTAAATATGTATGAGAATCCAACTGACCTGAGCCATCGATGCATATCGGAATGGCAATCTTCTGGGTACCGAGCTCGGAAAATGCACCTGAGGCTTCGATTATCGACTCCATCTTCCTTCCGATGTCTCCATCCGCGCCGCGTGAGTTGAGAATATTACGCCATATCCTGATAACTTCCTTTACGACGGGTCCACCACTTTC
Source organism: Mycena galericulata (assembly GCA_029289565.1). Lineage (NCBI taxonomy): Eukaryota > Fungi > Basidiomycota > Agaricomycetes > Agaricales > Mycenaceae > Mycena > Mycena galericulata. The sequence continues at coordinate 447,459 of JARKIA010000131.1, read as the reverse complement.
CATCATGCTCTGCATGTCGAGGTCTTCCAGCACGAGCCATCCGCCTGGCTTGACCAGCTTCGCAACTCGTTCCAGGACAACTTGGCTACCCGGAACCTGTTCTCGCTGAGTCAGACACGTCGCCAGACATGTGCGAGAGCAGCGAACATGCATGAGGAGCAGACGAGCGTGGACGACGTCGAAGCTTTGCTCTTCGAAAGGGAAGTCTTTCGTGACGTCAAGCGTTTCGAAAATCATATTCTTCGGTAGCGGGATACTGCAATCATGTTGGCCAAGTCGCAAGTGTGTTTAAACGACTCACTTCTCCGGAACTGGGCTCAAATCCACAGCAAGCACTTGAGCGTCAGGAAAATCGGTGGCGGCATCAATGGCCCTGAGATTAAATTGTCAGAATTGACCATGCCAGTGCGCCCTGGTGTACCATGCTCCGCTTCCACACCTGACAGTCCCTCTTAGGTTTTTTTGAGCGTACAATCAAGACAACGCTTACCCAAGCTCTAGTATTCTTGTCGGTGCGGCATCATAGATGGGAGCAAGACAAATCTTGTTGCCCAGGTATTCTTTGAATGCAAAGTGAACCTCGTCCAGCCTGCGGGAGACTCAGAACGCGGATGTACACCGTCAGTACGACCATTCAACTTGCCTATTCTTTTCGGCTGTTTCTTGGGCACTCTGAGTGTCAGTTCAGGTCATGAATGTGGCTTCGATGGCGGTTCAACAGACCCACCTTCAGGGTGTACGACTCCCCGTTCTTCGTTGACGCTGGAGGGTCCATCATTGCGGCGAAGTGACGAGATTTGCGCTGCAGCCTTTATAGCAAGGAAACGGCGGTGTTGGTCCGTTTTCATCCCCTTTCTGAATCGCCGGTGCTACCATGGGTGGTTCGGGCGAGTATTACCCAAATTCTATTGTGATGACTGCACCGACGCATACGGCCCACAGAGGAGTCTTGTGTCACACCTGGGCTTGAAACTATCTCCTCTCCGTTCACAACCTTGGCATCTCTTGAATATCTTAGGAGATGACTGGGCGAAACCGCAACATCGAATTGACCCGACATTCGAGAATAATTCTACCTGCGCGACGGCGCGATGCTAGCGCCCACATAGTATGCAGATACCTCCGGAATTGTGTCGGGTGAGTCGTTTCTGTTTCAACCTCGGACAGTTGGAAATTGATATCATACCCATTATGTCTCTATCTCAGCTATCGCCTCATGATCAAATCTTGACCTTCACAGAGTTCGGTTGAAAAAATATACTATTCTCTAGCGCTTTCCTTCCGGTCTTTGCCGATCAACGGATCAACCAACCATCGACTAAATTTCCCACGGTTCAATCGGCGGCGGGTTTTTTGCTTTGCCTTTCTGTTCATGGAAAAAACGTCTCGCGTCTTACTTGATCTTTTATATTGCGGCCTCGGTGGGTGGTTCTACTGTTCACCGTTCATCTTCATTCATTCTATGGCATGGTCTGAATATACTGCAAGCAGACGATAATTGCATAACGGCGGCATGCAAGCCACCGTGGTCCGTTTGTTGGCTGATTTGCGTCCCTATCGCTAGGTTAATCTTTAATATTGGCGCTGTCGCGGTAGCGGCGAATAAAGCGACGTACTAAACTGGGCACCGGGTCTCGTCTGAAATTCGCTGTTTGAGCTGGGTATGGCGCCGCGGCGTATCTGAATCGATGCAACATCTTCATTCACCACTTTCTAGTGGAGTTGATCACCATCGTTTTGGTATGTACTGACCTGAAACTTTAGGAAGTAGGTGACGGCGGAACTTCAAATCCCTCGCAGTATGTTGGAAACAGGTAAGCGAGGATTCCAGTTCATCGTCCTTTCATTGGCTGACATGTTGTTAGGATGTCATTGAATTCGGGGCTACGACATATGCGATGACCGCATTCCTTGAGACATCTGGAGCGACTGTAACTATCAGTCTCGTGGTTGGATCCCTGACCCAATGCTGATCGTATTATTAGGTATCTAACTTGGTGACGCACGTCCGTAAGTTGTTCAATCCCACCCTCTGATGATTTTCTGACTCCTGGGCAGCCATGGGCACCGCATGGGATTTGATTGAGTCGGAGTCGCGAATTATATCATGGCGAATCAAGATACAGTCAGTAACTCCCCATTATCTATTATCAGATGGATAGGACAATGTATGTTTCCTTAGGAAGGTGGCCCCACCTCCCTCAACTCCACTTCCGCAAACGACGCTTACACTCTCTATAATCTTCATGCTGGGTTTCAACCACGGCACCCTGACAGTCTATTCGGGGTTCATATCAATTTCTCCTCCCTTTTACGCCTGCTAATGTTTTCGTTTGAGCTCACGATCCGGTACAACCTCTCGAACTTTGATATGGGAGCACCCCAGGACTCTGGACGGATATACCAGCCCAGTTACGTGCTTTGAGAGCGGTTCCCGTTGTGGGTATTACTTTGATCTGAGCCTTTTATTTTTCTGGGCCGTGTAGGCGAGCACTGTTGGATTGCTATTGCCGATATGAATCTCTTCCACAATGCCGCCGGGTCCGCTAATTTAACTAACGTGTTCGTCGGAACGGCTCAGCAAATTGGTATGTATCATCCCAAGACTCAACTCTCGGATGCTCACCAAATCGATAATCTTTATTCAGCCTATGGACACGGCTCAGTTGGATTTGTGGTGATTAACAACGACGCGAGTACATGGTCCGAAACGTTCACTACCTCACCTCCCGCTGGGACCTGTACGCCAGCTAGTGAATCCCCCATCATTGCATACCAACTGAAGCGCCTTTTCTTCTTCAGACTGCGACATATGTAATGTAGCATCCGTCAGACTCTCCGTTATAGTCGAATCCATTTGACTTTTTTTTTTCTAGCCACGACACGGATAGCAACCCTACGACATGCTCGGGACTGACATACATGTACAATGTTTCCGCTTCTGGGACATTCACCGCCTGTCGGCTCCTACGACGCCCTCGCTCTTTATTTCAGTGGGTTGAATGTACCTGTTCAAAGGCTTTACAGTCCCTGATACCACGATTCAGCTTCTGCGTAATGGAGTCGTTAAAATGATTCCGTACGTAGTAGATCCTCTTTCGATGATAACCAGAAAGAAGAATTGTCCATAACTGTGCATTACCAGTGAACACTTGTCCATCTTGATTTCCACGTCCCAGCAGACGTTCAAAGTAACGGGGTTGGAAAACTATTCGAGGCAACGACCCAATTTGAATGCACCACGCTGCGCTCGGAGATATGCTCAAGGGAGGAAATCATGTAAATGAACGGAAGGCTTGTGGAAGAGAAGGTTAATATTCGTTCTGGAGCCAAATAACTCAAATCTTACTCCTCGCAGAAAGTGCACTGCAATCCGACTGCTTCAGCCATAACATATCTTTCCGAGCCCCGTCGCGTTGTTCAGCTGCGTCAAATCAGGATGTTCGCGCTCTTCGAAGTATAGGGCAGGTACCTGAACTGATATTATTACATTCCTAGGAAAGATGACTTGAAAACGAATAAAGAGACCTGTGCCCAACGCGCTCAAACCCGGCGATTTGATGAGAGTCTCCGAAGAGAAACCTCAATACGTAGGCTCCATTCGCCTGTCGTTATTTAGCGGCACCTAGCGGCACTTGGAAACATCGTTATTCGCCCAGTGGTGCCGATATACGGAGGGTACCTTCGCAGTCCCGCGTGATGTTTCTCAGACCTGCTTCTGGACCGTCGGACAACCAATCGGCAGCCCGTTACCATAGTTTGATGGGCTGTGGGTCCTGACACGGCACGAGTTGCCCCAGTGGCCGAAGTAACGATGTTTTCAAGTGGCGCCAAGTGGCGCTAAATCACGATGGGCCTTGCCCATTGCTCAATACTGGAAAAAAAAAGACCCAGTCATCATGCAGTGCATGTAGCAGGGCTTTTGAAGAGTGGGAGCCGGACGGGGAACGACGGAGCAAGCCCCTACGCGTTCGAGGGAAACGCTACGTGGAAGCAACGTGGAAGTTGGAAGACGCGTTGTTGTTTGATGAGGCTGGTGCACAATAACGCCTTAATTCGCATGTGACAGCGATTTGAAATCACCGCTAAACTGTATCGCCGACTTTTCTGCCAACTCTCGAGTCGGACGCTTGTAGCCGCCCCAATCTTGGTTTCGATAGGCTCCAAGAACAAATACTCCACCATGTCTACGACTGTCAACGGAAGGGTCGAGAAGAGCTCGAAAATGCACTCGAAAGTGGTATGTCCACCTCGTCAAGTAGTGGGAAAGATTCGCATTCCACCTAGGTCATAATTGGCTCAGGACCGGCTGGACACACCGCCGCCATATACCTTGCTCGTGCCAATTTGAATCCGGTACTGTTCGAGGGATTTATGGCCAACGGATTCGCTGCCGGTGGACAGCTTACCACGACCACCGATGGTACGTTGATTGTCCATGAGTTCGCCCATTGTGCTCACTTAACTCAGTGGAGAATTTCCCGGGATTCCCCACTGGTATCATGGGCCCGGAGCTCATGGACAAATTCCGAGAGCAGTCGGTTCGTTTCGGTACTCGAATCATTACCGAGACGGTGTCGAAAATCGATCTCTCCTCGCGGCCATTCCGATACTGGCGCGAGATGCAAGAAGAGGAAGAACCGGAAACAACGGATGCAGTGATCATTGCTACTGGTGCTAGTGCAAAGCGACTCGGTCTTGCAGGCGAGGAAGCCTACTGGCAGAGCGGCATCAGTGCTTGCGCCGTCTGTGATGGTGCTGTTCCCATATTCCGGTGCGTCTTGCGATTGCGAACGATCAGCACTTTCAAACCACCATTCAGGAACAAGCCTCTGGCTGTTATCGGCGGTGGGGACTCTGCCGCCGAGGAGGCTACGTGTAAGCACATCTTTGAGCCTACATTGTGTCGCATCTGTCTGATTGACCAACTGCCAGACTTGACAAAGTACGGCTCGCACGTCTATGTCCTCGTGCGGCGCGGTGAGCTCCGGGCCTCGAAGATCATGGCGAAACGCCTGATGAACAACCCGAAAATCGTGAGTCGCCGTGCACTTTCTCGGACGGTCATTGACCCATTTTTAAAGACCGTCCTTTGGAATACCGTGGCCACAGAATGTCTGGGAGATGGTGACCTTCTCCAGAGCTTGCGCATCAAGAACGTTTCGACGGGCGAGGAGAAGACCCTCCCCGTCAACGGCCTTTTCTATGCAATCGGTTGGTCCCCAGGGAGTCTCACTATTTTGGTACATTTCTGAATCCTGTTAGGCCATGAACCTGCTACCGATCTCGTCCGGAGCCAGCTGCAAACTGACCCCGACGGCTACATCATTACCGTACCCGGCACCACACAGACCTCCGTCAAAGGTGTGTTTGCCGCCGGAGACGTGCAAGACAAACGGTACAGACAGGCGATCACAAGTGCGGGAAGTGGGTGTATGGCTGCACTCGAGGCTGAGCGACTCATCGCGGAGGAGGAGGAATTGGGCGGCGAATTGTAGAGAGAGCCATAGACAGCCAATTGTATGTAGGTGTTACTTAAGGGTACTTAGGGTTAAGGTAATAAATTCTCCAACTTGCCAATGTACCATCAGCCTTCCCCACACTTCCGGTTTTCTGAGACTTCCAGTTTTCTCCTCTTGCAGCAGATCATTGATCAAGAGCTCCTGTTGGTGATCGCATGCTATCCGTCGCACCCATATCTTGGAGGTTTTACTTGGACTAGTAAAGAACCACACCAATTAGCCAAATCAAGCAGCCCGGTGTAACCCGGTTCATTGCCTCTTGACGCCCTCGAACTGGAGTGCATTGTCTTATTGTTTCCTCTGGCGTAAAAGAACAGTCACTCCCACTGGAAAATGATTTCCAAGAGGCCGAAGTCGCCGCCCAGACCGTGGACAACGCCACAGGTTTCACAAGATCGACTTCAATCGCGGATTCAAAGCGGTTCGGAAGAGGTTTAGCGGATGGTCTCGCTTTGGTCTCCATTCCTACTTTGTCTCGGTCCCATCTTCTATAAAATGGAGGTTCTTCATTTTCTAGGCTTCATTCGCAACCGCGCGATTCGTACTCCTTCACGACCTCCCCCACGTACAAAGCTCACGAAAACATTATGATCTGCTTCATCTCCTTCGCTGTCGCTCTCGGCTTCATCCGTTCGGCCGCCGCTTCACCCTTTGTCTTGAATGCGCCTGTCACCGTCTACGTTACCGCTGCCACCTGCACACCGACCGCAAGTGTTTTCCCTATCGCAGCTGCCGCTCCTAGCCCAGCCATCCTCTTTGCTGGTGATGCTGCCTCCTCCGCCGTCAGCGCCGCGGGCGCTGTTGTGTCAAACGCTCCGAGCGTCGGCAGCTCTGCTCTGGCAGCCAGCAGCAGCTCATCAGCCACATCATATCCTTCCCTGGTCACCGCAGCAAAAGGGACTCGGGCCGCCGGGCAGGCGGTCATAACATCCGTGAACGCACTCGTTAACATCACAGAGAGGATTTTGCAAAATTCCACCAACAACAGCATTCCAGTGAGCCCCTTAATATTGTCTCGGCCTTGTAATCTGACCCCATCTCCAGATATTCCGAATAATCGCCCTGCAGCAGAACTCGGTCAATTATGCCACCGACCTTGCCACTCTTTCGAACACCCTTGTTGGGGCGCAAGCAAAGCCTTCGTACCGTGCGTCGATTGTTGCTTCGGTATGTCTTCACCCTTTTTCATGAATGAAATATGAGTCCGATATCTATGAATCTACAGCTCACTACCGACGTCATTACTTTGACGACACAAATTCGGCAACTCCAGCCTGCCGGGACAGCATTCAACGAGCAGTTTACCCCTTTTCTCCAGGCCATTTTGGCATCGCTACAGGCAAGGCACATGTCTTAACTATCATCACCGGGTCTAACGGTTACTGGTAGGGTGTCATAACCGCGTTTGCGGGAACCAGCAATGTTGCCGCGTTGGCCAGTGCTGTTGAGAATATGAACGCCACTATTTCCGCACTCCAGCAACCACTCATACCTACAACTTCTGTATCCGCCATGTAAAAGTAGATGTATGAGAAATTGTACCTGCGGCAGAATTGTACTTGGTTCCGCCCCAATCATATATGTTGAACACAACTTCAATGACCATTGAGCTTTCTGAAAAATCCGAGACGTTGCCAAGAATATGCAACTTTTCAGCCTCGTCGTCGGCCGGGGACAATGTCATTGCCTCACCTACTCGGAAAGGAATTTCAAGGATAAACATGGGGCAAGGTTGTGTCTCCATATATGTAGCTAACCTTGATTTACATCCCGCCAAGCGGTGGGAGTGAAGCTGCCTCATCGCCGAATAAAAGGGCGGAGTTTGTGTCGGCAATTATCAGTCTACTAGTAGAGATAGCGGACAAGTATGTTTTCGATCAAGGTCATTACAGAAGGTGCCCGCGCTCATCTACAAAGCGTGAGGAAGGAGGACTCGGGGTCAAATTATGGTGACGCTAGGCGGTGGCGAATTTTGTAGGAACGACTTATCAAGTCTGATGCATCGCGATTCTTGAGGGAGCGCAGACCTCGTGGGTGGAGTAGGAATTTACAGAGGGTCTGTGATTTCCCTTCAATCCTTTGGCAGAATTACACGAAACCGTGCAAGGTCTAGCTTGATTGGCTCTTCAGTCCATTAAACCACTCACGAGTCTGTCACAGCGTACAGCACAGCGCGTGCTGAGAGGACGAATGGCTGCACCGTCCGAGATTCGTATGAAGATTAGACAGAGGATGAGTGACATGCGTGAGGTTAATAGATATAATGCATTGGTCCAGGTAAGGGTGAGTAAAATGCACGAGGGTCGCTTGCCCCGAGGAGAGCAGTCGTACTGTGCGGAAAGGATGCGGTTTATGCCTCTCTGCGATTGAAAGCACCGATGGTGGCAAAAAAGCTCTTCGGGATGGACGAGACCCCGCGCGCGTAGATCTGGCTGGTATACACCTGCGGCCCTCAGCACGCGGACGGATGCGCTAAGAAAGAAAGCGCACTCACGAGTTCATCGTATATGATCGCCGGGACCTTCTTATCCGCCATGGCGGAGCTCGGGTGGATCTTGACGACCTGCGCAGGAGTGCCGTGTCGTGTCAGCAAAAATCAACGTCGCAGGATAAGAGCGGGAGACGCACAGACTGCCCCATGATCTGCTTGTAGCTCCCGTCCGGCGCGATGAGCGCCGCATTCTGCGCGAGGCCGTGCGCAAGGCTGAGCAGGACGGGCTCCTCCCGCTCCCCGCAGCTCGTTCGCCAGTCGATGCCCTCCCGCGTGCACCGCTCGCGCAGCTGGTCGCGGATCGACGCCGCCTCGCGCAGCGTCCGCTCGTTGACAAAGTGCGCCTGCGCCCACTCCCTGCGTGCGCTGCGCCCAATCTTCTCTGCCCCCTTCTCCCCGCCGTCCCCGTCCCCGTCCCCGCCGTCGCTCCCGACAGCGCGGTACGCCCGCACGGCATTGAGCAGCGTGAGGTGGTCCCCCGCGGGGTGCACGAACTTGCGTCGCGCGTCCGCGATCGCGCCGCGCTTGTCCGCCGCGTCGAGGAAGAGCGGCGCGCTGGCCGCGAGCAGCGAGACGACGTCGAGCACCTCCGCCGTGCACGCGAGCTCCTTGGACGCAATAAGGGCGCGCGCGTGCGCGGGCTCGAGCGGGAACGCGGCCATCGCGCGGCCCAGCGGCGTCAGCGCGCGGTGCGAGTCGAGCGCACCGAGGAGGAAGAGCGTGCGCAGCGCCGACGATACTGCGTCGGATTAGATTCGAAGTAGCAGAAAGAGGGGGGACAGGGGAACGCACCGGCGTCGACGTCAGGCGCGTCCATGAGCTCGAGCTCCTGGATGTCCTGCCCGAGGCAGAGCAGCTGCAGCATCGCCTGCGCGAGGCTGCAGCGCAGGATTTCGGGCTCGGGCGCGGGCGCCATCGTGCGGAACGCGTCCTCCGTGTACAGGCGGTAGCACACGCCGGGGCCCTCGCGCCCCGCACGCCCCGCGCGCTGCAGCGCGTTCGACTGCGCGATATCGCGCGTGAGCAGCGTGTCGAAGCCTGCGCGGTATCAGCCGCCGTGAATTTTTAGAAAAGAAAGAGAGAGAGACGCACCGCCGCCGGTGCTCCCCGCAAGGTACCGCTTCTCCTTGCTCTTCCCCGTGTCGACGACGTAGCGCACCCCGGGGATCGTAATCGACGTCTCCGCGATGTTCGTCGCGAGGATGCACTTGCGCGCACCGCGGGGCGGGGCGGCAAACACCCGGTTCGTCTGCGCGCCTTGGAGGGCGGCGTACATGGGCACGACGAGCACCGCGGGGTGCCCCACGGGGAGCTGGCGCGCGAGGAGCTCGATCGCCTTTTGGAGGCTCTCGATGTCCTCCTGCCCGGGGAGGAAGATGAGGACGTCGCCCGGCGGCTGGTCGACGTGGATCTGGAAGAAGGTGCGCAGGGCGGCGTCGACGTAGTCCGTCTGCCCCTGCGCGCAGTGGTAGATCTTGACTGGGTGTTGTCGGCCCTTGACGTAGATGATCTTTGCGCTGGATTGTCGAAGTAAGTGTCGAAGCAAGAAGCAAGTGGCGAGGGCACGCACTTGAAGAAGAACCGGCTGAACTTCTCGGCGTCGAGCGTCGCGCTCATAATGACGACCTTGAGCGGGTTCCGTTCCTTCTGCTGCTTCCCCTTGGCGCCATCACCGTTTCGTTCCCGCAAAATGCGCTTCAAATTCGCCAGCAGCAAATCCGTGCGCAGCGTCCGCTCGTGCGCCTCATCCACAATAATCACGCTATACCGCCCCAGTAACGGGTCCCCCAGGAGCTCCTGCGTGAGCATCCCGTCCGTCATATACTTGATGCGCGTGTCGGGGCCGGACCTGTCGTCGAAGCGCACCGCATAGCCGACGCGGCCGCCGAGCGGCGTCCCCTGTTCGACGGACACGCGCGCGGCGAGCGAGGTCGCCGCGACCTTGCGCGGCTGCGTGATCCCGATGAGCCCGCCCCCCGCCACCCCCGCTTCGAGGAGGTACTGCGGGATCTCTGCGTGCGGTGCGTCCCAGTCAGCCTGCATACGACTCAGCGAAGGGCACCGCGCACTCACGGGTCGTCTTCCCCGAGCCCGTCTCCCCGAGGAGCACCGTCACGTCGTGCGCTCGAATTTCCTGCACCAGCGCATCCCTGCCTGCCGGATGTCCATGTCAGTCACTGCGAACATCATGCGTGCGTGCAGCCTGCCAGCCTGCCACCCACCCTTGGCAATCGGCAGCTGCCGTCGCTGCTCCTGAATCGCGCTTGATGCCGATGTCGACGGTTCCCCCATGGCCAGGGACAGCCGCTGCTTCTTGCGCGGCGGGGGCGTACTGTGCGCCTGCGGCTTCCCGTGCCCGTGCGGTCGCTTCCGCCGCCCAATAAGGCTGTCCTCGTCGTTCACCTCGACGTACTGCGGTTTTGGCTTTGGCCGCGGAGTGCTCGTCTTCGCGGGGGAGTTGAAGAGGGGTATCTTTTTTGAGGCGAGGGCGGGCATGGTGAGAGGGAAGAGTTGGGAGCTGAAATATAATGCATAAGCAGGGAAAAAAAGTTTCTCGGTTGGCGCCGGCGGTCACTCTATGTCACGTTGGGTGCCGCATTGGGTCGACTCAACGCCGGCGGATACGACGCGTTGTTGCCTCGGTGGTGCGACTTTTGAGGTCGCCGAGAATCCCCTTGGTGTCTCTGCATGAGAATACGCGCGGTTGAGATAGTTCCCGGCTCAAAGAAAAATCTGCCACTTTCGGAATGCAATAATAATATGAGTGGGGTGTATGTGCAGCCACAAGCTCTATGGATTTCGACGTGATGAATCGTAACAGTGACCATGCAATTAGATATGAAGGGGCCTAGTCTATCCGCCCAAGGAATACAGCTCTCGGTCTATTATGCGGTCTAGGGCACGCGTTAGCATGCGGAAAGCGGGATATTGAAAAGGGACGACGCACGGCCTCCTTCATGTACGTGATAAGGTCGTTCCGGTCCTTGTCCTTCTTCAAGCCAGCAAAGGCCATCTTGGTACCGGGGATGTACTGCGAACAAAAGTTTAAGGCTCGGAGGAGTTGACCGTCCGAGTGGGCGCACCTTTTTGGGGTTCTCGAGGTACACGAAGAGGGTGTCGGTGTCCCAGATGACGCCCTTGTTGACGTTGGCGGCGGTGTAAGAAAAGCCGTCGACCTGGCCAGACTTGCGGCCGAAGAGACTGTAGGTCGCACAAGAAAATGAGATGAGACGTGGCGAGCGGACAAGGCGCGATAGACAACGCACCCGTGCAAGTTGGGGCCGACTTTATTGGGCTCACCGTCGGCGAGCTAGATTAAACGGGTTCAGCAAGGCGGAAAAACTAGGCAAGGAAGACTGACGGTATGGCACTGAGCGCAACGGGTCTTGAAAAGACTGGCTCCTTTGCCGGCGTCACCTGCAACGGCGAGGTCAGCAATTTGGTTTAGTTTTCTGGAATAAGGAATACTCGCCAGGTGCGTAGGGCATTTTGGAGGAAGAGGAATGTAAAAGAGAGGAAGAGGCGAGTGACAGCTAGCCAACTTTTCTAGTCCGTTCGGCCCACAGCTCCGTTTTCATCCGAGCCAATCACAGGCCGACTATTTCTTTCTTCCGACTTCGGCGATCTACGGACCCCGTCGACGACGGTTCCTAGCTGAAGCTCTGAAGGGCGAAGTCGGAGCGCCCGCATCGCCTTGCTTTGGTTCATCGTCAAAGGAAATATACTTCAGTGGCAGGGAAACCGTATTGGAATTATACCGACTTCCGGGAGACTAACATCTCCTCTCTTGTCGGCTCTTGGAGATTCGCAGACTGAGTGCCCCCGGGGGTCGGAGGTCGTGGTTTGTAGATGCCCGGTTTACCGCCAGCTAGATGACTTGCAGCCTCTTCGTTCTCTAGTCGACCATCCTTGTCACCTCGACCACAAAGTTCTTCAAGGGGTCCTTCACTTTAAACATTGACATATTATGACTGTACCTCCAGGGCCTCTGGCGGTGGAAGATCGGTCAGGGTGTGGCAATCGCGCGCGACAGAATAACGAAAGGCGACGAAAACCGACAGATCGTCGGTCCGGACGGACGCTGGAATGTTATAGACGGTCCGATCCTCGTCTCAGATCTCAGGGACGAGGTAAGAACTGCGGCGCCATTTCCAACACATCCAGCTTTAAGGCAAGCTCAAGGTTTGTTTTGAACCGGGTTCAACATCGCCGGAAGTTCCCGGGCTTGCCGAGGTGGGCCGCCGCATCGAAGGCTTTGGAACCGTTATCATTGAACGCGGCGACTGCTTCTGGACCACTGTTCCCTGCCTTGATTTTCTTGGCCCCGTCTAAGTCAGTCCCCACTTTCCTTTCCTTTGAGGCACTACATCAAGAAAGTGAACAGGTAATAACAGGAATTCAGTAACTTCGCGCTAGAGATGCCTTCTTTTTTTACAGAGATTGTTTTTCTGATATCTTTCCGGACTACGATAGGCCCTCTGCGGATCTACTGTACTTGGGTTCCACATGGATTATCTCTCAAGTGCGAAGAAATACGCTGAATGGACGCGCCAAGCCTGTTCCCGCGTCCCGAGCTCTATCTAATACTTGCGGGCCGAGCTTTATATATGGCAAAGACAACGCCTGGGAAAACTTCTTCAAAGCTTCATCCACGCGACACCCTGAGAGACCGCGTCTTTTTCCTTTACTGAATATGATGTGCAATCATGTCTCCTCAAGGTGCCCCCTCCGGAGCTTGTCGACATTGTGAATTCCATCCGCCTCTGTGTATCTGTGTAGCATACCTGTGTTATCTCGGCACAGATCTTGGCGGCATGTTCTAGTCAGGTGTGCTTGATGTTCCTCCTCACTTTCATGTCCTGGATTGTCCTCGTATCCCCCGATCCCTGATAGTCAAGACTCTATGCGATTGGCTGGCCGACCTTCGCCATTATTTCACACCTTATCTTCTTCTTCCTCGTTCTGTCCGGAGAAACTCCATGCGCTGCACAACTGCCCTTCAGTATAAAAGTAACGCCCAAGTTTTTTGACGATCATACTCGTCCTGGGTTGAGCAAGTATGGTCGCAACTAGCCTCTTTTTCATCTCGGTACTGTCGTTGGTGGCCGCCACGCCTGCTGTGCGCCCGAACTTTGTCGTTCACGAGAAGAGAGATGCGGTGCCTAGCGGCTTCACGAGCAATGGTCCTGCGCCTAGCTCTGCGACCATCAACTTGCGCATTGGCCTATTCAGCAACAACTTCCCAGGTCTCTACACTTGATGTCCTCCTCCGAACAATGTGTCGTTTTTAATTTCCAACAGGACTTGAGGCCACTTTGTTCGCCGTTTCCACGCCAGGCTCGGCGTTGTACGGCCAGCACCTCACTCTCGAGGAGGCCAAGGCCTTCATGGAGCCGACTGCGGAGTCCCTAAGTGCTGTCAACGCGTGGCTCGACGCGAATGATCTCACGGCCACCGTTACATCGCCCTACGGCGAATGGCTTACCGTCCAAGTCCCCGTGTCGAAGGCCAACGAGATGCTCGACGCGAACTTCGAGACGTTCACGCACATCGAGACGGGCAAGCAAATCATCCGGACACTCACGGCCTCTCTGCCTGCGGAGCTTATCCCTCACATCGAGGCCCTGCACCCGACCACTGGGTGTGTGTATTTCGATCAGAGTTGCGAACTTGGTTGAATTTTGTTTGTGTGTTTAGTTTCGGGCGACCTTTGACTGCCGGTCGTGGCCCCATTATTACTGCGAGCGCGCGTCCTGCGGTCAACACCAGCCTTGTGTCGGACGCGGTTCCCGCATCCTGCGCCACGACTGTAAGTCGCAACTTTTGTATTAATGCAAAAGCTCATCTTCTGAGAAAGGTGACTCCGGCTTGCCTCCAGGCCATGTACGGAATTCCGCTCACCCCGGCGACCCAGAAGACAAACTCGATCGCTGTGGCCGGATTTATCCAACAGGTGACCGGTTTTTTCTCTTCTACTGCACAGTAGGCTGATGCGTGCGGCCTACAGTTTGCGCAAACGAAGGATCTTTCTACTTTCCTGGCCAAGTCCGTATCTTGATTGAGTGTGTTCAATTGAGCCAACGACTGAACGAGCCTCCCCGTAGATTCCGGACTGACATCCCCTCGACGACGACCTTCGCGCTTCGTACTTTCGACGGTGGTCTGAACACACAGGGCACAGCGGACGCTGGAATCGAGGCCAATTTGGGTGAGCTTCGAAACGAAATTTCCACGATGGACTGCTGTTCTGAAAGCGTGGCCAGACATCCAATACACCGTCGGACTCGCGACCGACGTCCCTATAACCTTTGTTAGCGGTGGAAATGATTTCTCTGACGGCGCGCTCGATGTAAATCCAGTCGGGCATCTTTATTTTTGGTCCTTACGCGATGCAGGGTTTCCTGGACATTATTAACAACTTGAGCGAACTTGCCACCGTCCCTCAAGGTCAGGACTCTCGAAAAATAATTTGCTGTTACTAACTCTTTGTCCAGTTCTCACCACATCTTATGGTGAGGATGAGACTGACCAGACTGCTGCTACCTTTACGTGAGTGTTCGTGTTCGCGGCTGGATAATGCATTGATTTCTCGCGGGCACTAGGAAACTGTGCAACGCCTACGCTGCCTACGGCACTCGCGGTGGATCTATCCTCTTTGCTAGTGGGGACGGTAAATAATGTTCCTCTTCGTTGATTCTTCCAGTTTGCTCATCTTGGCCCGTCAGGTGGTGTCGCCGGTGGACAGTCGCAGGTACGCCTCCCTTTTGTTTTTTTAAAGAAAAATCCAGCACTCATCGGTTCGCCTAGACCTGCACCACCTTCCTCGTTGCCTTCCCGTCCGGATGTCCCTTCATGACTTCAGTAGGAGCTGTTTCAGGAATCCCTCCTTCAGAGACCGCCGCTTCTTTTTCGTCCGGAGGTTTCAGCAACGTCTTCACCCAGCCCTCGTACCAAACCACCGCCGTGCAGGCTTACTTGACCGCTCTTGGAACCACCAACGCCGGGAAGTTCACCCCGACGGGCCGCGCCTATCCGGATGTCAGCTCTCAAGGAGGTCTGCACGAAATTCACAAGTGCTTTTTCTCTCTCTTCTGATGTCCTTTGTTTCAGTCGACTTTGACATCGAGAACGGCGGTAAGCGATGTCATTTTAACTAAGAATGTCCTATACTCAGCACATCATTCGATAGGTAAACTTGAGGGAGTTTCAGGAACCAGCTGCTCCTCCCCTTCGTTCGCCAGCGTCATCGGTCTTATCAACGACCGCCTCATCGCCGCCGGCAAGGCGCCTCTCGGCTTCCTGAATCCCTTGTGAGCTCCCAGCCGTCGACTGGTTAGAATGAAATCCTAACGCTAACCCAGCCTCTACGCTAACCCCACGATTTTCAACGACGTTACTCTGTGGGTCCTTCCTTTTCTCCACTTATTCAGCACCTCTTATGCTTTAATCAGGGGCCACAACACGGGATGCAACACCAACGGTTTTCCGGCGAAGGCTGGGTGGGACCCGGGTATGATTTCTCTTATTCCTTTAATGCCGAATATGCACTGATAATACGCACAGTGACCGGGCTTGGTACTCCCAACTTCGCTGCGATGCTGAGCGCCGCGCTGGCTGCGTAAGAATTGGATGGATATCTAGATACTGTACGCTGCAGTTTTTCATTGTATTTCATCAATTGCATGGATTTCAATTTTGCGTGATTATCGTCCAGGTATGGCTCCAGGAACGACATTTGTTTAGCTCGTTGACGTTTTGGTTCATTCAACGCCTGGGGCCGTTTATGGCAATTATGCTTCGGATCAATCGGATCAGATGGGCCAGATGGGCCACTGAAACAACCCTCACAATCACGTACTCTCATGGACGCGCCACCGACGAAACGGCGCCGCTCCGAGGACAGAGACTCTACTGAAACTGAAACCGAGGTTGTGCGGTCCACGAAGTACTGGTTTGACGATGGGAACATTATTCTGCAGGTAGAATCCACGCAGTTCCGCCTCACAAAGAGCATGTTGGCTATGCACTCGTCGGTCTTCCGCGATATGTTCACACTACCCCTCCCCATCGACGAGCCGACCGTCGAAAACTGCCCCGTCGTCATCCTTTCCGGAGACTCCGCCCAAGACTGGGTGCATTTTCTCGGAGCTCTATACCCAAAGTAAGCGCAAGTTGTATCTATCCGGGAATCTCGCAAACGTCCTTGGTTTACAGAAGGATTCCTGAGAAGGTCCCAGGCTTGGCACTCATCGCAGCTATTTTGCGGCTCAGCAAGAAATACGACTGTCCGCTCTTTCGTAAAGATTGCCTTCGACGGCTCAAACTGGAGTTCCCGACTACGCTTACGAGGTTTGATACCGACTCCTGGAAGTTCGTGGCATTGGAACATAACATATACCCCAATGTTATATCCTTGGCCAGAGAACTCGGCCTTTATTCGATCCTTCCTTCGGCGTATTATCTGATGATCTCCAGAAACTACTACTTGCGAGATGTATGGCCCATGTTTCGCAAATACGGGCGCTGCTAATTTGTCTACCATTCTTAGATCTTGAACGACAAGGGAACGACTTTGAGCACCGCTGACCGCCTCGCCTGTCTCCAGGGGTATGTCAAGCTTTTGGATCTACAGTCGGAGACGACGATGGAATGGCTCGACTTGGATGAAGGTCCTATCCCCAGTGATGACTGTGACGATGAAGAAGGATGCGAGGATGCCTTGCAAACCATCTTCAACGACACGCTCCACCAGGGACGTCCAAAGATCTACGCTGTCAAGGAATGGGACAAGAATTGGGACTGTGACCTGTGTCAGCATTGTCGACGGGAGGCAAAGAAGATTTTCAACGCGGGAAGGGAGACATGCTGGAAGAAACTCCCGTCTATGTTTGGGCTTCCTGACTGGAAAGAACTGAAGTCTCTCGACTTTGAATGAATTGCACGCGGTTGGATGAATGGTCAGTACTTCCTTCCTGAAGCCGCCGTAATGGGGTTGAAATTTCTTCACGTATACAGGTTCTTAATTCTTTATGAGGCTCGTGGTTGGCTCGTGGCTTCGAGATCGGCGAGCATATTTTCGAAATTGGAAACACCTCGCAGGTGTCGAAAGTTGCACTAGCAAGCCTTAAGATTCGCATGTACACCAGCTGTGGACGTTTACCTTCTAGACTGCGTAAAACAACACAGATACTGATACCTAAAATTCAACGGTTCCTTGATTCGCGACCGAAAGTGGAAACGCGACTCCCACCACGATATCTGATCACTTCCTCACCTCCATGCACAAATCCACACAGCCATATTCGATTATTTCTCCTGTCAGGCACGCTCCCGAACTGAGAAAGCAGAAACCTTCAAGACACGCGTTACGCGCTGTGCCAAACGCCACGCTTGCGGCGCCGTCTAAGTATCAGTAAATGGGAACTATCTTCGCCTGAAATCTCTGTACAAGTGGCCAGGGTGACTGAGCTCACCGAACACTCATCGCAAACATTCCAGAAAATCGGATTGCCCCTGACAATATATATGTTGTCAGTTACTCCTTAGATCCAGCACCTCTCTCGCTCTCGACAACGCGACGCGACACACGGGCGGGAAACCAATAATATTAAGTAACGCATATGCATAGGGGGGTGCCCCGCAGCGCCTGCCTGCCTCCTCCTCTCCCCCACTCACTCCCTTCCCCTGCCCTTCCCCTCCCCTCCCTCTCATCCTTCTGCTCCGTGCCCTACCACCACGCAACCACTGTAGCAAACACAGGCACCCACCCCAACCAACCAACCCAACAGCAAGAATTCACCCAACGTACGTATTGTAAACAACAAAGACACAAAGAAAAAAAGGGAATAACGTAGGAGGATGGATGTTGTCAACTCGAGGAAGAGCGTCATCAACGGGAAACCAAGTATATCACAGCCAGCCAGCCAACAAAAAGAAAAGACAAGGGTCAGGGACAAGGGGTCAAAACAAAACAAAACGCATCCGGGAAAGAGGTGTATGTAGGTATATGGGTGTGTTTTGAGTGTGAATTGTGAGTGTGTGAGGTAAGGTGCGAGTCGTCGTGGGTGAGTATGCGAGTGGTATGCGAGCGTATGAGTGAGGGAAAACTACCAATTCATACTGCTCTGCTGCAAGATCGGCGCCGAGATCGCCGCAGGCATCACATTCCTGCGCTGCATCATCCCCCCGGGCGCGCGACTATCATACTGCCCCTCCTCCGGCCGCTCCCCCTGGAAGCCGCGCAGCGAGTCCTCCGCAAAGTAAAAGCTCCGCCGCCTCTGCCCGCCCACGCTATCCTGGTCAAACTCGCGCCCGTCCGGCCGCGCGCCCGCCGCCGCCATATCCGGCGGGTCGCTCAGCCGCCGGTGCGCGAGCTCCGCGCGGCGCCGGAACGCGCGGAACGCAAGGAACACGAGCACGAGCACGGCGATGACGCCGAGCGCCGTGACCACGCCGATGATCGCGTCCTGCCGTGTCTTGCTCTCGCTCGCCGCGCCCACGTTGTCCGCCGCCGCGCCGTCGTTGTTGTTCCCGGCGGCGCCGCCCGAGCCGCCCGGGGCGTTCGGGTCCGCGACCGAGTTGAGCGCAAACGCCGCGACGATGTGCGACGCAAGCTCGGTGGCGACGGGCGAGTCGACGCCCGTGTAGAACAGGCTGTTCTTCGACTTGAGCGCGTCCTGCAAAGTGGAGATCGCGTCTGTGGGGATGTACGCGAGGAACACCGTCTGCAGGTCGTTGACTTCCGCGGGGCCCGTGTACGTCGAGGGGATGCGCACTTCCAGCGCGAACGTGAGAACGTCGTTCGCTGGATGGTACGCGCCTTGTCAACCGGGAATCACGCCGCGAGTGAAGAAAAGGAAGAACGCACTGGAGGACCCGATGGCGGTCGCCAATATGACGGGCATCATCGCAAACAGCTGCGTGCTCGACACGTCGTTGGTGCACACAAAGTCCCAGTCCAGATAGCCGTCAAACAATAGACTGATGAACGAGTAGTTGGAGCCGGGGTTGCTGAGCAGCGGGCCCGACGGCGGGTAGATGCGGTACGGGAGGCCCGAGGGGAGCGCGGCGGTCGTGAGCGCGGTCGCGGCGCTCGCCGTGAACGACACGGTCGTCGTCGGCGCGTCGGGGTTCGAGAGCGAGAGCGACGTCGGAGTGAAGGACGCGAGCGCGAGGGACGACGCGGTGAGGATGAACGTGAGGTCCGAGGGGACGGACGCGATGACAGTCGTGGTGGTGGTGGTGCTGATGCTGGTCGTGGTCGTGACGCTGACACTGTCCGAGAAGGACGACCCGCTGGGGAACGCCACGACCGACGAGCTGCTGCCAACCACCGAAGTGATGACCTGCCCAGAGCTGGTCGGCGGCGTAGAGCTGACTGGCGGCCCAGACAGCGTAGAGCTCACTACCGTGGTAGGCGGGGGGCCGGAACTGAATATCGTCGAGCTCACAGGGGGGCCAGAGTTGGACGGCGAGGTCGGCGGGGCAACGCTGCTGAACGTCGAGCTCACAGGCACAGACGTGGGCGGGGTGTCGGTTGTGGTGGTGGTCGAGAGACTGAACGGCAGACTAATAGTCGGGATACTAATACTAGTCGGGATCGAGATGGAGAACGGGTTGGAGATGGTGTCAGACGTCGTCGTTGTCTGGGAGGTGGGCGTCGAGCTGTCTGAGGTGGGCGTCGAGCTGTCTGTGGTGACCTGGCTGGCAGAGAAGGTCGTCGTCGCGCTGATTGGAACACTGTCGGTGGGCCCGGTGGCAGAGGCGCTGGTGGTAGGCGAGCTACTGTCCGTGGTAGGATCCGTGAGGGTCTGTAAGACGCTCGAGAAAAAGCTGGACAGTTCCGAAAGCAGGTTGGTCGTCGTCGCGGAGGACGTGTCGGACGACGAGGTCGGCGGGGGCGTGGTCGAGGCAGAGGCGCTGGTGGCGACGTCGGAAGCGCTGGTGGCGCTACTGTCAGTTGCGGACGCAGAGCTGCTGTCAGTGCTGCTGTCCGTGGCCGACGCCGAGCTGCTGTCTGTGTCTGTCGCGGAGATGCTCGTGGACGTCGCCCCGGGGAGGCTCACCGATTGTGGGGCACTGGTCGTTGCCGAGTCGGTCGAGCTGCCCGTGGTCGTTGTTGTCGTCGTGTCCGAGGTCGAGGCCGGTGCGCTCTGCGAGTCCGTGTCCGCGCTCGAGGTGCCTGGATCTGTCGTCGTGCTGGAGGCACTCGCATCTGTCGTCGGTGTGCTCGAGGTGCCTGGATCAGTGCTCGAGGCAGAGTCGGTGCTCGACGCGGAGGTAGAAGCCCCAGCGTTGTTGTCTGTAGCAGGGTTACCGAACGGGTCGGTGGACGGGAGGGCAAACGGGTCGGTATTTGGGTCCTGGCCGCTGAACGGGTCGAACCCGTTGTTGTCGTCTCCAGTGTCCCGCTGAGCGTCTGGAGAAATAAATGAGGAACTGTTGATTCAACTAGACGAAACTGACCCTTTAGACGGTGTCGCGCGGCATTTGCTGCCTGGCGCCTGCTCGTTGAACGACGGACATGAGTTGAGCGGTTATTGAGGTCGTCAGAGTGAGCGTGGACGGTGGCGACAAAAATGGAGACGAGGAAAAGGGTATTGAATAGCATTGGATGGTATTTTTTATAGGACGAAGGAGCGTGAAAGCTACTGCTGAGCAGCAGAGGTGAGTCGGAGGGCCACGATGAACGGGGACAAGGCTCAACGGTCAGAAGGAGGGAACGAAGCTAGCTGGAATCAGTCACGCGTCACACTCAAATCTTTTTATTTCTGGTTCTCTGTTTCATCCATGCCTACTAGACGCCCACTCATCATCAAGGTACACCTCCATGCTCCTGCAATAAAATCCATGCCAAAGGCAAGAAACCAACACCTTGCCTGTGACTCCGTTCATGCCGGCACTCAAATTTTGTCCGCTCTTTTATATCTCATCTGACCATCGCGGAGATAATCTCTTGGTTCGCGCGATCCGCGTCCAAATTCATCTCGCTAAGGATACACCGACCACTCGCGTCACTGTCACCGAGCGTGCCGAGCCGTCCAGACTTCAGCCCTTATTGATCCACCCAGTCAAGATGAAACGTCAGTCGCCGCAATTGTGTGTACAGACGAAAAAAGATCTGGACAAGGAACACATACAAGAGAACGAGGAATGAGAAACAAACTCGCGTTCTCAGGTATCACTTGGATGTGAAATGCGCAGTTGACGACAGCCGCCAAGCCGTCCAAGCCCAGACTCGCATCGCGCCTTGCATAACCGGCATAGCATTGGCAATGGCATATTATCATACTACGCTACCCGTCTCCCCACACACGCCTAGATGAACCCGATCTACATTCACTCATCAGGATCCCATTCGTGTACATAGAAATGACAGCGAAACGCACCTTATTAGCTACATCCAGCGCATCATGGTCCGCCGTGAGGCGCACATACGCCTTCTTCTTCCCGTCGGGGCGGATGAGCGTGTTCACCTTGGCGGCGTTGACGTCGTACAGCTTCTTCACCGCGTCCTTGATCTGCCGCTTGTTCGACTTGATGTCGACGATGAACACGAGCGTGTTGTGCTCCTCGATCTTCTTCATCGCGGATTCCGTGTTCAGGGGGCTGCACAAAAAAAGTTAGTCATTAGATTAAGACGGAGAGAGGGTGGAAGGCAACCGCCAACGCACGAAACAATCGTCCGGAACTGGTCCATCCGGGGCGCATGCGGCACGCTCTTGCGCGGGTACTTTGGCTCGCGCGGCAGGCGCAGCGTCTTGGGCCGGTGGAACGACACGCTATACCGCGTCTTGCGCGACGCGTGCCCGTGTGCGCCCTGCAGCGCCGCCTTCTTCGCCGCCTTGGCCTTGCTGTCCTTCGGCGCCGGTTTTGATGAGGATTTCCCTTTTGTGGCGGCTGCAGGCGGGCGTCCACGTCAACATTGCCTACAATAGCACCGCACGGGATGGAGGAGACGCACATTTTGTCCCAGCAGCCTTGCCCTTGGGCGTCTTCGCACTCGCAGTCGTAGTCGTGGCCATCTCGAGTCTGCACCACAAAGAAGAAAAGTCAGTCATCCGTCCATCAACGACATCCAAACCCGCCCCCGCGCATCCACCCCCTTTCCCCATCCACCCATTCCATTATCTCCCATTCCATCCTCCCATCCGTCGTTCAAGCAGCCGGGGGGGCGTATGGACAGGGAAAGGGCTCACCTTGGGTGCCGGCGGCGGTGTCGAGGATGGACTTTTTTCTTGCTGGATTGGTGTTTGCTGGTGTTGATTGATCGGGGCGCTAAGATGGGCGTGGGAATGTGGAGGGCTTTCAACTCAACTTCGACCACGACGAGAGGGAGAGTAGCTACTCTTCGTTGCAACCAAAACTGTACGGTCTTGTCGCCGAACTGGAGGCTTTAGCGTGGGATTTACAGAATACAACATGCTTCAAAGTTCAAGTTATTTCGCCCTGCCGGCTTGAACGTGGCTTGAACACATCCCTCTCAAGTTCGAGTACTTA
This sequence comes from Mycena galericulata, assembly GCA_029289565.1. NCBI lineage: Eukaryota > Fungi > Basidiomycota > Agaricomycetes > Agaricales > Mycenaceae > Mycena > Mycena galericulata. Next base: position 424,947 of record JARKIA010000131.1, on the reverse strand, counting down.
GTAGCCGCACGTATCATCCCCATCCCGGGTCGCTTGATATCAAAGTGAGCAGGGTTCCACTCGCTGACAGTCACGGTGCCGGGGCGGAAGCAGGAGTACCTTGACACTCGTCCACTCGGAACGGCGCGAGGACTCCTAATGTACGTCCAGGCCCCAGGGATTCAGAAACGAGATCAACTTGGCTCACCGTAGAACCGATCCCGAGCTCAATGGATTCTAATCACCCTGCACGTTCAACCAAATCCCGAAAATCCTCTCTAAAAAGAGGTCCGACGGAGCGAAGGTGAGCTTCCGACGGTCTAGGACTCTCCGACGGTCCAGGAATCTTGTTGGGCGAGGTGCAAGACGAGTCTTGTCTTGTGAAATCAGGTGAAATTCAACTCGACTGGGCTCAGTGTTCCCGGATGCCAGGGCGGCCGCAACATTCGTTTCCATACACAATGCACGTTCCGAAACGGGACCCCGTCGGGCTTCAGGATATCCCGAGTCTTATCCATGCGCCCGGCTCGCAACCGAAATTCGACCTGGGTTAGCAGGGTGAAGGGTAATTACCATGACGCATTCAACCGTGCGAACCAACTTAGATTGGCTGCCGAAGTCGGTAGGCTTCCGAACGGCGAGGGGCCATAAAATGTATAAAAGCCGAGGTGCACTCAGGCGCATTCGATAACTTGAACAGTTCATAAGCTTGAATGGCACCATACCCCACCAAATCGGAAATCCGCGAGATCTTCGCGCCCCTCGAGCAAGGGGACGGGAAGGGCTTCTTCGCGCACGTCGCGGACGACGTCGACTGGACGGTCATGGGGCACCACCCGCTCGCGGGGCACTACACCAGCAAGCAGGCGTTTGCGCAGGCGACGCTCGCGCGCCTGGCGCGCATCATGCGCGAACCACTTCGCTTGGCGCTCGAGAACGTCGTCGGCGGGGACGCGGAGGAACAGGCTGTCGTTGAGCTCAGTGCGAATGGGGTCTGCAAGAATGGTGAGTCGGCAGGATGCATGTCTGCGGTCTGTGAGCGGCGGGGAGTTGATAACAAGCATTTTGAGGTCTCAAGTTCGATAACCGCTATGCATGGGTGCTCAAGTTTGACGGGAACGCGAAAATCGTGCGGGTGCATGCGTATCTGGATTCGGAGCTGGTCAAGCGCGCGTTGGAGGAGAACGAGTAAATGGAGAAAAACAACCCGGAGATCTTCATGTCAGGGGAAAGTTCATTTACATTTTCGATTCAGATAAATTACAAACGCGAATCATTCAAAGTCGAGTGACTTTAATTCTTCCCAATCAGCAAGGCCGAAGACACAGGGCAGCCTCTCCCAGCATTTCGCTCTGCCTTCCTCGAAAACCTCCTTCGCTTTCTCTTGACAACAATCGCACATGTCGGTCCCCCATCCCGGATGCCAATCATCGAATACATAGAGTGCGGGACGATGTGCAGTGGATAAATTGTAGCCAATGGTGTTCAAGGCGGCATCACAATCGTCTGGTTGGCTGCATCCCTTGATGGGAATATGTGGCTCCGTGAGCCAGGCCATCGTCGTCGAGGACTGCAGTTCCAAAAGCTTCACATAACCCCGGAGACAAGCAAGGCAATCATTGGCGCTCATGCCTATATCCTCGGCGTTCAGAATCTAAGAAAATGATCAGCGACCAAAGAATGCGAGAAGATGTGGCTAACTTGATTCATGGCGTCTTTGTTACGGATGATGAGATAAAATGCCATAGGAAGGACCGAATGTAGGCCGATTTCCCTGGCTAAGGATACCAGGGGGAAATTCATTTTACTACTCTCGTCATCTTTTATGAGCGACCACGATTCAAGGGTATCCAATACATCAAGGGTAGCAGGAAACTCGGCTTTCAGCCGGCGAAGACATTCTTTACGAAAGAGAGGAAAATCGTATTTTTTGCTCAATCGCAAAATCGCCGCAATGCGTTCCATGGTTGGAATATCGGTGGTAAAAGATCTGTTGGATACGAACCGTTTGCAAACTACTTGGAAAGACCGTGTTTGACACTCACTTTGGGTATATGGATCCAAGGAGAAGAGTCCAGTCTTGCGAAGAATCTCCTGGAAGGACGACAACGGGGCAGTTTTCGATGGTGGGCTCGTCGGCGGGGAGGGGTACTGTGAACATATCGCGGAAGACCGACGAGTGCATAGCCAACATGCTCTTTGTGAGGCGGAACTGTGTGGATTCTACTTGCAGAATAATATTCCCGTCGTCGAACCAGTATTCCTCGGACCGCACAATCGGGGTTTCGGCAGATTCGCCCTCCTCTGAGCGGCGCCGTTTCGGCGGTCGCATATCGTCCATGACGGAAGCAAGTTGGAAGTTCAAGCAAGAACGCAGAATGGATGCCACAAACGCGATCAGTCACAGAGGGTTGGCGTGACAAGCGTGACTTTCGGCCATCGCTTTCCCCACCATGTTGAAAAGGACCACCAGTTCGCCGTATCCTCACCGACCTGCCTGAAACTTGCTCTGACCTCCACGAAATGCGCTCCACCAGTCGAGACTCGAGGAACGAAATAGTGCAGAAGAACTTTACGCGAATGACCCCCGTAGCAGAACTTTTGGAAGCACATACTGCTTGAAAATGTTCGCAATCATGAGGCTATATCCATCTCTTGGTACTGTAATATTCCAAGACATACCCTTGATCGCTTGCTCACAGGTTTTTCCGCCCGGTGGCTTGCGTACCTTGTTTCGGCTTCTCCCGAAAAAGACCGAAAAGCTATTCAAAGACATTCGCCGCGCGACTGCATACGAGTCCTCTGCACTTCCGGACATTACCGTCAGCCAGCCCGGAATGAAACATGCACCACGGAATTGACACTGGGCCCACGCCGGAATTATCACTGAACTCAAGTCCCCGACCGACATCCTCGAGGAAAATAGTTCCATCAACGACACCGACGCGCTTGCTCAGCTCGGAGAGCAAGCGCGCATAGGCTGGTCACGGCGTCCCTCAGCTGCCACGTTTACGTCTTCATCTCCGGACACTGTTATGGTGCGTATCTTTCGCTTTGATCGCGCCGGGTTCAGAGCCAGCGGCGCATTCGACTGGACTGAAGAAAGTGAAGTCATGCCGACGTTTTTGTGGCAGCTATATAACCCAACAGATCGCTCCGCTTGCGTGTGGGATGCGGGCGATACGATATCCGTCCCGAATCAATTCGAGAAGGAGAACATGTACCGAGCATCGTGCAAGAACACGTTTCATAAAAATTAGTTGCTAGCAGCGGCAACCAACCATAGTCTGCAGGTGAGTTCCGTCCGCTCGCATATGTAACGGCGTCGCTGGTACACGAGAGTCCGACGTCGTGAAATGCTTCACACTCGGTAGCCCCCTTTCGAACGGGACGGGCTGTTCAGCCGGGCTACTCGTGTAAGAGGACGTCGAGACCGACAACCCGACCATCTACGCCTTGAAGGACGCCTAGCGCGAGGCATGCCGCCGATCCGAAATCGACTCTGTGTTAAATACTACGAGAATCAAGCCAATAATGTCGATCGCGCTCTCAACGCAGGTATGGCTAAATGCCATGGCAGCGTCGACCTCTCACACAATCCCCTACGCTGTCATATGCGAACCCTGCTCACCCCGCCCAAAGGATTTAAGTCGACCAAAACCTTGTTGCAAGCTCTCAACAGTGCTGTTCTGCGTCCGTCTTCGATGCCGAGCGTGTGATCGATACAAGTTTCAAACCACCCAGATTGTCGTAGTCGTAGTCTTTAATTGACATGTGCATACTTGTTTTCTCTCTCTCTCGCTATTGGATGAATGAGTAAGTTTCTTGTCCGACGAAGGAAGATGAGAGCTCAGTAACCGTATCGCCAAAACATTCCCCATGAGGGCGACATTTACATAACGGGCATCACCGTATGTACCTACGTGCAACTTTTCGAGCGGAGGTCCCTCAGCGATTTGACAGCGATAAAACACTTTCTAGAGACTTGTTTAGGAGGCGTTGATGAAATCGGTCAAATCCACTCGAGGGAGGTATATTCCGGCACAGTCCCGTTAAGATGAGCTGGAAATTCTGGACAGCGGGAGTGGATTACGGGAGGTGTGTGCACGTTTAAAACTTTAAAGGCCAACCAACTTGAAGTTCACGTCCCGCGAATTTCTCATGAGTGGGCAACCACCAGACAACCGGTCAGTTCAATCTGGGCAGAAAAGAAGGAATGAATCTGCAGAAGCCATCGTCCTAGCGAAGGGAGTATACTAGGCATGAGAAGGCATTACGAATTCAGGTAGTTGAATGCAAGTCGTCAATTACCTTTTGCGGTAAGTGAACGACGCGATCACTCGGCTACGCGACCTGTCACGGTGGCTTTGGGTCACAAACATTGTCTCTTTGTGCGCTCGTGGGCGTCTATAAAAGCAGGGTAAGTGGCCCACTCTCCTCATCCTACCATAAACCATGAGCCACTCATCTCCTACCGCCGCTAACAGCGATCATTTACCTGCCACCGACGTTCCAAGCGACTCCCAGGTCGTCGGAGTCGTAAGGGCCAAAACTCCGGACCGCCCGAACCCTGCTCCCCCGGATTTTGCCACCCCTATCGCTTCCAAGCCCGGCCGCGCCACCAGGGAAAGTACGCACGACGGCGGAAAGCAAGATAATAAGCAACAAAAGATGGAATGGCGCGGAACTCTCCGCTCGCATTTCGACAAAGTAGTCCCTGTGGACCGGTTTTTGAAGGATGAATTGCCTAAGCCTAAGAGCGAGGGCCCGGGAAAAATCTCGGGCATCGTCAAAACGTGCTCCAAACGACTAGCAGCGGCTAAGAACGATGCAAAGAAAGCTTCGGTCGAGAAGGCGATATCTCCATCCTTTGTCAGTTAGTTTTCGGTATATTTATGCAGGCGCTTATCACTTCGAACCCACAGGTCAAATATCTAAACGAAATCGCCTCCACCTTCCCCGAAAAGAACAAGCCTGTCTTTTGCGACACTCATAAAGCCGACAGGTTTCCACCCATCGTTACTGATGATCACTACACACTGCCCGACATTACCTCCACCCGCCCAGGACAACGAGTCCCTGTGAAATGGAAGTGGCCTCACGCGGGCACAGTCATAGAGTTGAAGCTGAAAGTCGACATCTTCGACAAGCAGGGTGAAATTCGCGAGGCGGAAGACGCCCTTGATGCCCTCGTCCAGCTCGCGAAGAGTGCACGTAGCTTGCTCGCTGCGTCAGGAAGCTGTTTCGTCTTCGTCGTGGCCGTTTTTGGAACTCAGGCGCGCCTCTTTCGTTTCGATCATTCCGGTTTCCGAGCCAGCGAGGCATTCGACTGGAACAAAAAAACGAGGATCTTCCCAACCTTCTTATATCGTCTCTACAATCCCGATCAACTCGGGGACGACCAGGCCCGCATGCTGGGTGAAGATTTTACTATCTCTGCGCCGACGCCCGAGGAGAAACAACAGATGTATGATCTCTGGACGAAAACCCCGTCGTACACCCAAGCACCAGCGGACAAGCGTTTGAAGTTTGAGGCAGCCACTGCGCACAGCCGCTGGGTCCAAGCTGCACTAACGGAGGATGGGAAGAATGTCTCTGTGCTCTGTTTCACCATCGGGCCGCCCCTTTTCGAGTCCGATGGTTTATTCAGTCGTGCCACCCGTGTCGACCGCGTTATACTCAAGCCCGACGACCCGAACTCAGACACCATCCCCACTGTGTACGCGTTGAAGGATGCTTGGCGGCAGCTCTGTCGACGACCAGAGGCCGACTTTTACGACGTGATACGCAAGCATTGCGAGGAGACGAACATTAACACCGACGGGATGCCGTGTAACCACGGTACTCTCGAGTTTTCCGACCACACGACGAACTCCAATGGGAAAGGGCATTTGGAGAGATGTCGCTTGCGAACTCTTCTCACCCCGGTCGGCGTCCTGCTCACGACGTTTTCGTCAAGCAAAAGCCTCGTCCAAGCATTGAGACACGCCGTCAAACGTACGTTCTTTCTTTCGCGATGGACCTACCTGACAGGGATGTTAGAACACCAAATTGCGTACGAGGCCGGCGTGCTACACCGTGATATCAGCGAGGGGAACATCCTCTTCAACGAGACGACGTTCGAGGGATTTCTAGTCGATTTTGACTACGCAGAGTTTACCCAAAAAGGTCTCGAGAATTTCAGGGAATGGTTCCCGGAGCGTGCCAAGAGAGAGGCGGGTTATACAGACATCAATAAAAGTCTCAAGGAGCTCACTGTATGTCGTCCCTTTCGTCTTTTCCTGCGCCATTCGCTCACGCCTTGAAGGGAACATTCCCGTTTCTAGCCATTCAGATCCTGAAAAACAAACAGCGACCGGCGCACACCGCTGGGCACGATCTCGAGTCCGTGTACTGGCTACTGGTGTGGATCATACTGCGCCATACCCACTACCCAGGTCGTGACTCCACTGCATGCCATAGACTTTTCGATCACGAACAGGAAACCGCTCTTGACCGGAAGCAAGGCTGGCTCGGCAAAGCGACACCTCTCGACAAGGAACTACCTCTAATGGCGGCGGCGGACTGGTTGCGGATCCTCGTTCAAAAACAGAACCCTGTCGTCCAAGCTCCGGCCGATACAGCGTTCGAGTTACCCAGTGAAGTTGCCCAGTCCTCTACACCACCTGCGCCGGCAAAGGAAATTTCCCACCAGACAGTTTTAGGTTTGCTGGACAGAGCGTTGGCCCTCCCAGGATGGCCTGAGAACGACAAGGCGATACTTTTCGTGCCCCCCGACACCACCAAGGAACCGGAACAGGCGCAGTCGAGAGCCCAGGGAACCAAGGACGACAACCTTCGCAAGGACGTGCTCAAGCGCAGTGTCCAAGAGCAAGGCGCATCGAACGGAGGAAATCGAAAATCGGCGAAGCGCAAACACAACCAGACGGACGCGGAGCCAGTGACAGGTTCAGGCGTGTCTGGTACCGGGAGCGCCGGGTCAAGCAAGAAACGGAAAGTCAAGAATCAGGTGGAGGGCACGGACGTCGCCGTTCCTCCGCGCAGGTCTTCAAGGAAGGCGAAGAAGTGAGGAAGCGTGGAGCGAGGACGAGGAAACCCCAGGGGTAATACGATATGGACATTCTCTCGTAACTTGACGAAGTGTACTCTCTCCCTTCATGGTTTCAATATATGTATCTGAGCAGCTCATGTATTTGCCTCAGTCCGTCGGTGACCCTGAGTCCGAGTCTGTCCGAGTCTTCTTTTAGCAACATCGTTTTCACGGAATGTGAATTCGTCACCGGGCCCCACGACTGAGACTCTACCTACGACGCGATGTCAATGCCTCCCCCCACAAACGAACCTTTGGCAGCGACTGAGAAAGAATCTCGCGATGTGGAACTCGGCTTGGCGCAGTCTTCACGATTGACTTTCTGGCAACACTTGAATACGGAGGTCGATCCAGCGCAATGCACTGGTCCATTAGCTGGGTTCTGCTTCATGACGGGATTCGTGTGCGTTGTGGTCCCGCCCGCAGTCTACAAAGAGCCTAATCAGCAAGTAAAAGAGATGCAATCTCGTTCACTGCCGTCTTTGTATGGTGTGGATTTCAGACCGGGAATTTCGCGCAGGTGAGCTCTATGGGACGACCTAATCTCGTTATGACGCCGATGGTGCGATTCTATTAGCTCGCCCTCGCCATCGCGCGTCTCTGGGAAATTGCACCATCTGGCTCAGGGCACGATACCAGCTTCCACATCGCCGACCAGCAAGCCCTAACATCTCTCTTGTCCTTCAATGCTGGCGCATTCTTCGGTCGCTTCGGCGACCGCATAGGCCCTCACAAACGCTTCTGGCTCGTTCTCGCGACTTCAGTCCAGGTGTTGCTTACCATGGGTGCGGCCCTGACTTTGTGGAAGAGTGGCCAGGGAAGCATCGCTGCCGTGCGCGGAACACCTAGCTGGACGGATCCCCTCACTTTCGTCGCCCTCGCGTTTCTGAGTGCTAGTCTCGGGGTCCAGGGCATCGTCGGGAAGCGTTTGAACACGCAGTTTGGAACCACCAGTACGAACTTTTACCTTTATCCGGCGCGCGCTACTGTACTAACAGATGATGCAGTCGTGCTGACGACGGTGTGGGTCGAGTTGATGAGTGACCCGCGATTGTTCAATCTGCGGCAGAAAGTCATCACACGAGACCATAAACTCATCGCCGCCGTAGCCCTGTTCTTTGGCGCATTTGTCGCCCGGGCATTGCTTGCCCAAATAGGAGCTGCTGGCGCGCTGGGCGTCGGTACGGGTGTGCGTGTGCTTATCACATTGGCGTGGATAGTGATTCCAGGAAAGCCGGTCAGTCGGTGATTGGACCGCACATAGACGTGTAGTATTATTTGGACTTAATAAACGGTTCCATTCCACCTTTCAATGAGCACGAAGGGCGGATAACATCCGTACGCCATGATGATATGACCTACTTCGCGACGGTGGGGAATCCGGGCACTGAAAAAATTGGCCGCGGGCTCTTGAATTGAATGATAACATCCGATACGACGCGTCGAAAGATTGGAATGGGCGAAACGGGATCCCAGGTTACAGATGTACAGTATTGTATTTATTTTATTTGATTCGTTTTTACTTTACACTTTGTTATCAACGGCGCTATAGAGCGTCAAGGATCGTGACATCGGCAAACGCGCGAAAGCGTTGTGGGTCGGGAGCTCGAACGGGTCGACGGACATCTGGGACGGTTGGGGCGATGGTAAGGCGAACTGTATCGCGTTGGAACCATGTAGAACTAGACGATCGGGCTGCTTGAGGCCCGCAGTGGCAGCAGGGGGCGGCGGATTCGGCGGCGCGTCTCCTACGGATTGCAGGAAAGTATCCGAGAAGAAATCGGGGTTTCCTCCGTCGAAGAGGAAGGGAGCGGCGATTATGTCTCCCTGGCGACCGGCTTTCTTGAGGCTAAGAGTTATTCGCGACATCATTGCGACCTTTTTTGCCGGTCAATATGAGGGCGAACGGGAAGGTTTTCATACAACTTACGGTAATTCTGAAAGCAAGAGACCGGAGGGTGAGCCCAGAGACGTTAGAACCAATTCAAACGCTTACAGCTGTTCCATCCTGCCAGATCATGCAGTCAGCTCAACAAGACTTGACCGTGCGAGCTAAATTGAACTTACTGTGCACAGATATTCTTGGTCCCAGGTGGTGCGCCTATATGATTTCAGTGGAGTAGTTCACCGACGCCAACTCGGCTACTAACCGACTATCATGAAAGTCAAGACGAAGGTAATAGAGAAAATGACGCTATGTGTGGTTAGGATGGGCGAGAAGAGATAATGGACAGGGGACGCACCTGTAATACAGCAGCCCGTCTTCTAAAAGCTTCTTTACGATGTATCCAGCTTCTTTCTTGCGGATGGAAGGGAGCGTTCGGTTGACGGTGAGGGCAAACACGATGCTGTCGTACATTAGGGGGTACCAAGCAGACGCGCTTGCGGCATGACTTCTGTAAAGTTTGAAAGGAAAGGGTACTTAGTACTTGTCCGTATAAGGGGGTATTATCCGTACATTTCCGGGTCAAAAACCATGGAACAAGCTGCGACGACATCAGCCATCATTGGGCAAAAGATTGAGTGGAGTGAGTTACCGTGGACGCCGGAAGCCCTGTTGTGTAGGACCGCTGGATCGTTGTTAGAACAAGAGGGGGCCTGTAAAATTAGGTGCGTACGTTCTCCCCGACTGATCAACCAGATGTTGATGCATGTCTCCACAACGAGAAGCGCTCCCAGCACAGCACTGATCCAGCGCCGCGTCGGATAGAGTGCGTTTATTCTGAGGTCCGTGTGAATGAAGAGGATATGGGCCGTCATGATCACGAGGAGACTTTACCTGAGGAGCATCATGAGTCCGACGACTTCCACGGCGATGGCTACCGTGCACCCCTCGTATCGAATGAAATGCGTACACCTGTACGGCAGTTCGGGATGTCGTTATGTGCCCGCGACAGAAATTACGAACCTCTGAGGGAGAGAAGTTAACTACGAGCCGACAAAGACGGAAGTTGACCCTTACCTCTACTGTCCAGGCCGGCGAGAGATACGCTGGGAGGGCGTGAAAATCGTTGAAGGACACAGGCCGATTTTTCCTTACCATAGAGATTAACCATGAACCCCAACGGCGTGAAATATCGATTCTAGTGAAAGAGTCAGTGCGTCACGTGCACAGAAAAAGTGAGGACGTACAAAAAGAAATAAGTAAATGACTGGAAAGTAAACGAGTCAGGACCGTAAGAGGAATGTCGACGACAGAAATGCATACTAGGGCCCTTTCTCCCTTTCCAGATGAACTCCACCTGTGGGAAGTTGAGCGCTGATTACTCTCCACAGTGAGCTGCGCGGTACTTACCTCGTCGGAGAATGTCAGAACATGGTCCCAGACTAGGATGGTGAAGCTCGCAAAGCCGACAAACTAGGTCTTTCGGTTATTTCTAAGCTGGCGGTGAAAGTCAAGGCAAACTCACATTTGTTCGTATTCTGTTGATCCATTCGGTGCGATCCGTGAGCTTGCGTCATTGACAATATAGAAACAGACCAACGTGTCAGAGACATCATTGTACACGGTGGGCACCGTTTGCGACATGGTGGGTCGTCGAAGGTGAAAAGAGAGTGGAGGGAAACAGAATGCGCGGGTGCACAAGTTGCGGGGTATTTAATTATAGCCGAGGTGGTGGGGTTATATGCACGGGCGCTGTACGGGCACCTCGAAGTGGAGCTGTGAGTTATGTTTGCGCCAGGTTTGTCGGAGGCGGTTGTCCAGTAAAGTACTGCCTGATTTACGTACTTATGCATCGGCGATTCTTCTGAAAGGATACGCTAAAGCAATGATTCGTGGCCAAGCCAACCAACTGTGGAAAGGGGCTGAAAATTGTATTTTGTGTCACTGCAGAGCGCCCGATGGTAGAAATGATGCGGTACCGTGTGTAGCTGCGCAGGTGATCGAATGTGCAGTTGTGCAGCCCGCAGGTGATCCAACCGACGTCGCGCTTGTGGCGTTCGCTACCCCCTGGTTGCAGTGGCCGGTAAAATTTAATATTGACGGGGGGAGCCGACGCCAGGTAGCTCTTAGGCCGGCTTTCTAACGTCTCGTCGAGGACCTTCCACACTTATGCTCGTCCTTCCTCGCGCGAAAATGGCATTGGACGTAGCAGGATGAGGGCAGCGATGTATGCTTGCTGCTTGTCTGGCCGACTTCGCCGTCTGCCCCTCGGCACTTGACGGGCCCCGGTGAGATGGGGAGAGCTATCAAGCTCAGGGAAGGCCCGTGGATAGAAGTTCGTGGACACGGTGAAAGAGATTGCGGTAGCAAACATGCTCTGCGGCGATGATGAGTCCGGGAGAGGGGCGGTGACTTGAGTCGTAGTCAAAACGCAACGTCTCTAAAAATTTGGCATCTACGGCCACGGCCGACGGACCCGTGAAGCTTGAAGGTTCAATGGCCTCAGTTCAAGCTTCGGACTATGAATTCAGTACTCAGCAACCAGAATACAGACGCCCGGTGCCAGTTCATTTTGAAGAACTGGTATTGAATCTATGGCAATGCGAAGGTTGTAGGGTGCAGAAGCGGGAAGATAAGAACATTGCCACGATCGTGGCTGGACAGATCCGTATGGTTGAAATATTGGCAAGTTTCAGTGGCAACTAGAACGAGCTTCACAGAAATATGTGGAATGCGTGGTCGCCGAAGGAAAGCAGGCGGCGACATCAGATGATCAGATTTACACTTTTCGTCTGCTCTTCGACTACGGTGGATGTACGATATCTTGAGCAATGTCCGACTCATTCGCAGACCTCTGGAACACAACCGCGCCTCCAAAACCCACTCTCCAGAAACTAGCCTCTTCTTATCCCCAGCTCAATAATGCTGCCCGGCGCCCCCAGAACGACGTATTCTCCATGCTCTCCTCCGCCGCCTCTACCCCGAACAATTCGCGCCCTATCACTCCCAACGCGCGGCCGATAGCACAGCAGAAACCAGCGCAGGCGTCTTCGGCCGGAGGGGATGCGTTCAGCAGTCTTCTCGGGGGCACGCTGGGTTCGAACGGAAACGGGATGGCGAACATGACTATCGCGGAACGCGCCAGGCGGGTCGAGCTGGAGCGCCAGCGGAAGGCGAATGCGCCGCCGCCGGCGTCGACCGCGGGCTCGGCGTGGGATGGCCTGGATAGTCTCGCCGCCGGGCCATCGTCCTCGACCGCCACACCGGCGAGTGCCGCCTTGTTGGATGACGACTGGGGCTTCGGATCGGCGCCAATAGCGTCGACCTCGCCGGCGCCCCCGAAAGCGCAGCCGGTCGTCGTGCTGGACGAAGAGGATGACTGGGGATTGGGACTCGGATCCGCGTCACACACCGCGACTCCGCCGCCCCCATCCACCGCTCCGCCGACGAAGGGCCCGGCGCTGTGGGACCACTTGGATGATTTTACGTCCGCGAAGCCCTCGCCGCCTGCGCGTTTCGCCTCTCCGACTGCGGACTTTGACTTTGGCGATCGCGAAAATAATGCAGAGGGGGACGATTTCGATTTACTGGGCGACCTCGGCAAGCCCGTGTCCGCCATCTCCTCCAGACGCGTGCGTACTCTTAAAAAATCTACGTAGACCCGTGTGCTAACAGTCCACAAACAGCCTTCGCCCCAACAGACGCCCTCCCCCGCCGAACCGCCCGCGCGGCGGAAACCCACGCAGCAACAGCGGTCCGCGTCGCCGCCGCCGCACATCCTCGGGCAGCTCATCGAGATGGGGTTCTCGATCCCGCAGTCGCGCGCGGCGCTGGCGCAGGTGCACCGCGACGGGACGTGGGACGTGCAGGCCGCGCTCGACAGCCTGCTTGCGTCGACGGGCGGCGCGGAGGGGAGCTCGCGCACGGCTACGCCCCCGTCGGTCGCGGCGCCGCCTCCCCGCAGGCGGCCGTCGGAGCGGGAGCGGGGGTCGCCGCAGCCGGCGGCCGCTGCGGCGGTGCCGAGCGTGCTGCAGAGCGACCTCCTCGCGCGCACGTCGGAGATCGGGTTCAGCCTGTTCAAGAACGCGGAGCGCGCGTGGCTGCAGGGGAAGGAGAAGGTGCAGAAGGCGTACGAGGAGCGGATGATGGGCGCGGAGGAGGTGAAGGTTGATCGCACGGGCGGGAGTGCGAGCGGGCGGGCTGAGCAGCGGGCGCGGCCGAAGTGGATGCAGCAGGATCGCGAGGGGCCGGAGGATGCGGGGGGGCCGAGTGTGGGCCGCCGGCGGGATGACTCGCGGCAGCTGTTCCAGGACGATGCGCGCGGGAAGGACGATGGCTGGGGTGATGCGCCCGCGGGTGGGTGGAAGGACGACGAGGAGGAGGAGGAAGCGCCCAAACCGGCGACGCAGCCCGCCGATCTCTTCTCCATCGACGCCGGCCCCGCGAAACCGTACGTCTCGCCCTTCCGCCACGGGAAGGGCCGGGCGCCTGCCGCCGCCGCACCCACTGTGCGTGCTGCTCCCGCTCCCCAACCCACCGCGCCCCCGCCGCGCCCGCACATCCCCGTCTCCCCCGCGGCGCTGCAGACGTCGCGCACGCACGCGGCGGCGGCAGAGGAGAAGATCGCGCTGGGGCAGTACGGCGCGGCGCTGGCGGCGGCGACGCGCGCGGTGGACGCGCTGCCGGCGGGGCACGTGCTGCGCGTGCCGCTGCTGTGCCTGCGCGCGCTCGCGCTGCTGAAGGAGGGCGACTTCCGGGGCGTCGAGGCGGACGCGGGGGAGGTGGAGGGGATTTGCGGGCAGGGGCAAGGGGGGGTGGGAAGGGAGGCGGTGGTGGTGGAGGGGACGGGGGTGGATTTGGGGGCGGCGGTGGTGGAGGTGTGGAAGCGGCGCGGGGAGGCGTTGGAGGGGAGGGAGCGGTGGGAGGAGGCGGGGCGGGATTGGGAGCGCGTGGCGGGGGCGGGGTGGGCGAAGCAGGCGGACCGGGACGAGGGGGTGCGCGGGGCGGGGCGGTGTCGCAGGATGGCGGCGCCCGTGCCTGCCGCGCCGAAGCCGAAGCCCAAACCGAAGGCGCCGCCGCACACCGTGGCGTCGGGCGAGGCGCTCGCGAACCTGCGGCAGGCGACGAACGCGCAGGAGGAGGAGGACGCGGCGCGGTACCAGCTCAAGGACGCGGTGGACGGGAAGCTGCTCGCGTGGAAGGGCGGGAAGGAGACGAACGTGCGGGCGCTGCTCGCGAGTCTCGAGACGGTTTTGTGGCCGGAGCTGGGGCTGGCCGCGAGCGGGATGAAGGATCTGGTGACGCCGGGGCAGGTGAAGGTGAGGTATGTGAAGGCGATTGCGAAGCTGCATCCGGATAAGGTGGGTGCACATGCAAATGCAAGTGAGAGTGAGTTGCTGACGCTTTGCAGTTGAACGCGAACAACTCGACGTTGGAGCAGCGGATGATCGCGAACGGGGTGTTTGGGGCGCTGAACGAGGCGTGGAATGCGTTCAAGTAGCGGAGCTTAGATTGGGATTTCGTACATATATAGTTTTCATTAATTTATGGACGCGACGCGTCTGGATCAGGACTCTTGACAGACTTGGCACGTGATGCCGTCACGAGAAAAAATTTGGTCGGTGAGGTTCCACGGATTTCTCTTCAAGTTCCTCGTTTTCCCTTTTCCCTTTGCTTTGCTTCATCCGCCATGGTGCGTGCCGCGCAAAAGAAAGATAGAATGAATGCGCTGACCCGACCCAGGCCTCGCAAGCGACCTTCAAGTCGATCAAATCGCTCGTCCCGCTGCTCGACCGCGTGCTCGTGCAGCGGTTCAAGGCCGAGACTGTGCGTCCCTCCTTCTCTCTATCCCCTACGCCTACTAAAATGAAATGACATTGACATTGCATTCATAGAAAACCGCGACAGGCCTCTTCCTGCCTACATCCGCGACGTCGAGCCCGCTGCCGGAGGCGACGGTGATCGCGGTGGGGCCGGGGGCGCCGAATAAGGAGGGGACGGTGGTGCCGACGAGTGTGAAGGCGGGGGATCGCGTGTTGTTGCCTGGGTGGGGCGGGAATGCGATTAAGGTCGGGGAGGAGGTGCGTTCGTTAGAACTTTTATTTTATCTCGATGCTTTTCGACGTTGTGGGCGGGCGCTGACTGTGGTGTGTAGGAGTACTTTTTGTTCAAGGACTCGGAGATTTTGGCCAAGATACAGGAGTGAATGTAGGGTGGGGGATAGACGGGGGGGGAGAATAAAAGCAGCAAAAGCCGCGCAAGGCGCTAATTAACAACACTATCCATTTGCTCGTGCATCTGTGCATCCACATTTACTTATCATAATGCATCCCCACTCTCAGTACCAGTCGGCGCGTTAAATAACTTTGCCGAGAAATATTTGTTCTGCTGTTACTCTACAGACGTTCGTTCGTGTGTACAGACTCGGCTTCGACTCGCGTGCGCGTTTATGCGGCCCAGACTTTGGCTATGAGCTCCGTGAGGCCTGTGTGAGGGGGGTTAGATGCGCCCGCAGCCGGAGATGGAGTTTGGATGGTAAGAGGAAGGAATGAGGGAGGAAGGAGGACGCACCGATATCGTTCGTGTTGAACTGGTAGACGCCAAAGAGGACGCCGGCGGTCGCGGTGCGCAGGGACCAGGTGGCTACGGGGCCGAGGATGGGGAACTTGCGCGGGTGGATGTAGTCGACGACGATCGAGTCGAACTGGGCGTGGGCGTTGTCAGCAAGCGCGGAGTGAGGATTAGAGGAGAGAGAGGACGGACGCCGATGTGGCTGTGGACGACGAGGCTGACGCCGAGGAGGCCGTCGAGGACGGGGTGGACGGTGGGGGACGTTGCGAAGGCGGCGGCGGTGAGGGGGATGAGGGACGCGGAGAGCAGGCGCTCGAAGGACCAGTGGTGCGACCCGTGCACGCGCGACGGCGGCGGGAAGGAAGTCGGGTCGTTTACCGTTCCCTTGTATATAGCTGCACAGGCGGGATATGAACATGTACTGGAACATTATTGATGAGGACTGGACGCACGACCACCGGGGACATAGAGGGCATCGGAGGAGGACTGGGTTGTCGCGGGGCGGACGGCGAGGAGCGACTTGGAGAACACGGCCACACGCCGAGCGAGCGCGAATTTCGACGTACTGGCGAACGACATCGTACAGGTCACAGCCACAGGAACGACAAATAACATGTGCTTCGTTCAAACCAAAACAGCGACTAGCTAGGACTAGCTTGAGTCAGCGGCTACTTTCCCTGGTTCTCGAGATGGCGGCCGCTTATGGACTACAACTTACGGTTACTTACCTGAGTCAAACCTGAGTGCTAAATCCGCTGTTTGCTCATCGTGAAATACACGCTCCTCAAGCACCTTTTCCTCGTTGTAAAGGAAGCACGGTGGCCGAGTCTTCTCCTGGAAATTATAGGACTGAGAAACAGCATCGCACGTTCATATTCACTGGGAGACACATCCCGAAGAGTCTTTTGGACGAGCTCAATTCAACGGGGGGCGCTATCTGTCGTACTGCTGGAGACTGGTCAGGTTCCTTGTCTCGGGCCTGCATTGATCAATCGCTTCTTCGTCCGGTTTAATCTCTCGCAATGGCACGGCAGCAAACACCGTCGCTATTCTTGGCGGATACCTTGCTGCCGTCCCTAACAATGACAGTGCTAGTCGAGTGGTGCGTCGTTCATCATGGATCAGACATATGAGAGCGTTCGAAGAAAATCCAAGATTGCTCTCGTCCTTCTCCTTCTGTGAGAATCACACTGGGCCGAACTTTATTGGCGTTCCCTAACAGGTTTTCCAGTTATGGGAGTTTCGCTGTTTTCCAACTCCGGTGGGTTCTTCTTTGAACTCGGACGTATTTATAACGCCTCCAGCTCGCATACATACCTCTTCGATGGGTCAGATCCTTGGCAGGAGCCTGAGGATGATCATCATTATGGACGCGAACCGCGCCTCAATTTGATAGTATTGATTGTGTTTGGGGGTATAGCCATTGCGGTGCGAACACCCCCTCTATATCTCCCCACGGCTAATTCCTTTTTTAACCCCCAGATGATAGTCATCCTGGGGGAGCTGTTTGTCGGGAGCTTACCGCTTTTCGTGGTCAATCAACCCAGGCCAACACCCCACTGGATCGGGCTCATACTGATTCCGACCATTTCCACTCTTGCCCGTCCGTAATCCCATTGGTGACGACTGTGAATATACTCAACGGAACTCCTTCAGGCCAGGATCTTTTCGAGGCAGCTATCAATGCACGCAAGGTCAGCCTTTACCTTCCGGGAAATCTCGCGAATCTTTGATCTGACGGCAATAGGGTAAATTCGACGTCTGTGTGGGGTGAGTTTGTCACCTTGGACTCGGTGCACACACTTATGTTTCTTCCCCAACAGAATGACGACAGGTGCTAGCATCGTACGTCTTTTCGGGGCCCGATAATACCATGCTGAGTCATACAGCATCTTGTTCACTTTGTATTGCCGTAGGCGTCTCCACACATTCGGACCTCTGAAAGAGCCTGATTGAATCCCAGAACCTTGGTTCTTCTGGCGTGGATGCTCGATAAAGTACGTAGTTTTGCATTTGAGGGTGCGTACGGCTCAATCAATGCCCCAAGAACCTTTCTCTTCTTCTGGACCCATTTCAAAGCATAGTGAGCTGCTTTGCTGTATGCCCAGTTTAAGCTAATGGAGGTTCGGCCTCGAGACCCTCTTCCTTTGTGGTATGTCGAGAACCCTGTGCTGGCGCTGGATCAATAATTTTTATTCCAAAGCGGTCACCGTGACCTTGGCTTGCATAGCTGGCAAAAGCTATTACCTCCTTGGAGTGGCTCTGCTCGGTAGACATCTTGCATGGCTTCTGTATTATGCGCTCATCATAGAACATGTCAGTCCTATATGCAACACTCGTATGTTTCGGTCCAGGTCGCTCGTCGTGGTATGTTAACGTTGACAGGCAATTACCTACTGGTTCTATGTACGTCGTTGAAATCACCGTCTGTATTCGAAATTCAATGCTGACCACTATCACTGTTGCAGCCCGGTAACAGTGCATATCCCGGCCTGAACGTGGCCTGTACCTAAATCCCTGCAATGGAGATGACTCCTCTAAGAGTAAGGTTGACTAGAATTGTCGCCAACCGAATGTTAAAACCAATGACAGGCAGTTCTATGACCTTTTTTTTTCGTTGTTATTATTCGGTCTGGAACTGAGGTTGAATGAAATCCATGGATTTGATGGTGTCTGTGGTTCAAACATTTCTTTACTTCCTAGTCCTGATTTTGGACGTGTGATCTTTTACCGGCTCTTTGTGTGCTCAAGGTGGTTCTGTTAGACTACACCAAGGTTTTGGATGAAGCGGAATGTGAGGTATCTCAGAGTCAGAGTGGGTAGCGCCGTTGCGGTTTTCCTTGAAATCCGGGCCGGAAATTCGGTAAGGAATGTTTTGAAAATCAGGTGGGTGGGTACTGTACAGTCAGATTTATTCGGGGCTTCATTGATGCATATCCATATACAATCGCATACGAGGAATTGGTGTTCAGATCGACATTCAACCGTGAGAATTAAGCTGATCTCGACTCATTGGCTATTCTTGGCAAACCAGGCCGGGGGTCAACCACGCATCATGTCCCTCGGTCGGATGGAGGAGGTTTCTGAAGCACTTGATTTCCAACGAAAAAAGCTTTTAACAGTTTATAGCCGTTTGCAAAGTTTGTACGCGTTTCATGATACAGTGGTGCTCGATTTGTCATTACCCCTGCTTGCCACTACTTGCCGTGCTGGCGGTGAGCGCATCAGGGAAAGAGGATCGGGTTACCGTTATCGCGGAGCGGACGGCGAGGAGCGACTTGGAGAACAACGGCACACGGCGAGCAAGCGCCCTCTTCGATGTAAGATATTGGACAACTCACAGCCTGAGCCACACAGCCGAAAAAACATGTGCATTCAACTGGCCCCTATTCAAGTTTTTCCCCTGCGACATTTACATGCTGCTTCCCGAACATAGGACTCAGTACTCAGGTGCAAACAATGTCAGCGTTCGATTTCCTGACGAGCATCATCCACTGCCGGGACGTAACCAAGCGTCTAGCTCGCTTCGTGTTTGACGTCTTCGAAAAGGAGGAATTGTGGATCCTGCCCTCTCAGGAGGGGCTCAGTAATGCGTACCGTGTGTGCTTGTTTCAATAACATTTGTGCTCTCTCATCAAAACTGCGAGACGGCCGAGCTGTTATACGGGGTACTTTGCATGCCAGTGGACGGGAGGACCTGTTCGTGACTCCTGGTTGATGACGACTAGGTTTCCATTGCGTGTGCTGCCCGTGGATTCTCCACAAGGGCCAGAGGTATTCAGTAGAGGATGCGTATATGTAGACGTCACATGCTTCAATTTGGGAGCGCCTCCTCCTCCAAGTTTAAATGTCTGCTACCACCCAGCTTGAGCTGCGCATCTCCGCCGCCTCACTCACCACCTCTCCTCCAAACACCAACGACATCCGCCTCATCAGCGGCCCCTTGCACGACTTTCTCGCCTTGTCCCGACTAGAGCACGCCAAGTGGCTCATCGACATCGCCCACGACATCTGCGACCCCGCCGCCCGGCGCGGCTCGCTCTGCGTCTGGGACGCGGGCACGCAGCAGCTCCTCCCCGTCGCCCCCGCGGACCCGCTCGTCGCGGCGGTCTATCGGTACATCGTGCCCGGCGGCCTCGGCGTGGGGTTGTCGAAAATCAGCGAGCGCGAGGGGAGATCCAAGAGCGGCGATGGGCCCGGGAGGGCCATGGCGGAGCGCGTGAAGCGGAGGGATGGGCGGTGCTGGGTGGCGCCGGTGTATGGACGCGCTGTGACCAACAGCCACATCGTCCCCAAACGCATGGGCGACCACCTTGCGTGTGCAGTTGTCAACACCTTCGCACCCCCGTCGGCTCCCATTCTAAACCTGTCCATCTACGACGAGATTTTCGGAATCTGTTTGAGCAGAACCCTGGCAGCCTATTTCGTCAACTATGAATTGGGGCTGCGGTTCGTGTCCCAGGTGAGGAAGGCGTTTCTCTGTTCAATAAGTTATCTTGTTGACTCGATTACCTCGCAGAACCAATACGAGTGCCACGTCTTTGCCGCTGCATCGCCCGGCCGTGCGCTCACTATATACGGCGAGACAGATGCGCGTGAGCCTATCCTCCACGGCCACCCCGCCTCCCCTCCTTTTCCACACGCCAAGACCCCCCCACCCGGCCTCCTCCGCTGGCACTACCTCCAGTGCGTCCTGCGGCGCTTCGCGCACACGGACTACACGGCCTACCCGGGGATCGTATACCCCGCGCTGCCCCTTCGGATGGAAGGCGACTCCGACTCCGACTTGGAGGAGGAGGAGGGGGGGGGGGACGGACAGCGAGGCGGGGAGGGGGAATAGGGGGAGCGGGTGAGGAGGGTGGCGGCGGCGGCGGCGGGGCGGGTTGATGCTTCTGCGACAGGATAAGAAAAAGGAAAGGAAGAGGGGTGTCGAGGGTTCGAGAATATTGAGTTCTGGAGTCTGACTGGTGAGACTAGGGCGACTCCGGCAGATTCGGACGCGCGAGCGGCGTATGGCAGCAGAGATAGTGCGGCTGCGTGAAATCGAGCACCTCAACCGTGACGCAGACACGTACGAAGCGCGTATCGAGGAAGCCGTCAGCAGGCAGTCATCATAGAGAACATGGAGCAGGCGCTCGGAGAACTTTGGGCGCCTCACGCTGCTCTGGTTCTAGTGCGTACCAAGTTCGTTCTCGTTCTGTATGTGGCTCGCATTCAGAGTAGTAACTCGGCTTTAGCTAGCATCAGCATTCCCGTCGAGCGACCCATAAGGCGTTCGTGGACCGCTGAGCGGCGCGCAACAGCAATAGACGAGTAGTACTTAGATCGGGCGCGTCCTTTATTCGTGTTAAATAATTCCTGGCGCTAGTGACCCTGAGCTCCGAATGCGCTGGGGCGTGCGGGATGATGCGCCGACTCGACCAGCACGAAGTCCTCGGGTGCGTGTATAGCGCGTAGCTCACGCTCGTGGACCTCCTCCCATGCTTGACGGGAATAAAGAAGGAGACCAGTTGAGTACGCCCCCCGCCCCGCGAAAAGACGTGTGGAAGTGCTTGAGAAACGAGAAAGAGGCCAGTCAGTGAGCCGGGTCTGAGACTGTCCTTCGGGATGGTGTCTACGTTTCAAACTTCCAGCCAGGCTCAATGATTTTTCGTATGAATGGTGTGATCTCGTCTAGAATGGTTTTCACCGAGACGGGAAACGAGGGTATTTACAGGGGTGGCTGCATGGCCCCCGGGCTGGTCGGCGATGAGTTGGGGAGGAGAATGAGGGTCGGTATGGAGTGGGCTCGATAGTATGGGATGTTCAGGATGTGGTGGATCTGCGACCAGAAGAGTCAGATAGGTGAAGAGTTCGAGAGGCGGCACTCACCGGCGTCGACAAGCTTCTTGGAGGATCGAGTGGTGGAAGTTTGCAGGATAAGGTCATATAGTGGCCGCGGGTTTCTCAGCAACAATGCATCACATTCTCCAAGGGTGTATCGTGAGCCACAGTATGTGTAGGACCGTGTGCCCTGAACAACTCCCAAAGTTATGTGTTTCTTGTTCGACAAGGTCGAAGATCCTGGTATCATGGACCTGGTCGGTGTTTGGGGCATTCATAGCTAAGGGTAGTTTAAAAAATGTGAGCATTTGTTCACCGGTTTATAAGCCAACACGGACCCACAATCGTTCAGTTGATGTCGAATTTGATAGAACGATGGATGGAACAAGGCCGTTATTGTAGTCAGCCGGGTGCCACAGGTTCAGAATTATGTTTGGATAAGACGAGAACAAGATCTGTCAAGCCATCGCCGAAGGGACAAGGCATATCGTACTATTCTTCCGATGATGGACAAGTGGTGTTATTTCATCGATTGACGATTGGTCCAGCCAAACCTGCTGCCGGTAGTAGTTTGTTGAGAAAGGATCCCTAACAACCCAGAATAGGAGACAAGTTTTTGGCCCTGCTCGGAGGTGGTGGAGGTAACTCAGCAGCTCCCGGCCCATATATTTCCGATCAAACATGGACCCACAACAGCTCAACAACAGCTCTTCCTCGCTGTGCTGCATGGCCGCAGGCCCTTCACCTCTTCCTTCTGACGATGAAACTACGTGGACGCTCGTATTGCTGGAAATGACGTACACCTGGCCGGTCTGGACCATGAGAACGTGTACGATGTGCACATAAGTTAGGCGGTTACTACATGTCACCGATCCTCTCATACTTGTTCCTTACTGCACGCCGCCAACCCGATACAAGCATTTCATTATATGCGGCATGCGTCGTGCTCCTTCGCAACAAATCGGAACTTTACGAGACTTTGAAGCTGGCGCACGCTGAAAAAGATTTCACTCGCGTCGCAGAGCCTCGTGAGTCTTCCCAACCATACATTTATTGAAGCCCAAACCTCATAGCCTTTATCCCGATCCCGCTCTTTTTCGGCTGCGAGGTCATATCTCTTGAGTCTTCGCCCGAAACTAGAAAAACTCTTCCGCAAGCTTGAAGTCGAAATTTTGCCGCCGTGGGATCCGCACCTTCGATACCCAGGCTCGAAATTTGATGAATCTGTATTGTCGCATATTCATTCATTGAACGTTCGGCGGCCGCATCGTCGTGACAAGGATTTTTGCATTATCCTTCATGATCTTGGTGGCTTCAAGAACGTCCCTCTCCTCAAGGAGCGCACGGTTTTCTCAAAGCAAAACATGTACATCTAAATTACCTTTTCTATTGGGTCACCTTGAAGTGACATGGTAGCTTTCCAGGTTTTTGGTCAATCAATCCGACTGAACACTTCCGGAACAGGCAAAACCCGGCTACTGTACGAAGGCCTTTGCCTCAACTGGGGTTTACTATATTTCACTGTCACCGTGGATAGGAGCGAACTTGTATTCACTGACTTTCAAAGACGGTCGTTGGCTGTGTTATCTCCTGCGCACGGGCCGGCACACCCGACGGTTCGGAACAGACCAAAAGAAACTCAAAAATTGTTTACAATCTGTTCAGCGCGCTGTTATTGGCACGGCTGCTAGTTTTTCAGCTCTTTCTGGAGACGGCTAGGCCCTTTGGGACAATTGAAGACCACAAAAAGCGGTGGCTATTGATCCAGCTTAGCCCCAGAGTATTGACCCCCGACACTCCCTTCACGGATCCTTTTTACAAGTTGGCCGATATTTTGCCAGCCAAGCATGACGCGACTTATATGCGGAACAACATAGCTCAGACGCTCAGTAAAATAAGGAAACTCATTGGCAACGACGCGCATCTTTTTCTCACCGTAGATGAAGCCCAAACGGCGGCCACTGTTTTGGAAGAATGTTTCGCAAGCAAGAAACCTTTACTACCAGAACTCGTGCGGGTGTGGTCGGGCCACTTGACGAATGGTCAATCTTTCATATTCGCTGGGACTAATATCCCGAGATCTTTATTTGAAGACGCAGACGGAGACTCCAGCAGGTATCGATGGTGTTCGGGTACCGGCGGATTCGACGGTCCGGAAATTCAGAGGAATTTTTGCCACCTTCACTCCGTGATTCCCCTCTCGTGGTATTTACCGGGCAGGTCGCCACCTCTGCTATCGGCTCGGATGCCTTCCAGGAGGCAGACATTGTCGGCATCTCGCGCAGCTGCACCAAATGGAACGTCATGGTAAAAGATATTCCGGAGCTACCTCGCAGGATAAATGAAGCCTTCAAAATCGCGACCTCTGGCCGCCCCGGACCCGTGCTCGTGGACCTCCCTAAGGATGTGACTGCGAGCATCCTCCGCGCCGCCCTGCCATTCAAGCAAACGACCCCCGGCCACGCCGCGCTCGGGCTCCCGTCAAATCCCCTCGCGTTGCCTGAACCCCCGACTGACCCCGCGCTCATCCTCCAGGCTTCTGCCCTCATTAACCAGGCACAGCGTCCCATCATCTACGCCGGCGCCGGCGTCCTCTCCTCCCCCCTTGGCCCCGTGCTCCTCGCACAGCTCGCCGAGCGCGGCAACATTCCCGTCTGCACGACACTGCAGGGCCTCGGCGCGTTCGACGAGACGCACGAGAAGAGCCTGCACATGCTCGGCATGCACGGCTCCGCGTACGCAAACCTCGCAATGCAGCAGGCGGACGTGATCATTGCGCTCGGCAGCCGCTTCGACGACCGTGTGACGGGTAAGATCGATGCGTTTGCGCCGGGCGCTCGGGCTGCGGCCGCGCAGGGGCGCGGTGGGATCATCCACTTTGAGATCCTGCCGAAGAACGTGAACAAGGTCGTCGAGGCGACGATCCCCGTTCTCGGCGACGTCGTGCAGAACATGGGCGCGCTCGTGCCGCACATCCGCCCGAGCCCGCGTGAGGCGTGGTTCGCGGACATCGCGTCGTGGAAGACGCGCTTCCCGTTCACGTACGCGCCGAGCGCGGCCGGCGCGCGGATGAAGCCGCAGGAGGCAATCGAGGCGCTGGACGAGCAGTGCCGGGAGCGCAAGAAGGACGTCGTCATTGCGACCGGCGTGGGGCAGCACCAGATGTGGGCCGCGCAGCACTTCCGCTGGATGCACCCGCAGTCGATGGTCACCTCGGGCGGGCTGGGGGTAAGTGTTCCTTTTTTCGTGGAAGATGCAAAAATGCTGATGAATTTTGGGTAGACGATGGGCTTTGGGCTGCCGGTGCCAAGGTCGCTGCGCCGCACAAGACCGTCGTCGACATCGACGGCGATGCGTCCTTTAGCATGACCGCCATGGAGCTCGCCACCGCTTCCCAGTTCGGCATCGGTGTCAAGGTCCTCGTGCTCAACAACGAATTCCAGGGAATGGTGCAGCAATGGCAGGGTGGGTGCATCGTCAACCATAGGATGACTTGCGTTGAACCGTGCCCGCAGACCTATTCTACTCCGAGCGCTACTCGCACACACGGATGACGAATCCAGACTTTGTCCTGCTCGCACAAGCGATGGGAGTGCACGCGCTGCGCTGCGAGACCGCGGCCGACCTCCCCGCGAAGATGGCCGAGTTCCTCGCGTACGACAACAACAAGCCCGTGCTCATGGAGTGTCTGGTGGAGCGGAACGAGCATGTGTTCCCCATGGTCAGTGGCCCCCGCTCCCCATCCATCCTTTTGCACGCGATCCTGATATCTTATTTGTTTTTGCGCGACGTAGGTCGCGGCGGGAAAGGCGCTGTACGAGTATATCCTGCATCCGTCGTTGCACAAGGCATAGGCGTCGGCGTCGGCGTCGGTGGGCGGGGCAGATGTCCGGGGTGGATGGACACGCGAGTACTTACTGACGACCTTACGGATCACCAACAAAAAAAAAGCACACAAGCAGGCTCGGCGCCTGCGTGCGCCCGCGGGATCTGTATCTCCACGCACGGTATTGGATCCTGATGCACTGTATATTAACATGATTCGGGCGTGAAATGGAATTGATGTGGTTAGAGTGAATGCTATTGGTGAAAGTCGACGGATTTGCGCTATAGTTGACAGAGGCCTATGAACCAAAATATATCGGTACAATGGCCGCTGGTCACGTACTCTAGCTATGCTAGAATGGTTAAGAGACAGGTAACCATGTGGGGTGGAGAGGGTTAAGTGCGAAGATAAGTGAAGTAAAAGTAGAAGGGCTCGGGGAAAGATGGAGATAGAGAGAGCGTTAAATCCCGTTCACCGCTCCCGCTGCCTCTGCTCTGCCGCGACCCGCTGCTCTCCCATGTAGTCTGTGTGCGCAAACTTCTTCAGCACACACTGAAGGTAGTGCCAGCGGAGGAGGCCGGGTGGGGGGGTCTTGGCGTGTGGAAAAGGAGGGGAGGCGGGGTGGCCGTGGAGGATAGGCTCACACGCATCCGTCTCGCCGTATATAGTGAGCGCACGGCCGGGCGATGCAGCGGCAAAGACGTGGCACTCGTATTGGTTCTGCGAGGTAATCGAGTCAACAAGATAACTTATTGAACAGAGGAACACCTTCCTCACCTGGGATACGAACCGCAGCCCCAGTTCATAATTGACGAAATACGGGTCCAAGTTCTTGCTCAAACTGATTCCGAACATCTCGTCGTAGATGGACACGTTTGGGATGGGCGCTGGTGGGGATGCGAAGGTGTTGAAAACTGCACACGCAAGGTGGTCGCCCATGCGCTTGGGGACGATGCGGCTATTGGTCAAGGCCTGTCCATATACCGGCGACACCCAACATCCCCCATCTCTCTGCTTCACGCTGTCAGCCATGGCCCCGTCGCTCAGCGTCGTTGTCGTCTCGAATCTCCCCTCGCGCAGGCTGATCTTCGACAAGCGCACGCTGTGTCCGCCGGGAATGACATACCGATAGACCGACGCAACGAGCGGGTCCGTGGGGGCGACGAGGAGAAACTGCTGCGCGGCCTCGTCCCAGACGAAGAGCAAGCCGCGCCGGGTGGCGGGGTCGCAGATATCATGAGCAATGTCGATGAGCCACTTGGCGTGCTCTAGTCGGGAATAGGCAAGGAAGTCATCCAAGGGCCCGCTGAGCAGGATGGTGTCGTTGGAGGTGGAAGGGAGGTCGTTGGTAGCGATTGTGTCGTTGGTGGTGGGAGGGTCGTTAGTGGAGGGTCGTTAGTGGCGAGAGGGTCGCTAAGCCACCATAGCTCAAGCTGGGTGCCACCCGTGCCACCGACTCGGATGGGGGTGCTAGTCATTTGAACTGCTGGACTCTCTATATCTATACATGGCAGGACATGAACTTACTAAGGGAAAGGACTGAAAAGAAAGAAAGGAAGAGACGCGACTCACATTAGGGGCGTACATTACGTAATTCACAGAACGATCAAATTTTGCAGTGTGTCCGCCTAGTAGTACTAAACGTACTAAACCCCGAACGGGCCAAATCGGTGGTTGTGATTTATATATATTCGACATCTCACGCGCTCGCCTCCATCTCCATGTCGTGCTCCCTGGCATCTGGTCTGGCCCTCTGGAACTTTGCAAGGGGTCTATTTGACTCTTCCTCGATGTCCTTATCCAATAAACACGGCCTTCCAACCGTTCACTACCGCATATTGCCGTGCCTCCGTAAGCCCCGTGAAGCTCCTGCGAAGGATTGTCCGGAAAAGTGGCTTTTTAAGGCCGAAATTCCACGATCTCCTTGTCCGAATTATGGCTTTTTCAGGGCAAAAATCGACCAGCCCTGTCCGCCGAGTGGCTTTTTGAGGCCGGAATGCACATGCCAGTGTCCTCCAGTCAAGTCTAGCCGTGAATGGTACGCACGATGGCATCACAAACTACCATTTTCTCACCTGTAAGTATAGGAGCAAGAGAAGCACAGGTGCGTGATCCGCCACCGCACAGCGGGATGTGTCGCTAGAAAAAAAATGAATACTTGAGCGGCCAACCCTTGTCCGAAAAGTGGCTTTTTGCGGCCGGATTTGCTCAAATGAGTGGCTTTTTGAGGGTGGATTCGGTAAATTTGTCGGACAATCCTTTGCAGGAGCTTCACGGGGCCTGCCTCCGTGGGCTCCTCAAGCTCTAGCAGACAAATACTGAGGGACCAAATGCGCTCACCGCGCTCCTCCATGCACGGCGAAGTTCTCGGTTAGGGCCCAGGTGTGGCAGTGGTGTGGCCCTCCTTCTGGATCATTCGGGATGAGTGCGATGAACGGGCGCTAGACGGACTTGCTCAGCTTGAGATGTGTGGTGGCGAGGTTGTGCACGCGATTAGTGCGGTGTATATAAGTGCCTATGGGCACCCGCCGCCCCCCTGCCCCGCCTTGGTAACATCTCGTCCTCAATCCCGCCGTCTTTGTTCCTCCCGATCCATCGCTCCAAAGTCGAGCTCGATCTCCAGAATGTGGTTTCCCACCAATACACATCGCTGCTTCCCGGGCTGTACGCCTACGCCGCTCTCCGCCTCGTCCGCCCGTGCTCTGGCATACCTTGCCGAGCTGGTCTGTCAGGCAGTCGTAGTTGCACCATCACTTACTCGTGAGGTTCTTGCCCAGCACGAACTTGCGGTGCACGTCAAACTCGTGCCCAACGCGCCACAGCGCCTACGCGAGGCGCTCGTACCCGACGCGTACCTGCGTGCGTCAGCCGCGCGGCGCGGAAACCTATCCGCCCTCGAGCGCGGCCTGCCCCTGCAGCACGAGCCCCTACCCATGCACGTCAAAGTCGCGCGGCGGTGCACGTCAAACTCGGGCGCGACGCACCACAGCGCCCACGCGAGGCGCTCGTATCCGATGCGTACCTGCGTGCGCCAGTCGCGCGGCGCGGAAACCTATCCGCCCTCGAGCGCGGCCTGCCCCTGCAGCACGAGCCCCTACCCGTGCACGCCAAAGTCGCGCGCGACACGCCACAACGCCCACACCAGGCGTACTCGACGCGTATCCGCATGCGCCCGTCGGGCGCCTTCGCGCCCCTGCACGGTGCGGAAGTGTATCTGCGCACACACATCGAGCACAGCCTGGCCCCGCAGTATCAGCCGAGACCTATGCATAGTAAACTCGCGTGCACGACGCGCCACTGCGCCTGCGCGAGGCGTTCATACCCGCCACGCACCTGCACATATCGAGCGCTGCCTGCCACGTATCACGAGTCCCTACCCGCGAACGTCAAGATTACGCACGAGGTGGTGTGGCGCCTGCGCGCGCGAGGCGCTCGTACCGTGTACCGTCTGTTTGCGCTAATCGGGGTGCAGACTAAGTGGGCGATGTAGATAAGATGTAGAAAAAAATGCGTTTGGAATTGTGAAGTTCTTGGGATGCTGCCAAACAAACGTCGAGGCCACCATCAATAGTGAGCTCAAGGTCGTCCGGGACGTAAGTTCCAAACGGAAGAGTTTCTAACGCGATGCATCGCCAAGTTGACGACGCCGACCATGCCATCAACAACGAGCTCGACTCCCTGGACGCTACTCAACCCTGATTCTAACGTGAGATATTAGGGGCGGTCAGAGTAGCTTCCCAAGGCGATTCTGAGGCGATTCTGGGAGGCAATTCTGAAGACGATTCTGAATTATTTAAAGCGTGAGAGATTCGCCGAGAATCACATAGAATCGCCCCCAGAATCGCCCAGAATCGCTGCAGAATCGCCTCCAGAATCGATTGTGCATCCGAACGAGCTCACAACGAATGTCTGTTACCACCTCTCTGACTCAAGGTCAAGCAGCATCTTCGGGCGCTTCCCAAATTTCAGGAAAAGACCACGTCGCACTTGCCATACAGCTCAAGCTGCTCATTTCCGCCGCCTCGGTCGGTGTCTATCCCTCCCCACCAGCCGACATCACGAGCGACGGACTCGCCAACCAAACCATGACCCCCGCGGCTCCTTCCCAAAACACCAACGACATCTGCCTGATCAGCGGGCCCTTGCATGAATTCCTCGCCTTTTCCATGCGCACCAAGTGGCTCATTGACATTGCTCATGACATCTGCGATCCTGTGGCTCAGCGTGGGTTGCTCTCTGTCTGGGACGAGGCCGTACAGCAGTATCTCCCTGTTATGCCTGACGACCCACTCATTGCGTCGAGCTATCGTTACACCATGCCAGGCGGACTCGTCGTGGGCTTGTCAAAAATCAGCCATCGGACTAGTAGATCCAGGACGAGTACGACCGGCAGCGGGTCAACCATGGCGAACCGTGTCAAGCGGAGAGATGGGCGGTGCTGGGTGTCGCCGGTATATGGACGGGCCGTGACCAACAGCCACATAGTCCCCAAGCGCATGGGCGACCACCTGGCGCGTGTAATTTTCAACACCTTCGCGCCCCCTCCGGCTCCCATCCCAAACCTGTCCATTCACGATGAGATTTTTGGCATTAGTTTGAGTGACACCCTGGATGCCTATTTTGACAACTATGAATTGGGGCTCCAGTCTATGTCACAGGTAAGGGGTTCTTCTTTTCGATATCTTCTCGATCTTTTGTTGATAAACTCTTAGAATCAGTACAAATGCCATGTTTTCGCAGTCGCGTCGCCGGGCCGTGTGATCACCATATATGGAGAGTCAGATGTTCAATCGACTACACTCCATGGCCGTGTCATATCTCCTCCACAGCCAACCCACCCTCAGAACCCTCCGGCTGGTCTGTTCCGCTGGCACTACCTTCAGTGTGTGCTGAGGAAGTTTGCCCACACGGACTACAAGAACCAGGCGAACATACGATACTCTGAGCTGCCGATTCCCATGGATGGAGACTTGGATGATGATAGCACAGACAGTGATGGTGAGTCGCCGTCGGCGGCATCAGGAGGGCAAGTTGTCGAAGCGGAGAGGCGGTGTAATGAAGAACATCTTCGTTTGATGGCGGAGAGGCGGCGTAATGAAGAACATATTCATTCGATGGCGGATTGGATTGTTGCGATGTAGGGTTTACCATACGTATGGTAGATAGGTAGGTATATTCCTGCGCGGTCCCGTTAAGATGTTGTTTTATATTTCGCACGCACATTTATACATTTCTCGCACACATAAATGTATACCCTCCCCGATGTACCCCCGCCCGTTGGGTTGCCTGACCGACTGTGCGTTGGAGCTTGCGCGGAGATACGGCTCGGTACGGCTGGGCGGCCCGGTGGTTGCTGTGGATCTGATCATGAGGTAAGGATAAATGTATACAGTGGGTTTTTGGGCAGTCTCCTACCCAGCCGCGGTTTCGAGGTTCATCAATCTCGGGATGCGGTGCTTTCGAAGTCCTATGGCCGTGGATAAGGTTCATCAATCTCAGTAGCAGTACTGAGATTAGCAGTACTGAGATTGATGAACCTTATCAACCTCAGTAGCGGTACTTCAGTCAAATACACTGTACAGAAAAATTGACTGACCGGAAATTTCGGACCGAGTGACTGTGATGTTACAGCGTGACTAAGTTAGGGATGAACTTCAGATTTCCACTTTTCGCCCTTGGATTTCCTTTTCAGGCAATCCTCCTTTGGGAACGGCATCGCGGCGGCTGGTGATTTTGAAAGCCGTGCGCGGCATCGTGTGACAATGAATGGGGAGTAGCAAGTCAACGGGAAATATTCAGGTACAGGAAAAAGTCCGTGTATTCAGAGCACAGGTGGCATGAATCAGAATCATATTTCTGTCTACAGACTACGATACTCGAGCTAAATAGCTATAGCCTATTTGCTGGAATCCTACAACATTCACATAGTAATAGGCAAGTTACTGAAGAAAAGAAAGAGGAACCAGGAGGAGGATGGGGCACTAGGGCAGGCACCTCGTCAACTCTGCCGCCGTAAATGACACGAGCTTTAGGACCCGTCACACCGGATAAAATAAAATATTAACCTAGGTTAATATGTTAGCATAGAGTAGATGATTCCGTACACAAATCAAGACTTGGAGATAGTTGAGGAATTAATTTGGTGTGAAATGGCCATGGAAGTTTCCACAATCAGGGGCAGTTTCAAAAGTTGTAAATTTCTTCATTGCTAGCGAGTTGTGAAAGGACTGGTGAAAGATCAACTTTCAGGAGTCATCTCCAGCGAGAAGAAAAGGAGAACTTTCGGGGTAACAATCTATTTTTCCTTTGTTCGAACAAAGGAAAAATAGATTGTTACCCCGAAAGTTTTCTTTTCAATATACCTGAAAGCACAGCTAAATGGATTTATTTCGGCATGGCTTTCCTAACTTGCTGAAAGGGAACAAAGTCAAGGCTGGGGAAAGAGTTGCTGATTGTGGCTACTTCTGTGGTGCTTTCACACCGATTGAACTTATCAACTATCTACAAGTTTGGAATTATCTACTGAGTTATCCACTCTATGCGTACATATTGACCTAGGTTAATATTTTACTTCATCCGGTGTGCGTGCCTTCAGCGCAGACACTCGCTGCGCTCGGTCCGCACCTTTGGCAGGGTCCACAGCTCGTTGGGGCTCCCGCCCCAAACCCCGCAGATTCTCAGTTCGCCAGCGCACGGCGGATTCCGAGTCCCCCGGTTCGCCCGACGGCCGATAAGACCGACTTCACGTGAAGACGTCTGTATAAGGAGAAAATGCGTGACTTCCTGTTAAAGTCTTGTTTTCATGTATAGCACTGCGGTGGCCAATGGATTTTTGGGACAAAAACATGTAGTCCAAACATGACTTCCCGTTTTGGTATATTTTCCTCGCCGCCCCAAAGATCCCGCAAAACCATTTCGTTTTTGGACATGTTGAGCATGAAAAGCAAAGTCTATTTTTCCATCCCAAACTCCCACAAAAAAAAACAACGTGTTTGGTCTCCATTTAGCCAAGAAACAGACTTCTTTTCGACCACTAAACAGATGTTTTTCCATTGTACTCCTTCTGTTTGGGACCCAATACAACATATTTCCGCTGCTAGAAAGGCAACAGAAAATGTCGTATTTTCTCGAGCATTTGCGATGCAAAAGGGATTGAATTTGGCTTTTATTTGTGGGCCAAAAATGTATCCGAGAAAGCAAATTTTTAGGACTATCTTTCGAACAGCTATGAAAATACAGGCAAACGGGAAGACATGTTTGGACCTGGTGTTTTGTTCCCAAAAAGTCATCGGCCACCGCAGTGTAGGAGGATTTGACGCATCAAAGCGATGCGACCGTGACAGCGGCCCGACTTAATGGGTGGGACGCGGAAGGGGAGGGGAATTTCGAGAGGATGGGGGAAGAATGATGGAACACACAACTTATCATAATTGGGGCGGGCAAGGCGGGCGGGCAAGGCGGGAGGAGAAAAAGGGCCAGGGGGGGGCATTTGTTAGCAATCATGTGCACGAGAAAGACGCGCATGGGGGCAGGGGCGAAGGGGAAGTGGGAGGCCACATATGACTGGAGAAGGGTGTATGATGTGTCCCGGGTGGTGGCATGGTGGTGGAAGACAAGAGAGAGTAAAGTTGTAACGCGTAACAAGGCGGAGCACGAAATCGCTTACCGCGCCGATGCTGCCGAAACTCACGTGTGGGTACCTTCTTAATAAGGATATGCTTAGTCAGGGCGAAAAGTCAAAGACTATGAACTTCTGCCAACCAGTCTCCAGACACGGACAAAGCTGCCGGATCGATCAGCGGTAGGTCCCCACCAAGGGGAGCCCGTTTAGACCGGTGACCGTTCTGTCTACGAGAAACAAGTTGTCGGTAGACAGACCGGTCGATCTGGGCTTGAATTTATAGGAGGGCCGAGCGATCACGTTTTCAGCACGTGGAATTTGCGAATGGGCGCGCGAGTTCGATCCTCAGAGAGAGACGCACTTTGTGGAAAAATATGTATTCTTATTCTCTTGGACTTGTTGAATGTGAAATCAAGGGGAATAAGTGTTATCAAATCTGGAGTCATTTGCGGTGTTCCTTTTCCACTTAATCTCTATATTTAAATTTTTTCAAAAAAGGCACCTGCGCTGAGGATCGAACTCGCGCGCGCGTTCAGAAATTACACGTGTTGAAAACGTGACCGCTCGGCCCTCCTATAAATTTAAGCCCAGATCGACCGGTCGAGTGCATTTGGGCTTCGGAAAGTCCGGGAATTTGGGACGATCGCCGGACTGATCGGCGGACCTTTTACATAAGCCAGACTGTCGGAGCTTAAACTTTTACAAGGCCCAAGCTGCAGGGAAACATATGTAAATAATTGTTTCCCCTCCCTCCTCACGCATCCTACGATTTTGAAACAAGGTATTTAAGTTCTCTGGACATAGATAAAGACTCATTTTAGGCCTGCGGCCCCTACTTTACGTGTTTTACACATTCTTCTCCAAGTCTCCTATCGAAAAACAAATCAAAACAAGGTTGGCTGGCATACATAGCTAAGTAAAGCAGCGGGTGTTGGGAACTTGCCTTCAATACTAAACCTGCACTGTATGAATCATTTATGCAGTGGTTCACCATCCACGACTGCTTTGGATAGATGCCATGCTTCAATAATGATTGAATCCGTTGAATATGGTACGCGGCCAAGTAAGCAACGGAAAATCAATGTATGTATCCAGAGAATATGTCGAGAAAACTGGCACCTTGAGTTCATATGGAGAGAGAGGCGCGGGGTGGGCGGCACATTCAAACTCCGATCGCTGGCCGGACAATGCCGCCGGACTTGATGGCGGACCTATTTGCCGGACTTTCCAAAGGCCGAATTTCCTGGACCGGTCTGTCTACCGACAACTTGTTTCTCGTAGACAGAACGGTTACCGGTCTAGAGCCCGTTGTGTTATCTATCAAAATCGACCCACCCGGTGTGTCCGTGAGAAACCTGTCAATCAATGGTGAGCCTTGCCCGAAGTTGCTCACAACTCTCAGAGTTTCTGAAAAAATTATGCCTGTTCTGAGCAAATTGTGAAGTAACATGTGCGCCGCTTTCAGCTCCGAAAGAAAAAATAGAGGGTGGTTGATGTTTTAAAAGCATTTCCGCCCGCCCCGACCCCAATGATTGACAGGTTTCTCACGTGGCTTGATTTTGATAGATAACACAACGGGCCCCCACCCTAGTGGACCTGATAAGTGGGGGGCGGAATCTGAACGTGCCGTCACTACATTTGCCTCCATCAAATTGTTTTATTCAGTCTCCAAGGCGAGAGCAAGGCTCCACCAAATGACCGTCATCCCCGCCACCCAGCTTGAGCTGCGGAGGTCCTCCGCCGCCGTCAGCGACCCACTCGCCACAAACGACCTCCCTCCCACCTCCAACGACATCATCCTGCTCAGCGGGCCCTTGGATGACTTCCTTGCCTATTCCTGCCTAGAGCACGCCAAGTGGCTCATCGACATTGCTCATGATATCTGCGATCCCTTAGCCCAGCGCGGCTCGCTCTTCGTCTGGGACGCGGCCGCGCAGCGGTTTCCCCTCGTCGCCCCAACGGACCCACTCGTTGCGTCGGTCTATCGGTATGTCATGCCCGGCCGACACAGCGTGAGCTTGTCGAAGATCAGCCTGCGCGAGGGGAGATCCAAGACGACAACGACGTTGGGCGGCGACGGGGCCATGGCTGACCGCGTGAAGCGGAGAGATGGGCGATGTTGGGTGTCGCCGGTGTACGGACAAGCCTTGACCAATAGCCACATCGTCCCCAAGCGCATGGGCGACCAACTTGCGTGTGTAATTGTCAACACCTTCGCGCCCTCACCAGCGCCCATCCCAAACCTGTCCATCTACGACGAGATGTTCGGAATCAGTTTGAACAAGAACTTGGACCCGTATTTCATCAACTATGAACTGGGGCTCCGGCTTGTGTCTCAGGTGAGGAAGACGTCTTTTCAATATCTTCTCGATCCTTTGTTGAGAAACTCTTAGAAACAATACGAGTGCCATGTTTTCGCAGTTGCATCGCCCGGCCGTGCGATCACCATATATGGAGAGACAGACGCTGGATTGCCTACACTCCATGGCCGTGTCATCTCTCCTCCACAGGCAACCCACCCTCAGAACCCTCCGGCTGGTCTGTTCCGCTGGCACTACCTTCAGTGTGTGCTGAAGAAGTTTGCCCACACTGACTACAGGAACCAGTTGAACATACATTACTCAGAGCTGCCTATTCCCATGCAAGGAGACTCGGATGATGATGACACGGATAGCGATGCTGATTGGCCGTCGGCGGCATTAGACCGAGGGCGAGCTGTTGAAGCGGAGAGGCGGTATGAGCAAGAACATCTTCATTCGACGGCGGATTGGATTGCTAAGCAATAGGGCATTCCGTACGAAGCTTGTCCTGCATCTCTTTCTCTTATTTTCTTACCTCTGATGTTGAATGATTTATGACAATGATGATTCTCTCCACTCCCTCCACTCCTGTGCTCGACGCCATGAAGTCGCTGCCTATTCGGTCAGCCACGGTCTCCTCCAAGTCGTTGCCTCTTTCCCCACGGAATACAGCTCACTAGATTCTCACAGCCTCCTCCGATGTCACCAGTCTCGGCCTTCGAAAGCACCAAACAGGAATATCGCAAGCGGAGTTCTCTGGTAGCATCGTAGCTGGCGTCTTTGCAAACGCAAATGGACATGGGACGATGGGTCGAGAATTCATCCTCTTTCCTCCGTTCTTCAGATCCCCTTCCACTCCTCCTCTACCGCGAAAGACCTCCTCGATCATCTCGCAGCTGCGCTTGGACTTCTCCTTCCTCAATGCGCAGTCGGGATTCGTCAGCTAGGCGGCGTATGACGCGTATGGCGCGGCGTACAAGACGCGGGGCCATTTCCTGTTTGAGTGCCTCCTATCGCCAACCCCTGGCGAGACATACCGGCTACTTCGGAACCCTCCACGTCTCCCCCTTCTCAATCACCCCAAGCTCCTCGCGAGCGTCTCCAAAATCGTGGCGTTTCGTTTTACACAGCGTACGGTGCACTTCTTTATTTTTTCTCTCATCCCCTCTTATCTAATACTTAATGCATGACTCCAAGATCGTACAACTCCTCCTCGCGATTTACGCTCTCTACTACGAACTCTTATTACGAATCTGAATCAACCCGCGCCCCTGTTATTATGTAATCCACTCCCCTCCGGACTCCCCACGACAACCTACCGACGCTACCGTACTGCCCTCCCCGGATCAAATCAAATCGAATAAAATTCAGTGTCAACGACTACCCTCGTCTTCATCACCGTCCCAACGACTACCTCGCCTCCAAGCGTAAACCTGATGGAGAGAAGCCCCTCCGCGAAGAATAGCCTCTCTACCTTATCCACCCCACCATCCGAGATCGAGGCGGTCCATTATTATGCCGGTCTCCCCTCTCGCCCTGTGCTGGTGGCTCGCACGAGCACCGCACCATGGCATGTGCCTACCGGCCCTGAGGCGTATCTCGTCCCCAGGGAGCTCCGCCCTGTCGGCCACCACGCCCTCAAGGAGGTGTGGGAGGATAATCTTGTGCTGAAGGTCCACGATCTCCTGGACTCTATGCGGGTCAACTGGACCAGCATTGATGTCCTCCGCATAGGAAACGCTGGACAGGCCTCTGCCCCTGTGATCCTATGGATCGGGGTCACACCCAAATCGCTTTCCGGCAACGACGGGGTCGTCGTGGCTTCGAGGTGCCAAGACCTGCTAGCAAGCCACCAAATCACCGATGTTAATGTAGAGATCCGAGAATCTATCGTTTCTCGTGGAGCCCAATTCCTCGCTCCAACCCACGAGCTCGACCGCACAGCGCCGTACCGGGAACCGCTGACGCTTACGCTAGGTATCTCTATCTGTGCGCCAGACAACCTGAACGCTGAGGGTACCGGCGGATTTTTTGTCTCGGAGGGAGGCAGCACGTCCAAGCTCTTCTTGGTGACAGCTCGTCATGTGTTGTTCGGGCAGAACGACAACGAGACCGTCCGCTACAGGAGTTCTAGCCAGCGTAGGCGCAACGTCGCTGCCCTCGGAACCGCCTCTTTCGCCAAGTACGAGGTTTCCTTGTCCAAAGCTATTCAAAATCAAGATACGATCGCTCGTGAGCACAGGACGCGCATAACGAAGCTAGGGGTGGGCGCGGTTGCCGTGCGCGCACGATATATACATGAGCTCGGCGACGTGGAGCAGGCAAAGATGGACCTCAGCACGCTCTCCCACGATGTTACCACCCAATGGAACACGCTGGAGAAGCGTATTCTGGGTCATGTCGTTCTGTCTCCCCCAATCAAGCTTGGCGCTGGCAGTGAAGGATACACGGAGGACTGGGCGGTCATCGAGGTTGACGTTTCTAAAGTCAACGAGTCCAACTTCATAGGGAACGTCATCGACCTCAAGTCTAATATGCCACGGGAGGTCTTGACGTCCAAAATGTACCCCGGAGTCGAAAACAGTCCATCTTTCGAATATCCCCAAGATGGTCTCTTCGCCTTGAACGGTACAATCCCAGACGAGGAGATGCGTGAACCCCGTGCACGCGACCAGAGCGGGGAACCATGCATGATGGTCATCAAGCGTGGCAAGACCACCGGCCTAACCGTTGGTCGCGCTAATGATATCATGTCATATACCAGGGTCTACGTTGATGGAGGAAAAGGCGAGACGTCAAAGGAATGGGCAATACTTCCTTTCGACTCCGACTCCGGCCCCTTCTCCAAGCCTGGCGATTCTGGGTCGGTCATTGCCGACGGCCTTGGACGCATGGGTGGCCTCCTCGCCGGCGGCAGTGGTCTGGTTGAAGCTTTTGATATCACTTATGCAACTCCAATCGACTTCCTCGTAAAGAGGATGCATGAGAGCGGATTCAAAGCAAACCTCAACCCGGTCCTGGCGGTAGGGTGAGAGCGGGAGGGTGGGAGGCAGATGGAACCAAGATTATTCACCAGAGATTTAGCATACAATATCTTCATCTATATTGAGCTCTTTATGCGGCGGGATGGCTGTGCGCAGTGCTGATTCCTGTTCCCGACCTCGGTGCCAAAGCTACCGTTAGCGAAACGCGTATTGGCGTCGAAAACGTGTCCGTGTTGGCTGATTGAATCAGTGCGACGATGCAGTCGGCGCGGACGAGTGCGCCTGCGTGCGCATTGATGGATGTTGGTGAGGAGGAAGGCGAACGCGACTCCTGGGCTCTCGCCGCTGTCCGATAGTAGCCCCGGCGAGGAAGCGACTCGGAGGCAGCCGCTTTAGGCCTAGACCGACCTCTGCGGCGGGCTACCGCAACACGAGGAGCCATATCCATGCCAAAGTGGAGGAGGCACAAGCAGAAAAAAAAAGAGGAAAGGGAAGCAGCTGTCACTGTGGGTCCCGTAGACGGAGAGGAGCGGTAAACGGGAAAGAACGCCGTGGCGCATTATGGTTCCTTTCCTTGCAACCGCCATTGAAGGCTGCAAATAAAGAACAAATCCGTCGACCTCACCAAGAGTATTTTTTGTATTCTACCCGCATCAATTCCATTTTCACGCCCGAATCATGTTAATATACAGTGAGTGCATCAGGATCCAGTGCTATGCGTGGAGATACAGATACAGCGGGTGCACGCAGGCGCCGAGCCTGCTTGTGTGCTTTTTTTTTTTTTGGTGATCCGTAAGGTCGTCAGTAAGTAATCGCGTGTCCATCCACCCCGGACGTCTGCCCCGCCCGCCGACGCCGACGACTATGCCTTGTGCAACGACGGATGCAGGATATACTCGTGCAGCGCCTTGCCCGCCGCGACCTGCGCGCAAAAACAAAATATCAGGATCGTTCAAATGGACCGAGAAGGATAAGTTGGCCACTAACCATGGGGAACACATGTTCGTTCCGCTCCACCAGACATTCCATGAGTATGGGCTTGTTGTTGTCGTAAGCCAGGAACTCGGCCATCTTCGCGGGGAGGTCGGCCGCGGTCTCGCAGCGCAGCGCGTGCACGCCCATCGCTTGTGCGAGCAGGACAAAATCTGGGTTCGTCATCCGCGTGTGCGAATAGCGCTCGGAGTAGAATAGGTCTGCGGGCACATTAACTGAAGTCATCCCATGATTGACGATGCACCCACCCTGCCATTGCTGCACCATTCCCTGGAACTCGTTGTTTAGCACGAGAACCTTGACGCCTATGCCGAACTGGGAAGCGGTGGCGAGCTCCATGGCGGTCATGCTAAATGACGCGTCGCCATCGATGTCGACGACGGTCTTGTGCGGCGCAGCGACCTTGGCACCGATCGCGGCCGGCAGCCCAAAGCCCATTGTCTGCGCAAGATTCATCAGCACTTTCGCGTCTTTCAAAAAATGAGAAAAAGAGCGCTTACCCCCAGCCCGCCCGAGGTGACCATCGACTGCGGATGCGTCCAGCGGAAGTGCTGCGCGGCCCACATCTGGTGCTGCCCCACGCCGGTCGCAATGACGACGTCCTTCTTGCGCTCCCGGCACTGCTCGTCCAGCGCCTCGATCGCCTCCTGCGGCTTCATCCGCGCACCAGCCGCGCTCGGCGTGTACGTGAACGGGAAGCGCGTCTTCCACGACGCGATGTCCGCGAACCACGCCTCGCGCGGACTTGCGCGGATGTGCGGCACGAGCGCGCCCATGTTCTGCACGACGTCGCCGAGAACGGGGATCGTCGCCTCGACGACCTTGTTCACGTTCTTCGGCAGGATCTCAAAGTGGATGATCCCGCCGCGCCCCTGCGCGGCCGCAGCCCGAGCACCCGGCGCAAACGCGTCGATCTTGCCCGTCACGCGGTCGTCGAAACGGCTGCCGAGCGCAATGATCACGTCCGCCTGCTGCATTGCGAGGTTCGCGTACGCAGAGCCGTGCATGCCGAGCATGTGCAGGCTCTTCTCGTGTGTCTCGTCGAACGCGCCGAGACCCTGCAGTGTCGTGCAGACGGGAATGTTGCCGCGCTCGGCCAGCTGTGCGAGGAGCACGGGGCCGAGGGGGGAGGAGAGGACGCCCGCACCGGCATAAATGATGGGGCGCTGTGCCTGGTTAATGAGGGCAGAAGCCTGGAGGATGAGCCCGGGGTCGGTCGGAGGTTCAGGCAAAGCGAGGGGATTTGATGGGAGCCCGAGCGCGGCATGGCCGGGGGTCGTTTGCTTGAACGGCAGGGCGGCGCGGAGGATGCTCGCGGTCACATCCTTAGGGAGGTCCACGAGCACGGGTCCGGGGCGGCCAGAGGTCGCGATTTTGAAGGCCTCATTTATCCTGCGGGGTAGCTCCGCGATATCTTTTACCATGACGTTCCATTTCGTGCAACTGCGTGAGATGCCCACGATGTCTGCCTCCTGGAAAGCATCCGAGCCAATAGCAGAGGTGGCGACCTGCCCGGTAAATACGACGAGAGGGATACCATCTGACAAGGCGTCTTGCATTGGAGTAATGACATTTGTCGCGCCAGGACCGGAAGTAACGAGCACAACCCCGGGCTTGCCAGAGACGCGCGCATACCCTTCCGCCATGTGGCCCGCGCCTTGTTCGTGGCGGGGGAGCACAAAGTCGAAATGCGGAGAGTTGTGAATGGCGTCGAACACGGGCAGAATCGCGCCGCCAGGGTACCCGAATACATGCTTGACGCCGTGCCTTAGCATCATCTCGTGGAATATCTCGCCGCCGCTGAGGCCCACAAAAGAATGGTCGAGCCGTTCATGGGGAGGTGGCCCATAATTGTGTGGGGCCGCAGTTGGAGCTGCAGTTGCTGGTGGTACCTGCTGAAAGCTGGGAGAAGCGACAGGACGAACGGGCGGGGCAGGGGCGGCTCCCAGCGTCGACGAGCGCGAGATGCGACGCAGAGCTACGATGCGCGAGGGCCGCAAAGATGCTCTTGGTCTGAGAAACATGAGGGAAATGAGTCAAGGAGAAAAAGTCACGCGGGCGAGTCAGACGGAGAATAGAGAATTTGTATAGAAGACATTCGACTAAGTAAATAAACGGTGGGGTGGTAGCGGGTATTCAGTCACTCTCCTACAAGACAACACATTTGCTGTGCCCGGATTTGGGGCGCTTGTTGGAGAGGAGCGCAGCCCGTGTCGCATACTGGAACACCTCCTTGACGCCCTCGCCCGACTTGGCGGAACATTCTAGGTAACTGCGAGCGCCAATCTTCTGTGCGACCGCCATGCCCTGTGTGCGACAAGACAGTCAGTAAAGCAAATGCGGGGCGGGGCGGGACGAGGAAGAAGAACACAGACCTCCTCTGGCGTCACCGGCCTCTGGCTCGTCTTCCGCAGCTCCTCAATCACACGAGGGTCCCGACGAAGATCCTTCTTGCACCCGACGAGGATGATAGGCAGCCCCG
The DNA here is from genome assembly GCA_029289565.1 of Mycena galericulata. NCBI lineage: Eukaryota > Fungi > Basidiomycota > Agaricomycetes > Agaricales > Mycenaceae > Mycena > Mycena galericulata. The sequence continues at coordinate 383,394 of JARKIA010000131.1, read as the reverse complement.
CGCAAAAGTGCATCACCTCGGAGATCCACTACAGCTGTCGTCAGGGACATTTTCGCCATATCGAGTCGTACTAGCACCCACCTTCTCCTGGACGTTGTCAAGCGAATCTGGGCTGTCGACGGCAAAGCAGATGAGGATGACGTGGGAGTCGGGATACGAGAGCGGGCGCAGACGGTCGTAGTCTTCCTGGCCGGCGGTATCCCACAAGGCGAGCTCAACGTGCTTGTTGTCGACCTCCACGTCCGCGACGTAGTTCTCGAACACCGTCGGGACATAGACCTAGGCATTCTTATCAGCGCAATGCTGGAGAAGGGCGGAAAAGAGGAGGTACCTCAGGGAAAGTGCCCTTGGAAAAGACGATTAAGAGACAGGTCTGGATAAGGCGTCAGAGGGCCCAGATGGACAGAACGAGAAGCAATGGGGACCTTGCCGCAGGCACCGTCGCCCACGATGACAAGCTTTCTCCTGATTTCGGACATTGTGTTGGATGAAAGGTGGTAATGGCGTGGTCACCGTCAAAGGAGCGCTGAGGGCTGTGTATCCGCCACGTGACCACGGGGTCTGTGCGTCGTCACCACCTCGACCACAACTCCGTTTCAATAAAATCCCTCAAGGTTACAACTCTGTCTCCAATCTCCAAGTCTCAACCTTCAAATCCGACTCCAAGGGGTCAATAACTCAGACTTGGAGCGCACCCGCCGCCTCTTGAAATTTGACAGATGCTAGTGCAGGAATTTGTTTTTAGGTTTTAACTATCACAAGAATGGCATCGAATATCGCCAGGTTTAAGATTTGTGTCTTCAGGACGCAAGCAGGTCAAGCAATAGGAAACAGCAACTAATCCATGTCCTTCAAATCCTTCCACTCGGGCAGCCCAAAGAAAGTCGGCAGCTTCTCCCAAGCCTTAAGCCGCCCGACCTCGTACTGCGCCTTTGCGAGCGGCTCGCATTCCTTGCAGAGCCGGTCGACCCAGCTCCCGTCGCCTACCTTGTTCCATATGGCGAGCGTGTAGCTCAGGTCGACCCGGTCGGGGCGGCACTCGATCCGATACATATCCTTTCGATGCTCGGTGCAGTCGTCGTACACTTCGCAGTCCTGCGAGGGAACGACCTCCTCCTCCTCGCGCAGCCACTGCAAGTTCTCCCGCTGGAACATCAGAATGGCCTCCTGCGCCTGCGCCAAGACTACCTTGGTCGCATCCGGCAGCATTGCCCGCGACCCATCGTCGCGTTCGACGCCAGCAAAAAGTTGTGCCTACATCCGTCTCGGTCATTACAACGCCAATCAAGACAAGACGTTCTTCTCACTAATGTGTACTGGCTGAGGCAGCGGAACGCGAGCGCGGGGATGCTCGTATACACCCCATTCTCATACGCCACATTCAGCAGATCAATAAGCACGCCCTGGCGCGGCTGGATCCAATCGAGCGTGTGGTTCGCCGCCATGCGGCGGTCCCAGAGTTCCAGCCGCGCGGGAAATTCATTGTGCATGCGGAGCATCGCGTCCTGCTTAAACGACAGTGCCTCGTACTTGCGCCCCAAACGCAGGTTACACGCCACGACGTCGATGGACATCCGACTCCTGCGGTAGAACCTGATCATGCCAGAAGCAGTCAGGTCTATCTCTTTACATGGTGACTACGGTGGATGACTTACGGGTCGTAGAACGCGGTGAGTAGCAGCTCGACGTCGCGTGCGGCGTCGCCCTCGAGCTTGACGATGGGGCACCCCTCGATCTGTGCCTCGCCCGCCGGCTGCGGCATTGTGAACATCCCATGGAACATGAGTGAGTTTCGCGCGAGGACGTCGCGGTTCACGCGGAACTGCGTCGACTCGGCTTGCAGAATGATGTCCCCGAAGGGCATCCAGATGTCAGAGCGTGTGCAGCCTTCGCTCCCGGAGGAGGAATCAGAATCTGCGGTTCTTTGCCGTTTGGCGGGCGGGGAAGCATCCTCAGACATGGTGGGGAGAGAAGGAGGAGCGATTCATTCTGAAAACAGGGGTTGGACCTTTTATGGATCTTTGGCCGTGTTGTTCATCGGCCTTAGGTGGTCAGAAGATGCCATCATTATTTCCAATTTCCCATTTCAGCCTTTTCAGGTTGTTGCAGTAATATGCCCGCAGGGCACATGGTCACGCGGGCCGATGGCCCCCGCCGGCAATCATTGTCGGACGCACTGCTTTCCGTCGGACTTCCCCGGGCATCAACACCTAACGATGTACTCCACCAAATATGGAAGTCGTCTCCTGCGTCTAGGCAAAAGCCAGCGGCTCTCAGTGGACCCCACTGTATGTAGAAAAGTAAGGAAAGCCAGCGGAATCCAATGGCCTCCCACATGAAATTAAACACAACTCAATGTTTAAGTTGAACGGGCATTCATTCTTCAAGTGCAGGTTACTCAAAACTCAACTGGAATATAATATTTAATGTGAGGTCCACTGACCTCCACCAACCTTGCTGGGTTAGTCAAAGTCGCTGGATTCCGTTGGCCTCAAGATTGGATTGAGGCCAGCGACATCCAGCGGCTTCCATCGGCCTTATCCATTCAACGAAAACCACTGGATATCACTGGCCGGGAAAGTGTCTTAAGGCCAGAAAAGCATCCAGTGGCTTCCATCCCATCCACCTTATCCACTCAACGACTCGTTGGAGAGCCACTGGAGAGCCGCTGGCAAGGCCACTGGATAACACTGGCCCGGAAAGAAAATTGTGGCCAGCGGCATCCAGCGGCTCGCATCGACCTTGTTCATTCAACAAGAGCCACTGGATATCAGTGGCCGGGAAACTGTCTTGAGGCCAGTGATATCCAGCGGCTCCCGTCGACCTTATCCATTCAACAAGAGCCACTGGGTATCACTGGCCGGGAAATTATCTTGAGGCCAGCAGCATCCAGCGGCTCCCATCCCATTGACCTTATCCAACGACTCGTCGGAGAGCCACTGGAAAGCCACTGGATATCACTGGCCAGAAAATTGTCTTGAGGCCAGTGGCATCCAGCGGCTCTCACCGTCCTTATTGTATTCAGAGTAGCGAGAGCCAGCGAAGGTCGCTGGACTTCAATAGGGGTTAAGGAATGACGATGGGAAACAAAGACAAATCACCGAAATCCATTATCTAATGCTGATGATCGCCGACTACCTATGGCCGTCAGAGGACACCAAGAGGCAGCCACCGGAAAATGCCGAGACACAGCCTCGAAGGGTAGGGTGGGTCCGGGACCCCTTATTTCACTTTTTGGAATTTGTTCGGACAGCTCTGAAAATGTGTTTAGAAGGGTCGAAAAAAATCGAGTTTTTTAGTGGTACATTTCTGCGTGGAACGGTGAAGAATCTCCATCCCGTACAATAGAAATCGACTCAAAACACCGCATATTCGCGAAGAACGGCCTATATCAAGCCCAGATTTCAGCAGAAAATTCCCTTTTCGGTCACTTTTCCTGAGAAAATTACCCGATTTGGGTGTGGCTGTGCTCGGCTAATAGGGTAGGATGGGTCTGGAGGTCTTATTGCACTTTTCCGACCCTGTGTGGCAAATTTTAAGGATGGTTGCCTCTTGGAGGACACCGGTAATCGCTGGTGTCCGCCAGCGACCGTGTGCCATGCGGGTATAAAACTCGGTTGTTGGACGCTTTGTATGAATCCGGGACTGGCCTAGGCTACAACGCAGGGACCCTCTTTACACCGGAAATGACATTCGGCACATGTACACCAGGAAACATCGCAGATTTACAGATGGTAGGTTGTTTGAAGTCCTGCACTTCGCCGATCGCGAACACGAACATATGTACCTTGGTTTCTCCTCTAGATCCAACAATACCTGGTAGAGACGGTAAGGTAACTCTAGTTGAAGAAATTGTCCGGGGCCAAATTATCTGGCTGGGGTGTAGCTTTCTTGTGGGTTTTGTGAATTCAGAGTCTACACATAGATTAACCAGCGCGCAGTACGCTCGCCACGCGTCGTATCCTAACCACATCCTTTACTCCCCGCCGCCCCGCTGCATGAAGTTATCCACCCATCCACCCATCTGTCAACCTCCCGAGCCAAATTGAACTACCTCCGTTCTGACTCGCTCGTGTGACTTTTGCTTCTTGACTCATTTCACTCATTTGCTCATGTTCTTCAGACCAAGGGCATCTTTGCGGCCCTCGCGCATCGTAGCTCTGCGTCGCATCTCGCGCTCATCGACGCTGGGAGCCGCCCCGCCCGTTCGTCCTGTCGCTTCTCCCAGCTTTCAGCAGGTACCACCAGCAACTGCAGCTCCAACTCCGGCCCCACACAATTATGGGCCACCTCCCCATGAACGGCTCGACCATTCTTTTGTGGGCCTCAGCGGCGGCGAGATATTCCACGAGATGATGTTAAGGCACGGCGTCAAGCATGTATTCGGGTACCCAGGCGGCGCGATTCTGCCCGTGTTCGACGCCATTCACAACTCTCCGCATTTCGACTTTGTGCTCCCCCGCCACGAACAAGGCGCGGGCCACATGGCGGAAGGGTATGCGCGCGTCTCTGGCAAACCCGGCGTAGTGCTCGTTACTTCCGGTCCTGGCGCGACAAATGTCATTACTCCAATGCAAGACGCCTTGTCAGATGGTATTCCTCTGGTAGTATTCTCTGGGCAAGTTGCCACCTCTGCTATTGGCTCAGATGCTTTCCAGGAGGCAGACATCGTCGGCATCTCGCGCAGTTGCACCAAATGGAACGTCATGGTAAAAGACATTGTGGAGCTACCCCGCAGGATAAATGAGGCCTTTAAAATCGCGACCTCTGGCCGCCCCGGACCCGTGCTCCTGGACCTCCCTAAGGACGTGACCGCGAGTATCCTCCGCGTCGCCCTGCCGTTCAAGCAAACGACCCCCGGCCATGCCGCGCTCGGTCTCCCATCAAATCCCCTCGCTTTGCCTGAACCTCCGACCGACCCCGCGCTCATCCTCCAGGCTTCTGCCCTCATTAACCAGGCACAGCGCCCCATCATCTATGCCGGTGCGGGCGTCCTCTCCTCCCCCCTCGGCCCCGTGCTCCTCGCACAGCTGGCCGAGCGCGGCAACATTCCCGTCTGCACGACACTACAGGGTCTCGGCGCATTCGACGAGACGCACGAGAAAAGCCTGCACATGCTCGGCATGCACGGATCCGCGTACGCGAACCTTGCAATGCAGCAGGCGGACGTGATCATCGCGCTCGGCAGCCGCTTCGACGACCGCGTGACAATGAAGGTCGACCTGTTTGCGCCCGGCACTCGGGCTGCGGCCGCGCAGGGGCGCGGTGGGATTATCCACTTTGAGATTTCTGCCAAAGAACGTGAACAAGGTCGTCGAGGCGACGATTCCCATTCTCGGCGACGTCGTGCAGAACATGGGCGCGCTCGTGCCGCACATCCGCGCCAGCCCGCGCGAGGCGTGGTTTGCGGACATCGCATCGTGGAAGACGCGCTTCCCGTTCACGTACACGCCGAGCGCGGCCGGCGCCCGGATGAAGCCGCAGGAGGCGATCGAAGCGCTGGACGAGCAGTGCCGGGAGCGCAAGAAGGACGTCATCATTGCGACCGGCGTGGGGCAGCACCAGATGTGGGCCGCGCAGCACTTCCGCTGGACGCACCCGCAGTCGATGGTCACCTCGGGCGGCCTGGGGGTAAGTGTTCCTTTTTCGTGGAAGATGCAAAAATGCTGATGAATCTTGCGCAGACAATGGGCTTTGGGCTACCGGCCGCTATCGGTGCCAAGGTCGCTGCGCCGCACAAGACCGTCGTCGACATCGACGGCGACGCGTCCTTTAGCATGACCGCCATGGAGCTCGCCACCGCTTCCCAGTTCGGCATCGGTGTCAAGGTCCTCGTGCTCAACAACGAGTTTCAGGGTATGGTGCAGCAATGGCAGGGTGGGTGCATTTTCAACCATGGGATGACTTTCGTTAACGTGCCCGCAGACCTATTCTACTCCGAGCGCTATTCGCACACGCGGATGACGAACCCGGACTTTGTCCTACTCGCACAAGCGATGGGTGTGCACGCGCTGCGTTGCGAGACCGCGGCCGACCTCCCCGCGAAGATGGCCGAGTTCCTCGCGTACGATAACAACAAGCCCATACTCATGGAATGTCTGGTGGAGCGAAACGAGCATGTGTTCCCCATGGTCAGTGGCCTTTCGGTCGGTTTGAACAATATTTATATTTATATTTTTGGCCGTAGGTCGCGGCGGGCAAGGCGCTGCACGAGTATATCCTGCATCCGTCATTGCGCAGCGCATAGGCATCGGTATGAGTGTCCAAATGCACATTTAATCCCGCGCACATCACACAACCTAAAATTGTATTTCCGCACTAAATAAGCTCTTTTGAGTGAAATCCCGCACACAAATGAACTACTCACCTGAATTGCGCGAATTCGGCCAAACGCGCAATTGCGCAATTGCGCAATCGCACAAATCTAACTCCGCGCAAAGTCCGCGGTCATCAAACCGCGCAAAGTCAGCAAATTCAAAAACCGCGCAAAGTCGGCGGTCACCGAAACCGCGCAAAGTCAAGCATCCCAGAAAATTTACCATGTTCTGGTGAAGTTTCCTTCAACCCCCGTTCTTAGTTATTCCGTCTTGAACCCCCGATAAGATAAGTAGATAAGATAACATAAAACTGAAAAAAAGAGCGTCAAAAGGAGTCCATGGCACGCTATTCCAGGAGGCCAAAGACGTCGGATTGAGGCTCATAAACGACCCATTGACTCAGTGAATACCCGTTTGACAGCCCAGGCATGCTCTTGGCCCACTTGGTTAAAACCATCCTTCAAGACTAATTACCAGGAGGGTTCATATGGGTCGTCTAAAATATCGCAGATTTTGGCCAGAGGGATACGGTGGCAAGTAGCCACTTCACGAATATTTGTCATTCAGATTCTGATGCGTAAAAATAATCCTGCAACACTAAGGTCGAGGGCTACTGATGCGGGGAATAAAGCTAGGAGGCCTGGATTTATCATGCCTTTAGAGGCAAAAAGAGAATCTATGGGGCTCTATCAGCAGTGGGACTCGGATTATAAATGAACAATGAAAATACATATGTGCTGGGCAATTCAGGTGGTGACTATCTCTCTCAACTTGGCTCGAACTGGCTCATCCGTTTGGTACTCCATCAGTTCCAGGATGGCCTCTTCGATATATTGAACCTCCCGACTCAATTTCCCGTCTGCCAAAATCGAGTCAATGGTCAAATGAAGACAGTCCTCGCAAACACCATCGATTCCGTCCTTCCGGACTTCCATTAGCTTGCTGGGGATCTCGCCGAGTCCAAGTGGAAAATCAGGGTGGTGGATTAGACGGGCAAATCCTCCCCACCACTCCGCTTTCCAGTTGTACTCACAGGAACCCGGTGTGTTACAATCCGTGAAACCACGAAGTTTGGGCGTGCCGAAAGCGAGACGAGCACGGTTCTTCCGAATCTTGTCCTTGGTCTGTATTAAATGGTAAGATCCAATCTCTCCAATTTGGTGGAGTCTTTCAAGGTCAAGAGAAGAATCGGGAAGCTCCATAAGGGCACGGAATGCAGGTTCGATCCAGTCATCGACCCGAAACATGCGGGCCAATTGAAACTGTAATGCTGGGTCAAAGGCGCTGCCCTTGCGCTCAAATTCTGTTATGGCATATGCAACCCCATCGTCCAGTTGAAAAAATGTGGAGAGTTGGAGAACAGATATAAGGAATTCACTGCTCTTTGGGTGCTCGCTGCGACACAAAAGTTGTTAACTGGGAGATTTCAAAATAAATGCTCGTTTCGTACCTCGGACCTTTATAAAGATACACCAGAAGATTATCGAAGTCAAGAGCAGTGCAGTTCAATGGAAGGGGAAGGAGAATAGGGTGATTGTCTGTAACCCCTTCCAAGCGTGTACCAGGAGCACTATGCTGCAGCGAAAACATCGAATTGAAAATCTCGGAGCGTGTCGTCAATATACTGGAGTGAATACGGTATAGAATTCCCGGTTGGGTGATCAGCTATTTCATTCAATTCGGTTATATGGCACGGAATTTGACTAGCAAACTGACCTCGAAAACGGCCGAGCCGTCACCCAGGTAGAAGACTGGGTGATGCTGCGGATTTGAAGTGTCTGCTTTCATCTGCTGTGGATTCTCAGACATGTATACACTGTATTTCGATTGAGCTGCTGTGCAAGAAACCGGAGGAGCAAGGATATGAAAATTTGGATAGTGGGACGTTGCGTGGGCGCAAGTTGTCCCTTGATTGGTTGTCCCGTCACGGCCAAACATATCCTTCATTTTCACCATCTTCGCTCGAAATCTAATAGGTGTTGAAATGCCGCATCCCGCTGATTTTCCGGATCTACCAGAAACTCCCAATGATTTCCAATGGGGAGCCACCGTTCTACAGGCCCATAACATCATCACGACAGCCTATAGTCGAGCCGATACACTTCTTCGCCAAGAGGAAGCCGACCCTGTTAGACTGCGTTTCAACTGCGACCAGATAGCAAATAGGATGGTCCCAATACTAGAGGCTTTGGAACCTGAAGTTGGTGACAACATCTGGGTCACTGAATGTGCCGAATCACTCGGGTGCATGATGGTTGATCTTGCCCGCGCAGCGGCAGCTGCAGATACAGTGTAAGCTCGTATTTGCATCCCTAGTCCACACACTAACCCTCTTTGAAAGCGAGAACGCTAAAATAACCCCTGTTGTCCCTATACATATCGAAAAAACCGGGCGCCGTGGACGGCCGCGCAAGGTTCTTGACCCTGTTTGGCTGGAAGATGCCGTCTCTGGCCATCGTAAAATTACACTCCAGATATTAGCTGATGCATTGGGGATTCACCGCAATACCCTTCGAAACTACCTCAAGATGTATAATGTTTATAACCGATATTCAGATCTATCTGACCACGATCTGGATATTCTGACTCGCCATTTCAAACAAGTCAAGCCGAAGTCGGGGCTTCGTTATTTGATTGGGTTCCTCAAGACCCACGGCGTCAAAGTTCAGAAACGACGGGTTAGTAAATCATTAAATCGGGTCGACGGGTTGGGCCAGGTTCTTCGGCGGCACGTCATTGAACGCCGAGACTACAAATCTGCGAGACCCAATGCGACATGGCATATGGACGGCCACCATAAATTGATAAAGTGGGGATTTGTCATCCATGGGATTATTGATGGCTACGATAGGACGGTACCGTACCCTTCAGTTAATATGCTTACCATCTGACTGAGTCCCAACCCATTTTAGGTTGTCGGACTGAGAACGAGCACAAATAATAGGGCCTCGACTGTGCTGGATATTTTTCTTGATGCCGTCAAGAAGTATGGTGCGCCATCGCGCGGGCGAGGTGACCGTGGCGGAGAGAATATTGAGGTGGCTGTCTGGATGGTAAAGTACCGTGGACCAAATCGTGGCTCTTTTCTTTGGGGAACGTAAGTTGTGCAATTTATTACAAACTCTGGGCTAATTTCGTTGTAGATCAACTCATAATACCCCGATCGAGCGGCTGTGGGTTGAAGTGGGAAGCCAGTTCGCTCGCCCATGGCGTGGCTTTTTCTTGAGACTAGAGCGGCTGCATAGATTGGACCGAGATAATCCGCACCACCTGTGGCTTCTTCACAAGTTATTTCTCCCCCAGCTCAATGAAGATTGCATTGAGTTCCAGAATGATTGGAACCACCACCCGATTTCTGGGAAAGGCCGGAATCAAACCCCATTGGTACGATCTTGGATATATTCAGTTCCCAAAATTTATAACCTTTAGGATAAGCGCCTCATTGGCGAGTTGAAATATGGTAGATATACCGACAACTTCGAAAATATTCATCCAGAGATTCTGGCCCGCTACGACAACTTTGGTAAGAATTTATTATCCAATTTCACTCTTCTTTCTCTCAACCATACACAAGACGACCTCGACGCAGCGATAGTAGATGATCAAGGCCGAAATGTCCGCCATGATCCCATTGAAGTCCCAAAGCATACTTCGCCATTTTTGACGGCAGAAGGTAAAGAAATATTCAATCAAGCACTAGAAATGGTCCAAGCGGAAGATATCATCCCATCGGGGTTCGGGGTAGCGGAGGGGGAGTGGGAGGATGGAATATACCCCGAGATTGAAGTAGTCAAAGTCGGGCGAAAGGATTCAGAGGTTGAACTTCCCTTTGTCGTCTGGTGGCCGAGAGCTGTTGCTTGGGTGCGGGGATTCGAACTAATGGTACAGATTCAGGCTGTAGAAAACGGTGATGCTGAACCGTAAATTATTTGCCGTGCCTTTCTCTCTTGTTCTGTGTTCTATTTGAATTTCTGAGGTCCCGATTGTCACGTGGCAAAGTTCTCACAGAGAAAATTTTTCGCTCAATCCACAACCTCCTCACTCGCCGCTACAAAGAAACACGAATCATCACTCATGCCTTGCACGGGGAAGGCAGGGAAGCCGTGTCCCTGCCCCTCTTTTACAAAAAAAGACGCAGATGACTCCTCCGAAAACCCGAAATGTGTGTGCCGCCATCGTCGAAACCTCCACAGCAGTACCACGGCGGATGTTCTGGCCAGGTTCAGCTTGAAATCTCTCTCAGATCAAGCTCGCCACGAGTCCGTGGCAGGGTTTCGAACAAAACCTAGTACAGAATCCACATCAGCATCGAAAAAGGTACCCACATGATCCATGTTTGTGAATTCAAGTTGCTCACCCGCTGCGCTTCAGAAATCAAAACAGGCTGTCAAGCAGGTCAAGATGATCAAGGTTGGAAAGGTCGAAGTCCTAGTGTGGGGCCTGAACGTGAGTAGACATGAAAGATGTGACTGAGAACTCTTCCTAACACAATTGAGAAGGCGGGTGGCCAGCTGCAGAGAACTCAAGCACTCTCCGGAAAGGAGAAGGAGGAGTTCCTGCAACATCATCTCTTGAGAAAACAGGACAGCGATGGCGAAGATCTCCAATTTGGTGATACATGGAAAATGAAAGACATCGACAATTGGTTACGCAATCTTTTCGAAGAAATGTTTCAGTATCTGGACATCGTATATGGTTCTGAAGAATACCACTGGGTCCTTGTCAAAAAGGACCGCTTCTCTGTCTTCACCCTGAAACGTGACACATTCACTAGTAATGATCTGGTGGATGCGAAAGGATCGGCTGCCCGGGGATGGCGCGAGTGTGCGGTTCGCATTGGTGAGTGTTAACGGAATCGAATAGTTCCGATTCTAACCTCTGCAGCTACCATTCATACCATACCTTCCGTCGTTTACAAGGATTGGACGGGGGCGATTGAGAAAGCTCGCGCAGGCACAAGATTTCCGTCGAAAGAACTTGGCTCAGACACCGGAAAGAAATCGAAACCCCAGCATCCTCGAGGCCAAGGGAAAGGAAAGGGCAAGCAGAAAGCCCTTTCCATCTCTTCTGAGTCGCCCGAATCAGAAGAGGCCCTGGTTTCCGGGGACTCAGATTACTCGGGAGGCGAGGATGATGTTGTTGTCAAGCAAGAACCGAAGTCATCGGCTGACACAGAGTCTCGCCGCCGTAGTGCACGCTTCGCTAACGTGAAGTCCGAGGTTACCGGGGTCAAGGTCGAGCCGGATGCCGATGTCAAGGATGAGCCGGATGTTCCCGCTGTCGTCCGCTCGTCCAGCCGTCGTAGCTCTCGATCATCTTTGTCCTCGGTTCAACCTCAAAATCTATTCATCCCTGAGGACTCAGAACTCAATTTTGCTTCGGATTCGGCCAGCGAGGTGTTTGAGGCGACGGAAGATTTGATTACACTGACACCCGAGGAATGGGAAGTCAGCGCGGACCAATGGGCGGATTTGGATGACGATGGCTGTGAGCTCCTGACTGATATTTGTCCGATTGAAGTCTCTGACAATCGCACAAATAGGGTATGAACAGCTTCATCTTGGTCGAAAACGCTCAGGAACCCTTTCATCCAATATTTCGGATCACGAAGACCGCAAGAGGCTCAAGTCTAGTGATGGTAAGTGAACTTCATGCAGTTCATTGCGTCTATTCATGCCGTGCAGTTCAGAGCCATGGGACCGGATCTACGGCCGAGTCAAGTTCGGCAGCAGGTCCATCACATACCGTTGCCTCTGGCTCAACATCCACAGCCTCTGTCGCAAGCATCGCGGCCTCGGGCCCTTCCAAGACCACCAAGCCTATTGTTCCCCACCGTCCAAGGCGCGGATTTGGCGTCCCCGAGGCTGCGTATGATCCATGGAAATAATCTACTCATCCGCATTCTCTCTGTTATGCCGAGTCATTGAATTCTTGACTACTCAAATACTTACAGCATCTTCTATCCGTTCTATTAACCACCTTCGTTTGATGCACTTCGCCCACTGTGGCCTTGACTAGCTCATGTCGCAGGATTATCTTTACCCATCAGAATCTGAATGACAAATATTCGTGAAGTGACTGCTTGCCACCATATCCCTCTGGCCAAAATCTGCGATATTTTAGGCGACCCATATGAGACCTCCTGCTAATTAGTCTTCTTCGAAGGATGGTTTTAACCAAGTGGGCCGAGAGCATGACTGGGCTGTTAAATGGGTATTCACTGAGTCAATGGATCGTTTATGAGCCTCAATCCGACGTCTTTGGCCTCCTGGAATAGCGTGCCATGGACCTGGACTCCTTTTGACGCTCTTTTTTTCAGTTTTATCTTATCTTATCTTATCTACTTATCTTATCGGGGGTTCAAGACGGAATACCTAAGAACGGGGGTTGAAGGGAACTTCACCAGAACATGGTAAATTTTCTAGGATGCTTGACTTTGCGTGGTTTCGGCGACTTTGCGCGGTTTTTGAATTTGCTGACTTTGCGCGGTTTGATGACCGCGGACTTTGCGCGGAGTTAGATTTGTGCGATTGCGCAATTGCGCAATTGCGCGTTTGGCCGAATTCGCGCAATTCAGGTAGGTAGTTCATTTGTGTGCGGGATTTCACTCAAAAGAGCTTATTTGGTGCGGAAATACAATTTTACGTTGTGTGATGTGCGCGGGATTAAATGTGCATTTGGACACTCATACATCGGCGGTCGGGTAGTCACAGACAATCACTGAAAATCCTTAAAAGCACGCAAGGAGGCTGGGCCCCTGAGTGCACCGCTGTATCCGGTATCTTAGTACGCATGGGCTACTAGGTATTGGATCCTGATACAACGCACATTCTTAACAACTGCGAGTCGGGCGTGAATGCTGCGAGCATGTTAGGGTAAATTGTCTTGAATGGCACGCAAGATGATTTGCAGCTTTCCTGAAGTTCGAAAGAAAGCAGGCGAAGCCTATTGAGCGAGGATCGAGCTAGGTACAATAAAGCGTCTGTCAAGACTCGGAGAGACAAAGTACATACATAGTCGAAGCTGAGTCGAAGCCCAAATTAGGTTTGTGATGCCATCAATATATCTCTCTCACTCCGTCATCTTCCCAATCCGGGTTTGTGGACGTATACTCGTTCTGTATGAATTCGGGATGGCTGCACGAAAGGGGACCCTCTTTGACACCGGAAATGTCATCCGAGACTACAAGTACACGCAGGAAATATCGCAGATGGTCAAGGCATTACATTGGATTTGGAGGAGGTACTGAGGTCTAGTCCAGATGTTCGTGTTCGGGGAGGTGCAGGACCCCAATCCGGAGACGGTAAATCTCGTCGAAGACATCGTCCGGGGCCAAATTATTGAGCTGGTGTGTAACTTTCTTGTGGGTTTTATTCCAAGGCTAATTAGTCGGATTAGATTGTACAAGCGCGTGCACTTGCCACGCGTCGAGGCGCGCGCTACCTGTCTGCTGAGGATCTCATATTCCTCATCCGACACGACCGCGGGAAGGTGAACCGCCTGCGCACTTACCTCTCGTGGAAAGACGTGCGCAAGCACGCGAAAGACTCGGGCGGCGACGGCGGCGGGGGCGTGGAAGTCGAGACCCTCGAAGACGGCGGCGACGAGAAATTGACCACGAAAGCGCAGAAAATTACAATAAAGCTGCCCTGGGAGATTACGACCATTTACTCTGAGGTACTGAAGCAGAGTGGGCACCAATCGGACGATGAGGAGGACGAAGATGACATTGAGGCACACGAGGCCTCGATACTGCGGCTCAAGGTACAGGGGAAATCTCGTTTCCCGCACACTTATACTGACAAGTTTTGTAGGAAGCAGACGATGCCACCCGCCAGATGACTCGCGAGGAATACCAACACTATTCCGACTGCAGACAGGCGTCGTTCACGTACCGCAAAGGCAGGTTTGCATCACTTAAATCTGCTCCGCCAGCCAACTGATACCCTCGCAGCGAAACGTTTCCGCGAGTTCCTCAACTTGCCCACACACCTCGACCTCAAAGCGGGCGACGACACCGTCGACATCGTCGGCTTCCTCGCCTTCGAGATGGTTCGCTCCCTCACACTCGCGGGCCTCACAGTGAAAAAGTCGCTCGAAGACTCGCACCTCCGCGAGGAGTACGCGTCCCCCTCTATGGGCAAGCGGAAGGCGCTCCTCGGTGTCGCTGGCGGGAGCCCCGAGAAGCGGCGGCGCGAGGACTCGCCTGCTGACGAGGCGGCTGCGCTTCCCGTCAACACGCTCTTCCTACCCCCGCCCGAGGCGCGCACCGCGCTCCGCCCCGAGCACATACAGGATGCCTTCTCGCGCATGCAGGCCGAGTGGTCGCATCTCCGCTCCGCTGGCTCACGCAACTGGCGCGGCGGGCTCATTCGTACTCGCGTCGCGCTCATCTGATTCTTCCTCTGGAGTTTGGACCGGTTTTGTATTTTTTTTGGCAAGTGGACACCGCACTGTACACTAGAAATTACACGGCTCTTTGTATAAATATGTCGATTGAGTATGTATGTATGCTGTGCGAAGTGAAGTGAAACCAGCTAGAAGAGGAGCGACGCGGCAACGTCGATGTTGCCGCCGGCCGCATCGAGGCTACTTATCGCCACCTCTCGTGTCGCGCCGAGATCCATCAATATCCGGATGCTCGATTCCGGATGCGCACTCCGGGCGGGCGCAGGCGCAGGTGCTGCAGCACGCGGCGCGGCGCCGAGGGTGTGCCCACCGCCGGGGAAAGCTGCGGGCGGTGCGCGCGCTGGGGCGGGAGACGGCGCTGCCCCTGACGAAGGCCCCGCACCCGCGCTTTCGCCCCCTGCAGCGAGCTCGAGTGGGTCGCGTGCCTTGTCGGGTAGCTCGTGCTCGGAGAGGAACGACACCTCGCGGCCCTGGATGCGGAGCACGTTCTTTCCGAGGTCGATGCACGCCTGGTGCGCCTTGAGCATGTCGAGCCCGAGGAGAAGGTCAACGTCGCGGCCCTCCATGACAGTGATCGAGCACGGGAGGTGGAGGTCCGCGAGCTTGAGCTGCGCGCTGTGCACGCGCCCGAGGATTTTGGCGGTTCCTACGCCGCGCGCAATACCTGAGAAGCGTTGATCGAGGAGCCGCATTATGCCGCATGCCTCGGCGCATTCGGGGCTCACTAGCGCCAGGAATTAGCACGAAATAAAGGACGCGGCCGGTATACGTACTAATCGTCTGTTGCGCGCCGCTGTCCACGAACGCCTTTACGGGTCGCGAGTTTACCTCAACGGGAATGCTAAAGCCGAGTTAGCATGAATGTTAGCCACATACTGGACGAAGGTACGCACTAGAGCATCGTGACCCGCCCAAAGCTCTCCGGGGAGTACTCGAGCGCGTGCTCCATGTTCTCCATGACCGCCTGCTGACGGATAGCTTCCTCA
This sequence comes from Mycena galericulata, assembly GCA_029289565.1. Classification (NCBI taxonomy): domain Eukaryota; kingdom Fungi; phylum Basidiomycota; class Agaricomycetes; order Agaricales; family Mycenaceae; genus Mycena; species Mycena galericulata. Next base: position 367,682 of record JARKIA010000131.1, on the reverse strand, counting down.
ATACGGCGCTGCGCTTCGACGTCGTACGGGTCCGCGTTGAGGTGCTCAATTTCACGCTGCCGCGCCATCTCTGCTGCCATATGCCGCTCGCGCGTCTGCCGGAGTAGCTCGGCGAAACGTGGTGGGTCGGACTGGGCTGCGGCCGCAAGCTCGGGCTGCGTCTAGACGTGCCCGAGGGTAAACACAGACGAAATCATTGAATAAGAAACCGTACTTCTCGCAGCTGGCGCATTAGCTCAGGGTCGCCGAGGATCTGGAGGCGCATCATCTCAGAGTCCTGTTCCACCGCCCTGTAAGTGGTGAGAAGGGAAACAACATGGCCAAGGCGAGTGGGTACCTTCCAGCCACGTTGGCCACCTTCCGCCGAAGCAGCAGCATTGCGTTGTTCTCGCTGACGCCAAGCTCGCGCATCGTCGACTTTGGGGCACCAAGATCCCGTCCATTATACGATATACTCTGCTCTCCTACAGGGATTCCCGACTGCTTTACGTGTGAATTTTTCCGGGAAACCTTGGAACAAAGAGCGCACGCACTTCGGCCTCTAGCAACGCCATAACGTTCTCGAGCTCCATCCCGGGGTCGATTTCGATAACGAAGGATTGCCCCAAGTCCGTTACAAAGGTTAGTTCCATCGTGGGTCCGAGAAAATTCGGCTCGAAGTTATGAGATGAGAATAAACGAGTTCAAGCTGGTAGATTGAGAATAAACTCCATAAGCTGCGTAGAAAGTGCTAGAACGACGCGCGTACAAAGCAACCTTACAAAACGCGTCAAAGCGGATGTGACGCCTGAGACACCAAGTCACACTGACTCTAGCGCTCCGTCTTCATGCACTGTAATTCCTCTGCTCCGACTGGGCCAGCCGCTGCTCCTGCATATGCTTCATTGGGTATGTATTGATAAAGTATACATCGATGAAAATTGTACAACGGTGAATGCGAATGTGCTCCGTTCCCTGGGGCCCTTCCGTCGCGGCCTCCTTTTCTCAGCTCCTCGTGTTGCGAATGTGCGATAAATTGGGGCGACGCCGCAGCAGAGCTCGATGGTTCTGCAATCTCTGATTCCGCACTTTTCTTCGATTCTGGCTTTTTCTTCCTTCGGTCATGTCTGTTTCCTCGCCCCAGCTGGCACGTCATCGGGGACTGTTTTTAGCATAATCCAGAACCAGTAGCCGGGGCGACGCCATGTAGTGCAGCGAGCAAAGCAGCCAACTCGCGTCAAAACGGATGTAGTGCCAGATCGAGCAAGTCATAGCGCTCAGCTAGCGGCAAGTTACAAGTACTTAGGGACCGTGGTGAAGACCAGCGGCAAGATCGGCAGGAGCAATCTCTCTGCCTCTCATCTTTTCAGCTCGCCCCCCCCCCCCCCCCCCACTGTCACTACTCATTCCTCCACACGTCATCGTTCCAGCTCGGCCTCGGTCAATACAAGATACATCGATGAAATTACATGTACAACAGTGAATTCGAATGTGAATCATTTCCTCTGGGAAGGGGAAGTGAATCATTTCCTCTTCCCCTTCCCAGTCCTATCCTTTCCCTCCCCCATCTTGGTAGTCCTGGTTCGGCTCCTCGTGTTGTGAGAAACAGGGGCAGAGGACGCGGAAGAAGACGGCTCTGGAGCCTTTAATACCGCCTTTTCTTTCGAGTCCTTCTTTTTCTTCGGTTTCGCCGCCGGAACGCGACCAGGCGATTGCTTTTTCTGAGGTGCCGGGAATTCAGTACCGGCGGCGGGGTCGGCGAGGTCGTCCTCAGGAGTATCGTCGGATTTTCGCCGCTTGGGGCTCTTGGCTTCCGACGTTCCTTCATCCCCCGCGGATTTGCGCTTGCACCCCGCAAGTACCCCGGCTACAATGCGGTCAAAAAACTCGGGTTGCGTCACATCGTCTTCTGTCCCTTCGAACGTGGTCAGACTCAGGCTAGCGACATCGGAGGAGCGTTTGCCGACGCAAGGGGCGAGGTCGATATCCGCTGGGAAAGAGGAAACTACTCGGAGGAGACTGTGTTTGGCGGAACGATTAGGTAGCGCTTGCATGGCGTCGACAGCGCGGGAGCGCAGGGAGACGTCATCCTGGCAGGTTATCAGCGAAGCTTTGAAACGGAGATGATGGGCATACCTCGTCAGAAAACAGAGATTCCAACTCAAGCTGGGACAAAGCCGTCTTTAATTCCGAATCAGGAATCGCCTCAGCGGATGGTATCGCCCGTAGCGCGACCCAAATGAGAGACTGGTCGGCAAGTTTAAGGGAGAATAGCAGGTCCACATTGGATGAAGACGGCAGGCAGAACACCGTTCCATATCGGTGGTCGAGCCAAGAAATTGTTTCCTCAGTCGATTTAGTACCGGTAGCCAGTGGCGTAGAAAAGTCTTCATGGTAGAGGAAGGAATGCTCGAGCTCCAGACGTTCGTTTCCATGGAACTTGACGAGATGCGCCGACTGTTTCGCCCATCCCGGTGTTTTGCGCGGGAAGTTGAAGACATCTCCCAAAACCTGAGGTCTACTGAACATACGGGCGAGGTAAAATACCAGACAGTGTGAGAACGCCTGCGGTGTGCGCGGGACGTTGAGTCGCATGCTCCCCACGAACGTCTCGGGGTAGTCGTTGGGATGGTCTGGAAGGTACTTTTCCCTCGCAGGGCGACTTGAAGGGTGAGGGAGGAGTTTTCGGGCGGCTCCGATGAGAACCAAGGGCTCATCCATGACGATGGTGCACAAGTCTGCGTCTACGAAACGAGCGAAACCATGGCTGACCAAGTCTATATGCTCGGGGCCGAACGGAGGGGAGGCTTCGTGCGTGGCCATGTACCGTAACAAGATATCCAGAAGGATAGATTTCACCTCTGCCTCTAATCAGCTGTGATTGAACGAGTGGGACGTGGACACCGACCAGTAGAGATGTTAGAGAAATCGAGAACAGAAAAATTCGCTTCCCAATTTCGACCAGCTTCTCTGCCCTCCGCCTGTACCTGTTCAACGGCGTCAACGGGATCAAATCCTGTGCACCGCCGAACATAGGCATTGAATCGGGTGTGAGGCGTCTTGAAGCCTTCCCTCAATAGGGCGTACACGAATGAGGCCGTGAAACGATGCCTGTGTGCGGTGAGTCCTAGTTCGAAAACATATGAACACATACCTTCCGCCAAGCCAGTTGGAAATGCGAGAGATTAAAAGGGAGCCGGACGGAGAAGCAATGAATGTAGGAGGTAAGAAACGGGTCACGTAACGACTCTGATCTTCAGCGATGTCAAATCCACCCGTGTCGGAGCCCCACAGATAACTGCTTCCTTCTCCATCGACACCGTCGAAAAGGCTTTTTGGAATATTAGTCCCAGCACATATGAACGTGCGATCTTGTGTCATGTGGTTTCCCCAAACTCGCATGATTTCCGGGAGAAGAGGTTTCTCGTTCGCGAAGGCCCCAGGGAAGGTTCTGGCGGCGACTTGCGCTTCGTCCAGAACGAGGAAAATGTGCTTGTCGTCACCAAGGAGTGTCCGTATTTTACGAAGTGCATCAGCAATATTCTCCCGAACGTGCGTGTCATTTTCCTTCAACATGATGACCGGCCATTCTTCAAATGGTGGAAAGTCAAATCCTGAGTTCGGAGGATTCAGCAGTTGAGGGCTAAGCTGCATCAACAGCCAGGTTATTTTGTGGTCCTCCGTCAGTCCAAAAGATGTTGCCATCTCGAGGAATAACTGGAAAACCAACAGTCGTGCTAGCAACAACGAGCTGAAGACACGGTAAACGAATTCCGAGTTTTGCTTCATCGCGTCCTGTTGAATAGTATCAGGAACAACGCCTTCACGGGAAGGAAAAGCATTGAATTCAGGAGCTCCGAATTTATCCCTGAGTGCATCCTCAATGTCCCGGATTCCCAGCCAGCCGTCGTCGACAGTGACAGTGAAATAGAGACCCCAGTTTATGCAGAGGCCTTCATATAATAGTCGTGTTTTTCCCGTACCAGAAGTATTCACCAAGAACCTGTTACAAATAAGTCATCTACGGTCAACTTGAAACCTTCGACCAACTTGTTCTCTTTAGTGAAAATCCGAGCCGTACGATCTTGCAGGACTGGGTTGCTCTTGAAGCCACCAAGATCGTGTAGGATGATGCTAAAAACGTCCAGATAAGGGTTTGGGCGACGGAGTTTCAGGGCCTCGATGTGTTGTAGTGTATCTTCGTCTAATTCGAGATGCGCAGGCGGCGACCAAACCTCCAAAGTCTTGTCGCCACGGATCAGCTTCTCCATTTCTGGGCGAAGCTTTTCCAGATAGGAAAGGATAGTGGTGGACACAAGAGGGGGAATTAAAGCTGAAACTTTTATGAGAAGAAGGACCCGCAGGTATGGTCGACACGTACGGGACTCGACGACTGGAGTGTAATCCTTCGCTGCGTGCGCAAGCTTCAAGGTCTCGTAGAGCACTGGCTTCCGTAAAAGAAGGTTTTTACAGGCAATGAGGGACGCTACGTTCATGTCCGCCTGGCGGTGGGCTGCTAGGTAGATGCCTACAAAAATCGCCGATAGGATCATGGAGGCAAGGTCGATATCATGGCTTAAATTGGGATATTCGCGACAGAGATCATGCAGCAACTCGTTTTGTCTTGCTATTCTTGACTCGAAATCGATCGGGGGCGGGAGGGGAGCCATAAACCAGTTGAACTCTGTGCAGCAGTTGTGGGTCCAATGAACTCATCGGCAATCAATACGCTTCTTCCGGGCCGAAAGCCGCATCACTTGAACGTGCCAAATCCCGTTACATATTCTACTTACTTCCGTCACTGATTCGCCGAAACAGCCCTCGAACTAATGCAGAACAAGGTTTTCTCTCTCAGATATTGTCCGGGATTGCGGCTCTGTCTGTCCCGTCATCAGTTGTGGAAGCATGGAATACTGTCCAGACTCAATAATACTGTACTTTTATTGTTCTACAGGCGGTACTCCCAGGCTCTTGTCACTTGATGAAGATAGATTGTGGGTCCATGTCTCCTTCGCGACCGCCCTTGTTGTCGAGCATATAAAGGGAGAGCCATGCAACCTAGACTGACATGGATTCTCGAACTCTTGCTCAGAAGGAACGCGACCGCCGCATTGCGCGCCAAACTGAAGAGTTATCACCTCAGTTTTGGGGTGATGACTCCCTCCAGCTTTTATATGTGGCGTTGGCAAAAGCCTGTGTCACCGAGGATACTACTCCGCTATACACAATGGAAGATTGCAAGAGTCTCCTTTCAACGAAGACTCTTGCACCGAAGATTATCGAACTCTTGCAGGACGCGCACACATCTGGATCGTATCAGGCTCTCATTGACCATGGTGCGCGCCACCTCATAAGGCCGTCATATATCTGAGCTCTTCCTTCTCAAGTTTTGGCTACCTTGACTACTGGTTCCCAAACAGGGCTTCCGGACGTTTCATGGGCCTTCATTGAGCCTCAGACCAGGATTACCTCTTTCGCCGCTGCTTCAACGCAGGACCGGGAGCAACCATCGACTCCTGCTTTCAAGTCCATTTCCCAAACAGCGGAAGAGGTTTTAAGGAGCATCCTCCCTCCGTTGCAAAGGATTCTGGCTCCTGACTGGAAGTGGGAGGCATGGAAGCCAGACGATGATTTGCGGTCCACCAATCCCGAAATTTATTCGTGGCTTTCCGAACTCGAGATACCCTTGTTGCATCGTGAACCCAATCTGTTGCTTCACCGGTTAGGAAACTTCCAAAACGACCCTGAGATGACAAGCCGTGTCGCTGCAATGCTGAAGCCAGGCGCTATCACGTGAGTCATCCATTCGCTTTCACTTTCACTTTGAATTGACGATGGACCTTGAGCTCAGCTTCCTCGTCAATACATCCGGGTCGGGGAAAACCAGGCACACGTTGGAGGCTCTTTGTCGAGAGTGGGGTTTTTATCTCTGCTCCACTACTGAGGGAGAAAGTTTCGGTTCCACAGACATGATGAACTGCATATCCCAGCGTCTTCTCGCTACTGAAGGCTTTACCCCCATACTTCCGAACTCCGGATTCAATGACATGTTGGTCGAAAATCGGAAGATTGCCCGCGATTGCATCAGTCAAGTCCTTCTCGCCAGGATTCTAGTCTTTCGGCAGTTTCTCAACGCTATCATTGCGTCGGGACGCAACATCACGGAGGACGATAAACGCCGATGGGTTTATGTCCAAGTTTTTCCCGCCCTCCTTGACGCCTCCGGATCCTCTGATGTTTTTGATCGCATGGCCCGGGTGCTAAACGCGGACAGTAGGATGAATTCAGCAACTTGTGGGGAAATGATGCGAGGGCTGCTTGACGATGTGAAGAAACTGATCATCCAAAATTTTGATTGGAAAGGTCCCCCTCGCACCACTAAAACGCTTCTCTTATATTGTGTCTTGGACGAGGCACAATTTGCTGCAAACCACCTCCCTTTGGCGTTCAGATCTGAGGTGAACCCAACGATCTCCCGTTCTGTCATGCGAGAGATGATCTTGGTCCTCAAGGTGTTGGTCATGGCGTACGTTGGCCTAATAATCTCCGGGACCGGAGTCGACAAGCAACTGGTAGATGATCAAGTATCTTCCTTCATCAATAAAACAATACTTTACTCCTGGACATCTCTAACTGGATCCTTCGATAAGAAAACGTCACCTGAGCTGCAAGAGGCATATATTAGGCAATACGTTCCTCCAACAATCCTCGCCGCCGATCCTGAAGATAGGCTGATCAATCGAATTGTCAATTGGTTGGAGGGAAGGTACGAATACGATGTTTGGAGGTCCGTTCGGTGCTCATTCACATGTCTAGATTCCGCTTTACTGCCGCCTTCCTCGCAAACCTGTTGAAGTCTGATTTCAGCAATCCTCACCAGTTTTTGAATGATTGGGTCGAATATCACACAAAATTTCGTCCGACAGATGCAGCGGATCTCACGTCACCCTCCCGTGTTACCACTCGATTCTCTACGTCCCCCCTTTATGAGCAGATCAATTTTGCGAGATTCAACGCCAGTTCGCGAATCTCTTTCTGGCATTGTATCGTAGCTGACTTTTTCTCTCGGTAGCTCAAGGCACGATGACACTCCTCACCAATGCACTATATCAGTCGCTGCTGCGAACCGATATCACCCTGACCATTGAAAACAACGACCATAGCCTGGTGGAAGCTGGCTTTGCTCGATACAGATCCATCGACTGCACCAGCGCATATATATCCGAACCGCTCATTCTTCTCTCGGCTACTCTTTTCATCGATAAGAACGGTCCCACCGATGACCTTTGGCGATACATCATACGGCACGTGGGTACCAACAAAGGTTCAGAAAATAATGGGTTTGAAAACTATATCGCCTTTCTCATGGCCCATACGTTTGCGAAACCGACACCGTTGAAGGACGTTTTCATATTCCCCAAGTCGGAGGCACCCAAGTGGGCAGATCAACCTGCACGTTTAGTTGCTCTTTCTCGACCCTCGGACTCCGGCCGTTTATCTGCTTTCGAGTATGATTGGCCAGATGCTCTCGTTCCTTCCGGACAATTCGGTTGTTCATTTGACCCAGTGGGCACATTGGCATGGATGAACCACCGGCATACGATCCCCTTCTGCTTTCCAGATACAAATATGGGCCCCGACATCATGTTTGTTCTCCAACTCCCGAACGACAAGTTTATATGGGTGTCCATGCAACAAAAATACCTTAAAAGTCGCATCTCCAATGCCGAACTGCTGAAGGCGGTCCGCAGCACTGTACCGGCAAAGCACTGGATCAAAAAGGTGTGTTGCCTTGAAACCAGATCTAACTGCCCGACCCGACATTGTTAAACCCAGGATCGCACTCGATATGCTCCCGCCAAGCATCCGAACATTTTGAACGATACCCTTGATGCCCTAAAGAACCTACCAGGACCAGAGGGTCTTGAGACCCCCTATCCCTTACTACGTGTCATTGTCGTGTCTCCCCCGCAAGGAGGAATCGAGGAGCTGGATGCTACCAACCCAGACGGAGAGCTGGGTGCGACTGACGAAGAAATCCAAGGGCCGGATCTCCACGATGGGAAAAACCATCACGACCCGGACGGTCACCTTCTTTGTTCGCTGAACTGGGAGTATATCATTCCAACGCAAGAACCCAACAATATTCTGGATAGCCTCAGGAAGTTCAAAACGCCCACGCGGCGCCGGATTACACGCCAAAAACGTAACCGTACTCCAGCAGGCGATGGCACTGACGGCGAAGACGAGACCGTCAAGAAATTCAAAGTTAGTTCATCCCGCCTTGGGAAAAGCACAGGCAACGGGGGGTCGAAATCCAGTGGTTCGGGGCGACAAACAGCGGTAGGAGGGTCATCGGGACTCCGTGGCCTGGGTAAAAGAAGGTTAGGCGCCGGTGAACAACCGACGCCCGGAAAGAGTGGTCCAGCGCGTCGAAAAGCAGATCTACAGTTGCCGGTGGCGAGCTCATCGGGTCTCAGTCGAACGGCGAAAAGCGGACTCGGTGGTGGCGGCGAAGGAGGACAAAGGCAGCGAATTGACGGACCTGTCAGTCCAATCAGCCTGAGCAGCCCCTTTTATCCTTCTTCCCTCCCAGCAACGCCAACAACAATATCCAGCCCTGTCGGTGCTTTCAGCCCTTCTTCCTATGCGTCTCCGCCACCAACAACGCCGAGTTTCAGTCCTCCTTCCAGTCCTCGAGACATGTATTCACCTCGTTCCCCACGTTCAACGACTCGAGGAAGTGTGCGAACTCGGCCATATCCGAGGCCGTAGCACGCCATGTACTGTGCAAATCTAGCAGGGCACGAACTTGAAGGGCCAAAATGATAGTCTTATGCTATGTAGTGTTGCAGTATAGCGGGAAAAGATTAGCGTGAAAGATTATGACGGTGCTGGCTTTTATATGCTTATCGGCGAACAATCAAACATTGTATCCCAAACAATTGCCACAAGTTGGCCACGAGATCTGATTTCTTTGAGAGTGGGAGAGCGAGAATGTTGTCATGGGCCAGGGACAAGAGAGAAATTGCATTGCGCATTCTAGACGTCGGACGGATAATATTGGAGTCTGGAGTCACTGGTGAGGAAGATGTTTGGTCGTATTGAATTTTGAAGCAGCCGCGCGTCTGACGCGTAACCGTTAGCTGCTGCTCTTTCCTCTCATACCACAATGGAAACCTCGTTCGCGATAACAGGCAAAGGCTACGTGATTATTGCCGCCGACACGACGTCCGCGCGGTCCATCATCAAGATGAAGACCGACGAGGACAAGATTAAAACACTCAGCCCGCACCTCCTCATGGCTTACTCTGGTGAACCAGGTCCGGCTCATTCTTTCATGTTTTTCGCAGTCAATTTTACACCAACTCTTAGGTGATACCGTCCAGTTTGCCGAATACGTCGAGCGCAATATCCGTCTGTACCACATCCGTAACCTCTACGCCCTGCGCCCATCCGCCGCCGCGTCTTGGATTCGCCGTGCACTCGCGACATCTATCCGCTCGCGGAAGCCGTATGCCGTCAACCTCCTCGTCGGCGGGTACGACACTGCCGAGTACGCCCCGCACCTTTATTGGATCGACTACTTTGGCACGATGACGGAGGTGCCATTCGGCGCGCACGGCTATGGCGCGTATTTTGCGCTGAGTCTGCTCGATCGGTGCGTAGGTCCGCACGTTGGCGTGGTCCTTGATTGATGTTGATTTTGCAGGTACCACGACCCGGAGGCACCGCTGGAGGAGGGTCTCGCAACTTTGAAGCGGTGTATCGACGAGGTCTCGAAGCGGTTGGTCGTCAGCCCGGGAAAATACAAAGTCAAGGTCGTCGACAAGGACGGTGTTCGGGAGGTCGAGCTGTAGTTTGTGTATTCATTAATTCTAGCAATCGAGTCGTTTCGAGCATGATGTCGTTGTGCGCGTGAGGACACGAACAGAAGAAACAATAAAATAAAAAGTTAGAGGTACACAGGTTCGGGTGCGTGCAGGAAACGGAGCAAGGTATGGGAATAACAAGTTAACAAGAGACGGAGACTGCGTGCAGAAAAAATCGTAGAAGCGGAGACTTTCACATGCCGGCGCCAAAGCCGCGCTGTTGCGGCTGAGGCGGCGCCTGCGCACCCTGTTGCCCTACAGGCACAATCCCAGGGCCGTTCACGAACGCGGGCACGTTCTTCTCCTCGAGCTCTGCGTACAGCACGCTCATCTCTTTGTGCTCTTTCCCCCAGCTTTCCGCGTCCCAGATTGTGTACAAACCCTGCTCTCCGCCAGGTACCTTGGCACTCGGCGCCGTTCCCGACTCCTTGGTGATCCACAGACGCAGGTCCTTGTGGTATCGCCAGTTGCGGTTCCATCTGCTCCCCATTAACGCACGGTTCCAAGCACTAGGGGCGGACTCACAGCTCCTGCGCGGCGATTTCCTGCAGCGCGTCCCGCGCGTTGGCGTAGAACATGAAGAAGAGGGTTTCGTCACTGAACGCGCTGGCCTGCCGACGCTATCAGCGTCCGCCCAATATTGCGGCTTACGCACTGACCTTGGTCGGCCCCGGCGGCGGGGCGTGCACGCTCGCATAGCACGCCGGGAGGTGAAAGTCCGGCTCGACCGCGTGCGCTGCGCTCTGGTCGGCCCATGGTGTAATGAACGTCGAGTACAGGTTCCCGCTAAAGCCCATGTCGAGCCCCATTGTCCCAAGATCCGTGCCTACACCGCTGAGGCGTACACCCCGTGGGTCGCCTGCACCCATCCGCCGACCTCCCGCGTCAAAATCCGCGTCGCTTGCCTCGCGGATCATCGCCAGCAGGCCCAGGAGCCCCCAGCGGTCGGCTGCGCTCACGAGTACTTGCTGTGCGGGCGTCTGCGGGTGCGGGTGCGGACCCAGCTGGTGTGGGTGCGCGTGCATCAGTGGGGCTGAATGCTGCAGCGCGCCCGAGCTCGGGTGAGAGTTGTTGTTTCCCGCGCTATTCCCATTCCCATTCCCATTGCCGTTCTCCCCGAAGGTTTGTGCGCCGTTGGGATTCGGAGCAGATGGCCATGTGGCCGCGGTGCCGGGTGCATTTGGTGCGTTGGCGTTGCCTGGCGCATTCGCGTTGGCGTTTGGCGGATTTTGGTTTTGTGGGGGTAATGGATTTGTACTGGGTGCGCTGGCCTTGGTTTGTGTGAACTGTGATGATGTGGCGTTTGGTGGTGCCGGATTCGGTGGGTTTGGATGCTGGAGACGCGACAGACGACCGAGACGACAAGACGGGACCGAGATCGAAGTATCGGATTTAAGGCGAGAATAGACGTGGATAACACGAGGAACCGGAAAGGACAAGGAAATATTTAGAACTACTCGCAGAAAGAAACAGACAAACGCACCCGTTTGTCGTCGAATGGCCCCGGATGCCTGCCCATCATGTTCATCCCACTCAGATTCAGCATTCCCGGAATCCCGCCTGCTCCACCCGTCCCAAACAGCCCTGGCGGACCTCCTGCACCATTGTTTGTCGCGGTGTTAGTCGGCGGGGCGTTTTCGCCCAATGCCGGGAAATCGTCCTGGGTGAGATCCCGCGACGTCGGAGCATGTGTGTGTGAATGTGTCGGTGCTGGTTGGGGTGCAGAGCCGGCAGATGCGTAGCTGGAGGTGCTCTGTGGTGTTCCGGTGGCATTATTTGCATTTGGGTTGCTGGACGTCCCTGGCGGATTCGGAGGCGCTCCCAGTGCCGGAAAATCGTTGGGATCCAGTGCTGCCTCTCCACTGCTACCCAATCCATGTTGTTGCTGCTGTTGTTGTTGTGCCTGCTGTTGTTGTTGTTGCAAGTGCGGTGGTAATCCCGCATGCGCCAACGCAAAGGGAAAGTTTGCGCCGCCGCCGCCATTACTTGCGCCGTTAGTTGCGCGCGGCTGCATGAACGGAGAGGGCATAGCAACGCGCTGAGGCAGGAAACCCGCGGCAGACAGTACATTTCTTGGTGGCATGCCATACGCTGGGTATGGTGCATTTGCGGATTGATTTGGGGGTGCCGTAGGCTGTGGATTTGGCCTATATTGCGGTTGTTGTTGAGATACTGGGCGCTGCTGCGGCTGTCCTGGGCGATTCATTTCTGGTCCAAGGAGTTTTCGGTGAAAGGCCAGGGATTACCTAATCACGCGGCCCAACGGCGAGGAATTAGAAATTACTAGAAAAAATAATACATGGAATCCGCTAGGTAGCAAAAATAATGTCTAAAGCCCCGTCTAGAATCGCCGTGCGCTCCCTGCTGTCAGACCCTCTATTGAGTGGTGTTCCAGGTCGTTGCGCGCCTTGAGGATCGCCGCATGCATCTCCTTCATCGCGTTCCCCAGCTTCACCCCAAACCGGCTCAAGATATCCCGCTGCCACGCATCGTACTTAGCGTTCACCTTCGCCTGCACCTGCTCATAGTCGATGATGCACACCCCAAACGACTTTTGCGTATCCGACGTGTCGAAGGTGGACCGCGTCTTCTTGATCTCCGTTAGAAGTTGCTGCCAGTTGGCGAGCGAGTCCCCTAGCCGGTTGAACACGTATTCCGCCTCCAGATCCCAGAGCGACTGGAACTGCAGCCATTTGCCCACGTATTCAGTGAGCTGCTGCACCTTGAGTTCGATCAACGCAAACGGTCGCTCCAGCACATTGTCCGGCAGTTGCGTCAGCTGCAGACCTTCGTCAGCCTACTTCCAAAGCCTAAGTAAAAACGTTCCGCACCAATGAAGTGTAGTTCGTCTCCGTTACACTCGCGCCTTGCATCTGCAGCCCAATTTCATACCGTGAGCTCTGTATCCGACGCAGTCGGCAGACAACCCCGAGCCAGTCGTGCAGTTGTCGTATCCAGTTCGCGCGTGCGTACTCTATCGGCGGGTCAAGAAAGATCACCTGGTTTTGTATCCGAATCTCGTGCACGATCGGCTTCAGGGTCATGTTCCCCTCCAAAAACTGTCCAGGAGACAATCAGCATCCCACCACACATTTCCGCAGATGCCTACCTTCTCCTCCTTCGCGCGTTTGTCCCCGCGCCGCTTGTTCGTGATGTCCCGCAGCGCGGTGCGACCGCCCGTGTCTCCATCATCCGCCGCGCGGTCAAACTCCCCACACCACACCTGCACGATCTGCACAAGCCGCTGGAGGAGGATACCCTCAATTCGCCGGTCGAGCTCCGCAACCCACTGCTCCAGGTTCGCGTACCCCTCAAGATTCAGTCGGTCTATCGCCGATTGTACCTTCCCCAGCAGCTCCGTGAACGCTTCGGTCGTGTACGAGCACGTCGCGAGGTCCTCCACCGCTCGCAAGATGTCCTTGTACAGGTCGATGACGTTGTTCGTCTTGTCCTATATCACAAGTTGGAATCATAATCTTGAACTGCCCTAAAAACGTACCTGCAACACGGAGATAACACTCGCAAACTCCCGCACGAACTGGATATGCCGGTTATCTCGTCCGTCTGCACTCGACACGTACCGTACGGTCGAATCGTACTGGTTTACAAAATAATCCCACTTGATATTCATCCCTGCGGCGGGTAAGCAAACATGCACCTCAATGGAACAAAGCCAACCCACCCTTGGCGATCATCCGTTGCGAGTCGTTACGGTACTCTGCTACAAGCCACTCGATGCCCTTATTTTCTTCTACAAGGTCGAGTGTCTGCCCGTACGTGCGTACCGTCTCCATCAGACTCACCGCATGTGGGTACACCCGCTTCGCATCTTTGGCCATGTTCGTGATCGCGTGTGGCACCTGGAACCCCAACCACAGCAGATTCCGCACCTCCTTAAAAAGCGTGATGATCTGCGGGTCAAAATTCACCGCGAGCTGGAAGAGCCCGATGCCGCCTCCCGCCCCAATGCCGCGAGGTCGGATGATTTCGAACAGACGCCCGTCGACACCCATGTTGCGCCGGTTGATGTCGTGCAGCCATGCGTCGTACACCGGGCGCGTGTCGAGTTTTTTACGAAACGCGCTGCTTTCCGACTGTAGCTTCTGCCCCTCGGCGTACAGCTCCCAGCCCTTGCCAAGCACGTCCTCGACCCGCTTCATGTACGTTAGCAACTGCCGCTCGATTTGCCGGGCCCAAATGATCGCGCTCGCGATGGCGGGGAGGTCGCGCATCTGCGACATGTGCGACGCTTCCGAATCACGGAAGCGCGTTTTAAACTATGGTGCATCGGCGGAAGTAAATAATAGACTGAGCAAGGTTACACACCTTGTCGTGGAGATGTTTGATGTCCTCCTTGACGGAATCGATGAGCTGTGTCTGATACTCTTGGATGGCTCCACGAATCTAAATTGCCGCCGTCAGGGTAATCCACTCTGCAGCGCAGAAGTATCCCCACCTTTGGTCTGACAAATAGCGCGTTGAACTTTGAGAACACCCTAAACATCTCGTTCGCGTTTCGCGCAGTCCCGAGCCGGTCCCTCAGACGCGCGATGATCTGATTCTCAACGCGCGCCACGCGCTCGTTGTACGCATTCTCCGCCGCCACCCAAATTTCAGTGCCCTCAACCGAGACATCCAGTACGTCGATTCGCTTTACGACCTCGTACGCCTCCTTGACCTCCTCCTCCATGTCCATCCCGCCGATGCCCATGTCGAGCACGCTCCCACCGAGCCCCCGCGTAGGGCCCGTCATCACCGCGAGCTGCTCGTGCTGCTTGCGCCACTCGCGCAGGTAGCGCGTCCGCTCCTGCAATTTCGCGTGCGCATTCACCACTTTGATCGGGATGAACTTCTCCGCCCGCTTCCGGGTCACCTCACGCGCGACGTTCGTGAACTCCTTGATCTGGTCGTCCCAGGTGCGGAAGATCACTGTAACCTGCTCGAGCAAGCGGTCGAACGTCTCGTACGGCGTGTACGGCAGTCGGTGCGACGTCAGAATGCGCAGTAGTTGGTCATTAAAATCGCGCGAGATCGCTTCGACAAGCGGCAACGCGCGTTTAATCGGATACGGTGAGAGCTTCAGCTTGCGGCATATGTGTCCAAAGATGAGCGTGATCGACTCCTGGATCTTGGTTAGGTCGGTTGCTGACAAGAGCTCGTTGAGGGGGAAATCCTTCATGAGCTGGTTGTATTTATGCACAACCTCCGTCGCGTCCTTGAGCCCCGTGTCGGCAATGAAACTAACCGTGGCGCGGAAACGCTTGGCGTTGCGCAGGCAATCCATGACCATGTTGACCTCCTCGCTGCGCAGCTGCGCCTCGATCCCTTCAAGTTCGCGTTCCAGACTAAGCCAAAAATTGATCTCCTGGGACGCGGTGCCAGAGGTTACATCACGAGTGAGCTTAGTAACAGCCTGGATGGATTTAATCCAGGAGTTGACGTTCGCATGAAGCGAGTTGAGGAAAGTACTGTCGTTCAGCAGTTTGGGCGGCAGGTCGTTAATACTTGGACGGGTCCCAGCAGCCTGAGCCTGGCCGGAAGTTAGCAGAGGAAGGTATTTTTTAAATCTGAGTGAAGGCGCACCTGCTCGACCGCCCGCTGAATGTTGGGATGGATAACTAGATGAGTTTCCGGTATTTCGACATTTTGCTGGAGATGCAATAGCGAAAGTTCAAGTTCTGCGAACTTTTTCTTCGTCATGGGGATACCCATCTTGCTGTCGCCGGCATCTCTGCCTGCACCGCGAGAGCCTACAAAGGCGTCGAACCAGGGTTTGACTCCGAAGGAGACGACGGCGTGGAGACTCTCGTAAGGGGTCTCGTCGCCTCCAAAGAGGTTGAGGAAGTGCAGTTGAGTGGCGAGGGGTGCAGAAGGGTCTAATATCGGACTGCGTTTGATGAGGGCGAGAGTGGTTACATGAGAAGGGTGGTATGTGAGTTGTGAGGTTAGGGAATATTCATACGACGGCAGGTCTGACGACCAACTCAGCGGCATAAATTGAAAAACAATATGCGAACACACCTTCTGCTCCGTCTTCGCCGCTAAGCTTTGACTTTACAACGTATAGAACTGCGCTTGGGTCGGAAGCAAACTTGGCGACGCGGTCGTCAAAGGTGTCGTCAAAGAGTCCTTCCAAGTCCTCCGGAGCTGCTGCTATGACTGGGGGCAGCAGTGCCTTCAAATACACGTGGAATACTTCTGCGTCAAAGGGAACTCCGGCCTGTGGGGGCTGTTGCTGGTGGTCGATGCCATTGCCGTTCGCGAGGGGCGTTGGGGGCGGGTCCATGCGGCGGGACCTCCGTCTGCGGGGATTCCTGGGCCGAGAGAAGTTAGTGCGCATAGTGGTCGTGTACAAGCCATGGTGCACACCTGCGCCTTGAGGATTCGTCGAGGTAAGTAGCACTAGCAGAGGCAAATTACCCGGTCAATTGAAACACAACCACACATCGCGTACATAACTACTCCCATGGGCAGCGATCTTGACGAGTACGCGTTCATATCTTCTGCTCTACTGCATCTCATCCACCCAGGCAGATTGAGCAGCTCAAGCGTTGTGAACCGATTTCAGAGGAGCAGGTCAAGCGCTTGTGTCTTAAAGCTCGCGAAATTCTCATCGAAGAAGCGAATGTCCAGCATATCGACTCTCCTGTAACGGTATATGGGCTCTTATTTCAGTAGAATTCCAATTCATTCCTCTCCCAGATCTGTGGAGACATCCATGGCCAATTTTTCGATCTCATGGAACTCTTTTCCGTTGGCGGATTCTGCCCAAACACAAATTACCTATTCATGGGTATGTTTCTCTACTGAGCGGCCAAAAATCATGGCTCATTCCTCGCAGGGGACTTTGTCGACCGCGGTTTCTACAGCGTCGAAACTTTTCTCCTCCTCCTCGCCCTCAAAGTGCGCTACCCGGAACGCATGACTCTTATCCGCGGCAACCACGAGTCACGCCAGATAACCCAAGTATATGGCTTCTACGACGAGTGCCAGCGCAAGTACGGCGGCAGCAATGTCTGGCGTTGGTGCTGCGAGGTATTCGATTACCTAGCCCTTGGCGCGATCGTCGACGGCCGCGTTTTTGGCGTGCACGGGGGCCTCAGTCCCAACCTTCACAGCATCGATCAGGTATTTTTTTTTTGGCCCTTCAACCGTCCTCAAACTTTGACACTTTCTTCAGATCCGCGCCATAGACCGAAAGCAGGAGGTGCCGCACGATGGGCCCATGTGCGACCTTCTCTGGTCCGATCCAGATGGTATGCCAACTCAGCTTTTCACGCCTCCGCTTACTGTTGCCAAGATATCCAAGGCTGGGGCCTCTCCCCCCGCGGCGCAGGCTTCCTCTTCGGTGCCGATATCACAAAACAATTCGCGCACCACAACGGCCTTGACCTCATCGCGCGCGCACACCAGCTCGCTATGGAGGGCTATAAGCTCATGTTCGATCGCACCATCGTCACCGTATGGAGCGCCCCAAACTATTGCTATCGGTCTGTGTTTGCGTCGCACTATTTCACCCATTCCCTCATCTAGGCTCTCACAGATGCGGGAACGTCGCATCGATCCTCGAGCTCGACGAGTACCTCGGGCAAGAGTACAAAGTCTTTTCGCACGCACCGCTGGACGTGCGCTCCGTGCCGGCAAAACGTCCGCCAGCCGACTACTTTCTGTAGCTTGGTAGACATGTACACAGATGTATTGTATTGTATTACTGACACCTTTTGCTATATATTGCCCTGAGACGGAAAATCACACTGCCGCGATGCATATTACTTGTTTTTCGCGGCCTTGCCCATCAACCACTCGACCTCAAACCCGCGCCCACGCAGGAGAGACCGCGTTTTCGAAGCCAACTCGGGTATGTTGTGCTTTCTGTGGTTTAACACACATAAGGGTAATGTCGGACAGAGTGCGCTTCTGTGCCGCGTCTCCATCATCTTGACAACCAAAGCACTTTCGTCCTCTGTGTTGATCCAACTCAAAGCAATCGCACGCAGGTTGGGCACCAGCGGGCGGAAGTCCTCGTCATCGGACGGAATTGTTAAGCGGGGCAGAAGCTCTGGGGTGGAGTATTTCCCGGTGAGTCGCAGCCCAACAAGTTTCGGAGTCTGCTTGAGAATCTCTATGATACCAGAGGCCGAGCGTGTTCGGCTGCTAGATTTCCGCAAAGAGCATGCGGATCGTTCGAGGAAAGGAATGATCGACTTGGACGCGTCGTCGTGTATGAAAATCTCTTCCAGCGCCGGACATACAGAACTGTCGACAAGATGCCCGTTACTAATAAGGAGTTTGCGGAGATGTGGGAGTTGTATGGGATTGCTTAATAGTCCAGTTCGTTCGTCGAGGAAAATCCTCAGGTTCAGCTCGGCCAGGCTCGTAGCGAATCTGAGCTGTTCCAGCGCGTCATCCAATTGTTGAAGACCCAAAAAGACCTTCTCCAGCTGTGCCCACGGGACAACTGGCAATGACAAAGCACCCATCATGCTTGCCTCCGACATAAGTGGGGCACTCTCAAAAGCCCGTAAGACGCCAGGACGAAAACGATAATCTCGATAATTGATCCGGCGCAGGAGTGGTAGTTTCCCGTGAACCTGAGCCAAGATGGGGACCATATCGGGGGCCATAAGCAGTGTCACCGCATCCCAACGTCGGAGTGCTCTGCAACGAGTGGGAGTACAGAGTTTTCTGAGTGACCGAGTTTTGTAGTCAATGGACATGCCTCCGACCTTTCGAGGTGGGCTACGATAGCAGGTAACGGTAAACCAGGGCCGATGTAAGACCAGAGAGCTGGGGACGACATGGTGACAGCCCTCCATTGTCTGCAGACGCGCCCAAAGAGCCAAATCATCTTATGCGTTCGCCGTAAGCGAATGAACAAAATATCGAATGGTAGGCGCCGAACGAGAGACATAATGCTATGGCCTTGTTGGATGTGAAGAAGAATGCACTCCCGCTCTTCTTCATTGATCAGGTCAAGATCTGTGAGCAGAACGCTATCCTCGTCGAGAATCTCCTGTATCTCGAGCCTTTCGACTTCGGAAGGGGTATCGTTTGATTCCAGAAGATGCGGGGGGAAGGGTCGGGACATCCTTGTGGGTTCGTTTTTGCACGCGTCGTGATGATCATTGGTTGGAGTCGAGAGCGTCACCTGATTCGTCTCTTCTTGTACACACAGTGCCGGCCAAGAGGTGAATGATCTCTGGATCGTTCAATTTGATCCTGAATAAGCGAGACAGCCCGATTGTTCCGAAACACAGCCACTTCCCTTTTGGCAAGTCGTCGACGACTTCAGTGCCCTCGCGGTACTGCTTTGCACACTTCCCAAGGCTAGAATCCACTGCTTTATTGTTTACACCTGGGCTATCTCTAAGTAAAAACATCAACATCCACTGAAAACCCATCCCCAATTTTGAGAAGAGTGTTGTGTCGTAAAAATTGACATTATTTGACAAAGGTGTATGTGGGACATATGTATACAGGGTTAGAGTCCCATACTGTTTGCAGAGTGAGTTAGGAGTGAGGCGAAGGACGAGGCGTTGGCGAGCGAGAGCGTGGATGAGACACGAGTGGCGTGTGGGAGGATCGTTCCCTTTCTGGGGGGGGGGGGGGTCGTGGGAACGTATTGGCTGATCCAGAGATCGAACACCTCTTGGTGCCGGCCCCTCAATTAAATAGGTATATTAGTTAGCTATACATCTTTAAGTATGGTAAAACAAATATTCCGGCCCGAAACTCAATTCGATATATGTTATTTGGGATTCAACAAAATCCAATAATATCTGTTTTACAATACTTAAAGAAGTATAGCTAACTAAAAGGCACACTTAATTGATTGGGGACAGCTCTGATTGGCTCCTAATCAATTAAGTGTGCCTTTTAGTTAGCTATACTTCTTTAAGTATTGTAAAACAAATATTATTAGATTTTGCTAAGTCCCAAATCAGATATATTAAATTGAGTTTGGCGTCGAAATATTTGTTTTACCACACTTAAAGATGTATAGCTAACTAATATGCCTATTTAATTGAGGGGCCGGCGCTGTGTGTCTCGACAATCTCTACCTTCAAGTGGAACCTCAAACTGCGGCTGTATCTATACTCTCTTCCCCGCCAACCCCACCCAGGTCTGCTTCTCCTGACGCGTGTTCCTACGCCAAATTGTTGAAGATATCTAAGCGGTAGCATTCCGGAGCGTTTGTGTTGAGGACTAAGTTTGAGGTAAGTGTAACGCATGTGCATGCCATTTGTATGGCCAGTTATGCCGTTATTTTGGTAATCTCCATTTACAATATATTTACTGATGTTTACGACTTATTCACGACGTGTCTTGTCATGTGATGTACTTGTAGCTACATCCGTGACTTACTTACATAATACAATCATCTTTCACCTCAAACCTTCACCTTCGGCCTCTCGCGCCCATACTCTTCTGAGTTGCGCACTAGGCCGGCGGGTGATCGGGGAGTTTACTCACCCGCTATCCACGCGTTGGGCGTATCTGGACCTACCAGACGAGTGCCTGCACGCGATAGCCAGCTCCTGCTGAGCTGGCACCTACCGCGGACCACCTGCGGTACCAAGGCCATATTCGGGCCCTTCTGGCACCGGATCCATCCACTCCTACCTCGATTCTACTTGAATTGAGGCCTTAACTCACTCTCAAGACCCGCCAGCTCATTGTGGCAGTAATCCCCTCAAATATTCGTAGGATTCTCAAGCGAAGTCTTACATTGGTGGACACATTGGGAAAACTGTCTCATCCTGGCCGGTCTTACATTCTCTACCATGTCCAATTCACTAACTGATACATGGTCTCGTTTCATCCCCGGCACACGGCACTTCGTTACAGGATACAACCCATCGTTGGGACGAACCTATCTGGCTTTCCAGTAGTGTTCGTTCCACCGTTGCGACCTTGACCTATTTGGCAGTCCAATAGCGTCTCGGTCGCTTGGGATCTATGGTTTCGCGGCGCGTCGAATTTTCAATTCGTTCGCGCCGCCCGGTCTTTATATGGCTTGGATTACTCGAATATACCCGGGAATGAGATTAGCGCTCGTGTGTGGCATCCTGCGCATGGCATCTTTCTTTTGTGCCGCCCGGTTCCCATGCAGATTTAAAATATACCATCCATGCGACCTCCATCGTGGACTCCGAGATGGCTGCAGAATCGTACGCAGACGAGACCTATCTGGCAGTCCAGTAGCGTCAAGTATGCGAGGTGGAACGGGGCTTACTGGCTTTCCAGTCTGTTCCGAGCTACCGTGAATTTGCAGCTCTCGATCGTAGTGTTCGCGCTGGGACTCGCAAAGGGACATTCTTCGAATTTTTTATTAATATTCTACGCACAATTTACTCTGGCCGAGAAGATCCCCGACTCGCACTTCTGCCCACACACGCCGTCGCCGGTATTGTCGAAGAAATTATCGAGATCGGAAGGCTAGATGGAGAGATGTGAGGCCCGTGATAGTCGATTCCTCCACGAGGATTGTGCAAGCGGCCAAGGATCGTTGTGAGCCGTGTCAAAGTACAGCGTTTGCGAGCGCACAACACCGTCTCAAGATTTGTGCGAGCTCCACACCCACGTGGGCGCAAACGATGCTCGGAGGCCACCGCTCTCGCGCCAGTGATGCGGATGGTTAGAGGGCCGGAGGAGTCTCTGCCAATAATATGTCAGTAACGCGAAAACTCGGAGGAAAGAGGAATCACGTACTTGAGTCATCGCGATCAACCCGCATTCGCGCTCACTCACGAGTCTCCGGCAATATGGTCCAGTGTTACGGAATTTCCGCGTTGCTCCGACCTCAATAGCACGCCTCACAGTGTCGCGTGTGTAGCGCGCAAGAGGCGCCCAGCACGGAGCGGCGTTGCACGCATGGCCGATGTTGAGCCGGGAAGCGCTTGCGGTCGTTAGCGCCAGTGTCGCCGATAGTAGTCGAAGCTGAAAACATAGCTGCACATCAGCAAAGCAATGCTTCGTCCTATAGCCTATGACGTACCTGCGCCCGTCCGCAACACTCCACATCTCCCATGGGCTGCTTGGGTGCTTGTCCTCCATTTTCAGAGAAATGGCGGCGCCAGAATCAAGGGGCGAAACGCTGCGCGCGGACGTGGCAGCCAGCTGACTCGGCACACACCAGGTCTAGAAAGACTGTCGTCGACTGCACCTTCGCGTGGAGCATGCACGTTGCGGCGCAGAGTGTACGGGCACTCCGCAGCGGCAGCGTGCGTGGTCTGGCGTGATGAGCCGAGGTCCTTCAAGGTAGCGAGCAGCGTCAACGCGTACTCCCTTACATAGATGGACGTTTGCGAGGGCATCGGCGTGATCGAACAGCACGCGGATCGAGTGAGCGACGCCGAAGCGAAACGTGCGAGCCCCGTTTGAGAGTGGTAGCCGTGGGGGAGTCGATTGCACTGGTTCTCCGCTCCTGCTTCCACACAAAAGAGCGTGGTCAAGCTTGGGGGGCTGAAAAGGAGTCTCAGTGGGGACGAGATGCATGCAGCAGCCATGGGGAACACGCACCTTTGAGGGCTATGAAGCTTCCGTGCTCGATAGTGCGGTCGACAGATTCCGCCTCCCTCCTCGCGCGCGTTCTACGCGAGAAGAACGCCGAGCCACTTCTCGTAGGGGAGCGGGAAGGAATCGGTACCCGTGCCTGCAACTGATCTCGCAGGCGCGGGCGCGCGCAAACGCATCTGAATCTCCTCATCAGCTGATTTCTCGGGCACTCACCTCGGATTTCCACCCGGTTCTTTCGAAGTCACAGCTACCTGATCTCGAGGGCTCGACTCAGCGTCCCTCGAGACTCCCTGCACCAACGGATTTCCTTCTTGACTCGTCTTTTTCATTTTCCGCCGTATTTTCAGCTTCTGGACTTCAATTTCAATCTTCCTGAACTCCTCCTCTCACCTAATCATTGTGATCGCCGTTGTATGCGTCCTCCAACGCTACGTGGATCCGTTGAGGCAGGAAACTGGTTTGCAGAAGAAGTGCGAGGAAGGAGGGAAGAGATAATGGAAGGTTGTTTGGTTCCAAAGCTATTGACCTGGACAAACAAACCGTGCTCTTTTCGGAATCAAAGTGTTTTGGATTCGACTCGGTCCTTCGGTTTCGCGGCTAGACTGGCGCTGAATTTCACTTAATCTAATCCACATCCAAGATGCTTTCGATAAAAACTGGAAATCCTACTGCCAGTGCACACAGATCGAAGTCAAGATTAAACTGAGTTTCGAGAATGGCTCGATGAATCTCAGAGACGGAAATCTCGAGGTGGAAGTACGAGAAGCTCGAGCGTATGCGTGGGTACGCCGACACATTGCCCACGCACATCGTCTCCGCCGTCGTTCCTGGTGTTGTTGAAGACATCATCGGTGTCGAGACTGGGCAACCTCGTGGAGTCAGAGTGGAACTGCACGCGACCGCAAGCAGTGGTAGTGTAGCCACATTGTTTCTATGAGCGACGGTGCAGCTCGTCCGTCAACGGTTGTTGACCAGGCAGTGGTCGAGTGTGGGGGGCCGAAGGAGACCTTTCTGCATATGATCAGGGACGCGCTAATTCGGGTGAACCAGAAACACGCACCATAACGATTCCGACGCGCACAACATGTCCTTCTCCTCCTCCTCTCGTGCTTGCCTCGATTCTCGCGGCTCTTACGCGCTCGCCCTTTTCGGTTCTCCCAGCGGCAATGGCAGATATGGCTTTCGCATTTGTTAGCACGATCGTACGGAAAGGCCCGCCTCTTACCTCGCGTGCGTTCCATGCGGGGAGTTCGTGCTGTGCATTGCAAGGGCACGGGAAGGGATGGGCACCCGCTCCCGAATTTGCTAACTTCCAAGTGCGGGCGCGCGATAAGGCATCTGAATCTGTAAATTGATTCAGACTCCACCCTTCCGTGGATTTTCGACACCCACCTCGGACATTCACCCGGTTCATTTACGGCCCAGCACCCCGATCTCGTAGACGTCTTGACCAGTGCCATCTCGAGACCTATATGCGGAGCCTCGAATTTTCTTCATTATGTTTCACATTTCCTGCCGAATTTTATCTTCAGCGCTCGTAGAAATTCCCCGGATCGTACCTCGGGGGCCCGAAATAATTCTACAGGGATCACACCTCGACGATGTCTCAATCCGGAGGCTTCGGGACCACTTGTATACCAAGATACGGAGGTTTCTTGAGAGTTTCTCCTGGATTTTTCAGTTTTGTTTCCAATTCCTTGGGCTTTCCCCACCTCTGAACAATCGGAATGTCAAAAGCGCAGGAGTGTACGCCTTCCCAACGCCGAATCTCCACGCTTCGCGCTAGGACTACTCAGTTTTTACTCGAAGTCCAGAGGCGGCCAAATCCACCTACCTCCAAACATCGTGGACGGATTCGGGCGGTCCAGATGCGCATTTTCAAGCGGCAGTGATTCGCCCCCGTCCCTACGTCGAGTTGAGCTGTGCTTGAGCCCGGATTTTGCGGCCAGATGCGATTGCGAAGGAAGCGAGAGTAGCACAGTGTTTGGTTCCGAGGCCGACATCGTTCAGAACCAAACAACCGCTCCCGCCCTCTTTTGGATCTTCTGTCCGGGCACTTCCTTCCTCGTTCTTTTGTAGCTCGTTCTCTTCTTCTACTTCCTCACCCTCGGCCCTTTCCATTTCTCAAGACTTGCTGTCCCAGCCTCATTACAGTAAATCTTCGGTTTTCAAGTCAAATGGAATTCATCGCAAACCCTTTTCGAGGGAAGGAATTGAAGTGGGCTGAGACATAGCGATGGAACGGATTGACGGGGGGCTCGTATTCTTCATGTGCCTTGATTCCGTTTCCTTTTCTTTTGTGTTTCTCGCAGCTTTCGATTGGAGGTGAACATCTTTCGAGGCATCGGCCCTACACAAAACCTGCTCCTCGTGCGGGTTCGGCTTTCCTCCATCCGTGTAAGCCCTCTGGCTTGTCTAAAGTCCTGACTCGAATGCGAGGTCCCACGAAGCCGAGCGACTCCCTCTGTAAAATCAGCTTGTCAAATTTCGCGAAAATTCGGCTGTCTGCAGGTTGGTAGGGTGGGCTTCAGCGTTCCTCTGACTCGTGGCCGCATCGCTTCGCTCCAAACAATACACAGCTTCTAGACCTTTTCTGCGGTCGCAGCACGCGCAAAAGTGCGGATTCATGGCAACGCAACCAAGTGTGAAGCCTCAACGGGCGCTACTGTATCATCTCTGATGCCCCCGCGAGCGAACCTATTCGAATTTCATTGCCACCCACCACCCAGACCACACACCAATTCAATCCCACCATCCCGCCCCAGCTATGCTACATCATCCAGTCTGGAGGGCTGCTTAGACCTTTCAGAGTGTATTCCGAAACCACCCGCTCTCGGTTGGTCCCTAACAAGCCGCTACTTTCGTGGGGGGCAGGTAGGGTATGGTATGGGTGATGGGAGTGAAGCGACCACAAACGGAGTGGACTCGGAGAGGGAATGGAGGCAAGACAAAGAGGACTGGAAGATCATGCGGAGGCGAACTGCAGCAGGATCGGAGAGGATTCGGAGTCTGGATGGAATGGACTCTGAGTGGACGTGAAACAGACACTGAGAGGAAATGGAAGCCAGATGGAGATGAGTCGTAGAGCATGCGGAAGCAAGTGCAGTGGGGTCAGAAAGGAATCGGGACTTGATGGAATGGACTTGCAGATGGACTCGGAGAGGGAAAATTTTCGGCAAAATTTCAAAACTTTTTCTCTTCTTCTTTCTTTTCTTACTTGCAGGGCTGATCCATATCTCGCAACTGGAGAGTGGGGGGCTCTGTAACGCATGTGCATGCCATTTGTATGGCCAGTTATGCCGTTATTTTGGTAATCTCCATTTACAATATATTTACTGATGTTTACGACTTATTCACGACGTGTCTTGTCATGTGATGTACTTGTAGCTACATCCGTGACTTACTTACATAATACAATCATCTTTCACCTCAAACCTTCACCTTCGGCCTCTCGCGCCCATACTCTTCTGAGTTGCGCACTAGGCCGGCGGGTGATCGGGGAGTTTACTCACCCGCTATCCACGCGTTGGGCGTATCTGGACCTACCAGACGAGTGCCTGCACGCGATAGCCAGCTCCTGCTGAGCTGGCACCTACCGCGGACCACCTGCGGTACCAAGGCCATATTCGGGCCCTTCTGGCACCGGATCCATCCACTCCTACCTCGATTCTACTTGAATTGAGGCCTTAACTCACTCTCAAGACCCGCCAGCTCATTGTGGCAGTAATCCCCTCAAATATTCGTAGGATTCTCAAGCGAAGTCTTACAGTAAGAGTCGGGGAATAAACCAGCGATTGGCAGAACAACAAGAGCGTGGCTTGTCCCGTGAGCGACGAGTATATAAAGTTCGAAAATATGTTATTAGCGCTCTGAGTTGTTGGATCAGCCAGACTTTCTGCCGTGTTGATCCGCCCTCGGTTTTCGGGCTCGGCTCCACATTGATTCACCCTCACTTTTCAAGTTCCGTGTATTGAAACTCCGTCACTGCTCCATTGAATCGGCGCGATCGATTCCTTGATTCAGCTCACTACTTGGATTGATTCCGATTGATTCGTCCCGCCTTCCTCCTGTTGAATCAACCTCACTTTTTTAAATCTTGACCCACCTTCAGCCCGTTGTTGAACCACCGATCTGGACACGTTGACTTAGCGTTTCCGTGAATTCTACCATATTGAATCACCCTAAGTTTTTCCTGCCATATATGGTGTTGAACTGACCTTACTTTTCTTTGGCGTCTGTCTTGAAATACCCCCACTTTTGCCTGCCAGTTCGGGCATTGGAACGGCAAATCACCTGTTCTATTGTTGAAACTACCACAATGTTCAGTACACTACTCAAGGTACCTGACTCTTGAATCACTCTTATTTTCATGAACATCGGCATTGAAACACCCTCACTTTTCCCGAATAGGTAATTTGCTGATGAAGGCATTTTCGTCTCATTTGCTCCTTATTCAAATGGCCGGAGACCGAAACGACGATGATAACGACCAGAAAAAGAAGACATTGGCGCCGACCCTTGTCCCATTTCAGATCATCGGATGGCTCATGGTCTGCGTCTCGAATTTGCGGCCACTGGTAAAACCTGTGTCGACATTGCAGCCACTCGATTCCAGCAGGAGTTTGGACCTTCTGAACTGTATGCCAGTGAGATAAGTTCACTTGCTATTTGTTCTCTGCTCATTTACCTTCGTTGTAGACCTTGATAAGCAGTCCGAGAAGGGGAAGAAGACTCAGAGGAAGAAAGGCGACCGACTCAAAGGTGACCCCAAACCAAACACCGGGGAAAAAAATTGCCTCCCACCCGACTATGTGATTGAAGATGAGTATGAAGCCTTCTTGCATACCATCGAAGCTGACCGGTAAAGAGTTTGTACCCACCGCAATTGGTCCACCCCGCAAGATTTCATCTTCTGATGAGTCGTGGACCTCATGCTGTTTGCGAGGAGGACTCAGAGGCTGGAGAAAAAAATGAAGAAGCGGGGTTCTGTGCAAGAAAAACGGGGGAGCGCACGGGGTTGCGTTCTTAGTTGAACAGGTTGACTCCCGGCCATTGTTAGCGCAGAAGGGGGAAAAAAGACAAAGAGTTTGACTCACTTCAGCAGCAGGCACATTGTTTCTCTTGGCCATGGTGTAATCGGAGGGAGAAAGACAAAAGACGACGTGGCCTTTGAGGAATTGGAAATGGGCGGCCGGCTGGCCAAGAGACGACCAAGAACATTTGAAATTTTGGCTCCCTGATCTGAAGGGATGGCGGCCGAACTTAGTACTGGCAAGCATATGGAACTCAGGGATAAAGATTGTTCAGTGAAATTTAGTCGTAGTTCAGGCCAAAAGTCGGGGCCATTCCAGAGAGTGTACCGTCGAAAAGAACTACTCATTCAACGTCGCCGAAGATTGGAAAGGGAGGGACAATCAGGAGAACTTGAGCCTGTAAACTGCGGATAATCCAGTAGCATCGATATAGAATAGGTGGGTCATTCAATACCGCAATGTCAAAGAAAACCAGGTCAATTCAATAAGACGATAATTCACAAATGTTAGCTGATTCAAGATGGAGTTGTGTTAGAAAAACCAACAGGGTTTCAAGGAAACCCGCAAGGGAAAAGAGGGGGTGATTAAACAGGACCTCGGATAGAAAGGAGGGCTGTTTCAAGTTATTGCCGGCGGAAGATCAAGAGATCAGATACGTTGTTTCAAGCTGTTTCAGAACCAAAAAATGCTGGGCCGATCACCGGCCTGAAAAGGGAGGCTCATGTACTATGTCCGGGGAGAGACGGCGGAATTCAAGTTTTTCAAGTTGCAAAAAGGGAGAGAAAGGAGGAAAAGAGAGAGAGATTCAGAGTACAATTGAGATTCATTTGCCCGACAATTTCAGCTCAAAACTTACTATAGCATTCAGTATCCAGCTTTCAGCGTCTTGATTTATCTTGAATTCTATGTCCGATTTTGGCAGATCAGTGGTTTCAAGACCTATGTCCCCTCGGAGGTAAATACCTATGTCCCAGCCAATCGAATTCAAGATTGATCTCGGCCTCTCGGCTTCATCCCAATAACATGCGACCGGTTGCAACGGGTTCGATTCTCGGGTGCATCAATATTTTACCTTTTTTCACTGAACCCCAGACTTTGCTCCCATCAGGGTGTAAAATGGCCAACAAAATGTGCACTTTGCTCTGTGCCTTTTTGGTTTGTTTCTTCTTTCTCTGTTGAATATAATTGCACATCAATCAAACATTGCTAATAGTTACTGTAATATTCTATAGTTCTTCAACGACCTAAAAAAAACAGATAAAAAAGGAGTCCTAGGGCTGCCCACTGTTGTGTCCAAGGCACAATAATGGCAACAGAGAATTGCTGCAGCAGTCATTTTCATCCATTTTTGGCCCCCAAAACAGTAGAGGTATATATGGGTCATTGCTTCCCTTTCGATGATTAGCCTGGCCGATTTATTTAGTATAGCCTCCATGTCTTAGACTCAGATATTGAGGGAACAAGTCGTGGTTAGGGCTTGTGTGTGGACAATGCATGCCTGTGAAATTTAGACTTGTATTTTGGCTCAGATTTCGGTCAAATAGAGCAAGAATTGACAAAAACCATTGCTCAGGGGACACAGAACACTCTCTCTTCCACAAGGACCTGTCTATCACCAATACTTTTTTAATTCAGCCAAGTCGCGAGCTCAAGGAATTCCAAATCATTGGAGTGAAAATGAGTTGCAAGTGGTGGGACTCGAACCAGTGACCCTACCAGGGGGCCACGTGAGCGACCCCTGTGTCCTATGTCCTTATTCGGACATAGGTCTCCCCAGACATGTTTCATGAGCCAAAAGGGAGGGTGATTCAATAAGACCCACGAGCCAGATCAACGCCTCGGGCCGATTGGTGTCAATTTCAGAAAGTGGGGGTGATTCAAGACGGGTGGAGGGCGAAAACCAAGGGTAATTCAACAAAACCAAAAGCGCGGATATTCAACTTCCCGAAGCGCTAATAACATGTTTTGCTATAAAGTTGTCTCTGGGAAAGATCTTTTGCAAATACTTGTTTCATGCCACACTCTCTCGAAGACACCATTCCTCCCCCATGCCCGAAGTCGACGAGGACGTATTTTCAAGCATCCTTTCCCACATCCCGGATTCGAAAACTATCTATGTGGTTCTCATTGCGCTCTCAAAGGCGCATCCCCTCTTCCCTGTGGCCCTGACGCGTCTATTCAAACTTCCGGTCTACCTGGATTCGTATGACCCTCGAGCTGCTGCCGCATCTCACAAGGTCCTGGACTATCTTCTTCAGGATGATGCCAACACCGGCCATTACCCCCTGGTTGGATCCATCCGCCACCTTGTTGTCTCGATAGAGAACAAGCAGGTTATCAGTGCCGGTACACGAGGACCGCCCCCACCAAGGGGCAATTCTCGTGATAGCATGCTCGCGCTTCAGCGGCGACTTCCTGATCTGTTCCAGCGATCGGTGAACCTCGAGTTGCTCGACTACCACAGCTTCCCCGGTTACGCTATGCAAAGCACTCATTTCCAGCCTCTACAGCATCTTAAGCGACTCCGGAGCTTCGCCGCCGACTGTGCGCTGGGTTTCCGGCAGGTCGAAATTCCCGCCGGTGGAGGGAACTATGCCGCACTCGGGGAACTGAGCGCCCAACTCGATGCAGCAATCTGGGAGTGAGTTTACACGCAAGCTATGAACATGACAATTTCTTAGCAGCATGCGTAGCATTGAGCCCTTTCTATCCACGATTGGGCCGATCATTGCGGCGCTGGAGCTACGACACGTCAACAGCACGATGTTCACAGTTTTGAAGGGCCAGAAAGACTTGTTTCTTTCGTGTCATGCGCTCGAACGTCTAAAAATAGACATTACTGAAGGGGTCTGGGATTGGAATGGCGGGGGCTCACCGGCGATGGGTGCTTCGCCGGCAGTGAAGTTTCCATGCTTGGGCTTCCCCTCTGTGAAGCGTTTCGAGCTTGTCGTATGCGATAAGACTCTGCAAAATCCACAGATCGGACCTCTCAATCTCGTGCACTGCAATTTATTAACAGAGCTTAGCATCGATGTGCGCTACAGGTACGTTTCTAAAAGCAGTTTATACGGTCGCTCATTATGAACGATACACAGCGTCTGGTGGGCAGACTGGTGGGATAAAGTCAAGCTCTTTGAAGCTCTTTCACCACTAGACTTTCCTGCTCTCTCGCGTTTAGAGATCAAAGATCATGCCAGAAACACAGAAAGACATTACTGGGACCCAAAGGATAACCACCTCAGATGGAAGCATCCGGGAAGAGCCTACTTGGGACTCGTTCCATCCTTCCTTGGCTCGATCCGCACCGGCCATCTGCCTAAACTCTCCAGCCTTTGGGTGGATGAGAAGGTCCTACTTCTCCCTCATCCCTCCGCGCAAGATTTGCTTGACATCACATCTGGGGACCCGGAGAATACCCTCTGGACGCAAGCACTCGGAGCAGCCTTTGGGCAGCTGGAAAGCCTCCGCGTCGGATTTGGTCCCATAACACATCTTACTGCGGGGCTGATTTTGGACCTCTGCGATCCCAATAGATTAACGCAATTTGGGTTCGAGTGGAAATGGTCTGATTATGGGCGTGATGAGGTATGTGGATTTTTGCGCCTGTTCCTTGTTCTGACCTTCCGACCAGTCAATCTCCACCGATCTCCTCGCGCACCTTTCACGGTTTCCGAAACTCTCGGACGTCCATATCCTCTTTCCTCGACCTCAGACGCAGCTGAACGGTCTCCCCGATCCCATCGTCGATGCAACGACGCTCACCGATGTCGCTTCTATCTTCTGGTGCAACGAGAGCATCTCCCGTGTTGGAATCGGCAATTCCGTCGTTTGGGAGCGTCATCCCTTGGCCGGAGCCTCTGCGATCCTGCTCGTGAGCGACGGCAGCGCCGCTCCGGATACCGCAGTCTCGAAGTTTTTCCATGCGGGTTTCATGCCCAAAGGTCCCGCTGCAGGCCAGAGTGATAACACCACCCCGCCACGGCCTGATCGACGGGAGGAGATCGAGCAGCTTCGGGACTTGTTGGAGAGGATCCTTTGAGGTTCATGTACATGTACAATCCTCTTCGGTCTCCGTAAATTTTCACGAACTCGAATACATATTTCTCCCAGAGGCGGATTCTGGACGCTGGGTCGGGATCAAGTGTAACTGGTCCCATATGTGATCTATAAGTTTACCTGCAAGTACGCCCTACACTACCACATATAATCCAACTCCCAGGAACGAGGCTTCTCCCTCGCAGCGTTCGCCACCAACCACTCGACCTCAAACCCACGCTCCTGGAGCTCAGAGAGCGTCCTCAAAGCGCATGAACTCATACGAGGATCCTTGTAGTTTAGTACACACAAGGATAATGCGGGCAGTCCGCTTGCACGCCGTGACTCCATCATCTTGACCAACAAGGCGCACCTGTCGTCCGTATCCACCTCCGGCAGGGTGATGGCGCGTAGCTCGGGCCCCGGTAGACGAGAGTGCTCGTCGTCAGACGGAGTTGTCAAGTAAGGGAGTAGCTCTTCAACCCCGTACATCCTGATGAGTCGCAATTCGAAGAGAGTGGGGGCTTGGTTCAGAATGGATATGATGCTAGAGGCTGTGGAGGCTCAGTACTCAATCTACGCACGCGGCATGCGGACCGATTGAGGAAAGGGATGACGGACATGTCTTTGTCCTGTCCTATGAAAAGCTCTTCGAGCGACGGACACGTCAAGTTGTCCAGCACATTCCCTCCATCAATAAAAAGTCTGAGAAGACGAGGAAGGCGAATGGGGTCGATTGGTTGGTTGGGTGTTTGCCCGATGAGGGTCATAAGATTCAGCTCGACGAGGCTTTTAGCCAGTTTGAGCTGATCTAAGGTGACGTCGAAGACCTGATACGCAAGGAAGACACGCTGCAGCTGCGCCCATGGGAGAACCACAGGCGTGCTGCCGCGTATGCTTGCCTCTGAGAGGCGGGGGGCAATCTCAAAGGCCCGGCAAGGCTCAGCACGAGAATCGTAATCTCGATAATCCACGCGCCGCAAGAGTGGGAGTTTCCCGTGAATCTGAGCAAGGATGGCGAGCATGATTTCGGGCCCCATCTCCAGTGCCACGACCTCCCAACGTTCCGAGTGTTGCACTACCAGATGGAGTGCAGGAATCTCGGAGGAACTGAGGCTTATGGTCAGGGGACACGGGTTTGAGTTTTCCAGGTGTGCTGCGATCGCAGGCAGCGGCAAACCACGTTCGATATAAGACCAGAGAACGGGTAGAGCTAGTGTTACAGCCTTCCATCGCCTGCAGATGCGCCCAAGTAGCAAGACTTTCTTTCCGCGCGAGTGAATGAACACTTCAGCCAGAATATCGAACGGCAGGCGGCGTACGGCAGATAGAATGCCACATCCTTGGCGGATGTGTTGGTCGATACGCGAACGCTCTTCTTTGAGGGACAGGTCAAGCCCTGCAAGGATGGCGCTGTCCTCGTTAAGAATCGACTTTATCTCGCGGGCTTCAGCATCAGACGGAACATCGTTGGATGCAAGGAGATGTGGAGGAAAGGGTTGTAGATTGAAGGTCACCGCCATGGGTTGTCGTCGACGTTCGAGTTGAAGCGAGCGCACCTCGTGACCACAACCTCTTACATCCAACCGTCATGTCGGACACAGCTCCTCCAGCAAAAAGACAACGACAACACTCGGAGCCCCCCATCACAACGGCCGAACTCCCTACTCGCTCGAAAATCTGGATGCCGTTTGGCGACATTATTCTGCAAGCCGAATCCACCCGATTCCGAGTCAATCTCAATCGCGACGTCCTAGCCAA
Source organism: Mycena galericulata (assembly GCA_029289565.1). Lineage (NCBI taxonomy): Eukaryota > Fungi > Basidiomycota > Agaricomycetes > Agaricales > Mycenaceae > Mycena > Mycena galericulata. Next base: position 334,483 of record JARKIA010000131.1, on the reverse strand, counting down.
GCACTCCTCTGTGTTCCAAGACGCTTTCTCGATCCCTCAGCCTCCCGACGAAGAGACTTTGGAGGGCTGTCCGGTCGTACGACTTGCAGATTCCGCGGTGGATGTCGAGCTCTTGCTTACAGCGCTCTACGACCCGCGAGTCACGGTTCTCGTCGATACAACAACCCTGTGTGCTCCTACATGCCCACTCTCAGCTTTCATTACAAAGCTAGTCAACCGTTCAATCTCATTGCCTGTATGATACGCCTTGGCCGGAAGTACGAGATGACTAGATTCAAGAACGACGCGATTAGCCGCATACACCACGAATTCCCGACGCGACTGCCAGCCTGGGAGCGTCGGACTGCAACAGGTCTTTTGGAGAAAATAAATCCCGCAGGTGGTGTCCTCATCGATCTTCTGAATCTGGCGTACGAAAATGGCATATACACGAGTATCCCGACGTTGGCTTTTCAATGTCTGCACGTGTATAGCCTAGTAACACCGCATTCACATTGGGCCCTCGCAGCACGCGTACTTATTGCGTGCATAATAGGAAAAGCTTTTCGAAGGTGTTGACCGTGGCGATGGAACGCGGGCGATAATTGCGGAGGGCACGAAGATAACCCTCGCTCTCGCTCTCGAAAGACTGCAGCTTTTCCAGAAGGGCAGCGTCCAATGGCTCAAAGGCGACGACCTGATTCCGAGTTCAGGATGCAAGTCGCGCACCAAATGCATCAAAGAGCGGAGTTCGATGGCGCGCATCGAGTGCCTGAACCGCAAGGTCGATTTGAGCTACACGATACATCTGTGGAGCAAAGCTGGATCTGGAGCGGGTAAATGGTCGGGTCGTCTTTGTTTAGCTTGCGAGGAGGCTGCAAAGGAGCCTCACAACACTGGGCGTAAGAAGGCTTGGGAGCTTCTGCCGACGTTCTTTGGTCTTCCGGGTTGGAAAGAATTGAAGGACATGGACTAAATTCTGGCCTATTGTGCATGCCACTTTCCTAAATGCACGATACCTCGCGCTTGTACTCCTTCGTCTTGCACGCATTCTCGCTACTTGCTGTGATGGCATCGTCTCTCTTTCCCACGCTTGTTTGTATTCACCCTCATGAAAATGATTGAACCATTCTTTGCCTTTGTCTACAAACAACCCAACGACGAGCGAATTGAAATCGACCTGGAACCCCTTGGTTACGACGCCTGGTCGCTCGACGAAACCGACGCGCCCGACAATTCACAATGGTTCTCGATCATTCAACATGTGGGCTCACTCTTGAACGGAAAACCTGTTGTCGCCAAGACACGCAAGCCCTTCGATAATAGGGATACCGCAAGTCGTATCTTACTCTGTCAATTTCGCTCACTGACCCTTGTATAGGTCATGGAAGTCCGGCTGGATGACGGACGGTCGGTGTTTGCCCGGGTGGTGGTGTACCGGCACGACGACCCTTCCCCTGCGGAGATGTGGAAACGTGGAAGGCTGTTTTCCGAGCATTCTGTTCTGCGCTGGCTCGAAGCCAACATGCCTAGTCTGCCTGTTCCTCGCGTTCTTGCGTTCGACAATGTCAATGACCTACTCGTCACGACGCTTATGGATGGGCTCGATGCTAACCATGCGTATCCTCGTCTAAGCCCCTCAGCAAAAGTTCGGCTGTCTCTCGCATTGATCTGAGACTCTCTGACAATCTGAGCAGGAACACTCCGTTACTAGCTGGGCAACTATATCTGTTCGTATGTTCCGCATTCCCGTGCCCCAGCGATTTGGTGGCATTTTCGAAGATCTCCTCGTCCAGTCGGCCTCGTATCTCTCTTTGTCTCCCGAGCACAGCTTTGAAACCGACGAAACAACCAGTCCAGTGTCTTTCTTCACGAAGGCGATCTCCGGCCGACGCGCCCGCTCGCTGGAAGTTAACAATGCTGAAGACCAAGAGATGCTCTCTAGTCGTTTGGACCGCCTTCTCGAAGGTCTCAAGCCGCTCATCGCTCTGGCAGAAGAGACTTCGTATATGTCGCGTTTCTCGCTGACGCATAGGGACCCTCGACCGGACAACGTCATGCTCGACGAGACCTCTGGCGAGGTTATAGGTATCGTTGATTGGGAGTACAATGGGTGCATGCCCGCTTGCCTATCTGTGGGCTACCCTACCTGGATCCGGCCTCCCATCGTCGAATCGCCGATATTCCGCAAACCCGACAACAAGATGATCTCATTTTTCAATGAGCCGCGAGCAGAAAGGAATCGACTTTGCGACTTGTATGAAAAGGTGTGCCGCGCGACCCTATGCATTGTCGCGAGTCAAAACACCAATTCATGCATCAGACTGTGAAAGAGCTGGATGAGGAGTATTACAATTGCATCGTCCAGGGTACTCGGTTGCGCGATGCGCTAGCGTGGATTGAACATTGGTACAGTGACCATAATGGATCGGAGATGGAGCTTTGGGTCGAAGAACATCTCTTCGGAGAGGTGGAGAGCAATGACCATAGGTGTGCGTAGTTTGTTTGTATAGATCCAGGCTTTGTATTCTACCGACGATTTGATTCACTCTCCGTGGGGCCCCGGGGTACAGAGGTCCCCTACGGCGCTCTACGCGTGGGACCTTGGGAAGAGAGTTGATGTCGACATTGACTCTTTGGTACGCTTGTAGTAACTTACATACTTTCACTTCGGTCGCATTCCAGCTGCTTCGTACCCTAGGCGTGCTTTTTCACTCCTGCGGTTGTATTTTCTGACGAAATATCGAAAAATTTCAATATTTGCTCTCGTAAATGCAGGGCTGGTATTTATTTCAAGCTGAGCGCTGATCTCCATTGGCGCGGTAGGGCTCGTGGCCTCTCATGGACCTCATAAGCTACCACGCGAAACACGGCCCAAAAGCTTCGAATGCTAACGGTGCGACCAGCCAGAAGACCCCCAGCGGAAACACCGCGAAGAACTTGAATGGCACGTCGCAGCAAGCGCCCGCCGCCGCGAGCGGCCGCACCGCTGGGCGGCCAGGGCTCACTGCCATTGAGCCCGTGGATTCTGACGTGGAAGAGGACGACAGCAAAGAGGTGCCGCCCGAGGAGCTGCGTGTCCTTATAGGCCAGCTGCGACACCCCACGGTGCCTCCCATGCTTGCCCAGCTTATGGAATTCAACAAGACACACGCGGTTGTAAGTACACGGGTTTTCTGCAGGGCTGCGCTCTTTCCTCTCGTGCACGGAATCGAGGTTCATTGAAATATTATCATATTAGGAATGCGCGCGGTGCATAGGGCGGAACCAGGAGTGTCGGGTCACGGCGCAGAACTTGCGCTGCGATCATTGCTCGGTCAAAAAGCTGCTGTGCACGCGCAGCGGAGTGTTTGGGCGATGGGTCGTCCGCCATAGGTGAGTACATTGTTGCGGAGGAATAAATAATATTTAAACGCGGACGGCAGATTCAATCTCTCCGTGGAGAAGGCGGAGGAGGTGTGGAATCAGGGTCAGGCTGAGCTGGACCAACCCTCACGGAAGAGGGAGAGCCAGCCGAAGAAAGAGCGTCCGAGCGCGAAGGCGAACTTGGCGGACGTGATTCCGGCAGAGGTGCGCACGTCCCCGAGGACGCCAGGTAATTCTATGCGCGCGCTGTATTCTACAGCACATGCCTCTAACAACCATAATTCAGTTCCGCGCATTAGGCAAGAGCCAAAGGCGATCGCCACGCCGACGCCGCCGACGGACACCCTCACCGCCAGCCGCGCGCGCCCCCGTGTTCCTAAGCGCGCAGCGCCCGCGCTGTTGTCGGGCCCGCCCCGCGCGGACCGCAAGCGGCGCAAGGTCCTCGCGCCCGAGTATCAGGCGGAGCCTGAGTTGCAGGGACCTCAGCCTGAGCCTGAGTTTCAGGAACCCGAGCCTAAGCCCGAGCCTGAACCGGAACGCGCTTCCGAGGCGGGACGCGAGATACTCGCGGCACCCGTATCAGCGGCGCCCATGCCGCACGGCGAGAATAACGTGAAGCCGGTAATGCTCGCGCGCGGCGCGATGCGACGCGTCGTTCCGGCCGGATCGACGCGGAGACGGACAGGGCCCCGCGCGCTCCTTTCCGAGCGCGTTACGAGCACGGAGACGCGGCTCGACGCGTTCGAGACGCGGTTGCAGACGCGTAGGTTCCTCCAATAATGGTCTTTATCTTGTGGAGCGCTGATTGTTGTGCGCGGACAGTGGAGGACCGTGTTGTGTCCGAGGTGGATGTTGCCATTGGGGAGTTAGAGGGCAGCGGCGATGCACGCGTTGTGGCGGAGCGGTTGCGCGCGCTGCGCTCGTCGCTCCTCCGGGAACAGGAACACGGCCCTGTGCTGCTTACGCATCCGCGATGGGGACCGAGTGAAGGGCTGTTGTCAGAAAGCGAGATCGATGAGTTGCACGACGACGTCCAGGAGGGGGAGCACGCCGAGCGGGATCGCGTAGATGGCGAGGTCAATGACGGCGAAGCGATGGTCGTCGACTTCGGTGAAACGCCCGCGCTGGAAGAGGGCCTCGCCAATGATGCGGTTCAGATGGACGTGATTTCTGCTTGAAGTTGGATGATTTTATTCTTTAGTTTCCTCACGCTTTGCCCTTGCTGTCGCCTCTCGCTTTCACTGTTTATTATAATGCAATTTTCCTTTGCCGTAGAAAAATACTTGGTGCAGAATGTGCACAGCCACCTGTCCTTGAAATTTTCCATGAATGAATTTTGCAGCGCGACGATGTGTGTCGACGCTCCCCACCGAATTCGAGGCTCTGTTCCGTGAAAAGGTGCCTTTAGATGCTGTCGTCGCCCGGCTGGCCCCCAGTCCGCCTGCGCCCCCAACCTGGCCAATCCCGCCGCCGCGGAAGAGCGCACAGACCCTTGCTCGCGACATCCGCGCCTTTATCGCCCAAAACGACGTCAAGGCAGCGCTCGCTGTTCTCCGGGACGCGCCCTATCCGTATCCTCGTCTCCTCGCCCATGCTGCAGTCCATGCCTTACTCCGTGTCTCCGAGACTCGCCGTGCTGGTGCTCTGCTGCTCGCCTTTGTCTCCAAGCACGCAACAGTCAAGAGCCCCCACATGCATCCAAAGACCCTCGCCGCGACCATAAATGGACTCATTTCTCTCGTTCCGAGAGAGCAGACGGGCCAGGAATGGGTCCGCTCCGCGATCCGTCCACGTCTTCTCCGCCTCGATCCAGAAATCGTCTCCAACCCTAACCTCCGCACCGCCCTGGCCCTCCACATCCAGGCCCATAAACTCTTCATTCCCCGCCAAGTCGCCGCCACTGCAGCCCTCTGGCAAGCCCTGCTCAATCAGCGCGAATGGATCGCCGCGGCCCTCATATTCACCGCCCAGGTCTCCGACCGCCGCCTCCGCTACGCCCTCCCGGCCCTGCTCCGCGACCCCGACGCGAAACTCACCCCCCACGCCCGCGAGCACCTCCGCCGCCGCCTCGCCCTGCTGCGCCACGAAGGCACCCGCCCCCACCGCGCATTGTTCGCCCAGCTGTGCAACCGCATCGCCGGCGTCATCAACAACATCACCCGCCGCCCAGAGAGTGGCTTCATCCCCCGCCCCCGCCGCGACGGTGATGACGACGATAACGTGTCCTTACACTCGGCGACCTCGCGGAACCTCGACTTTGACGCCGCCCCCGGTGCGGGTGAGAGCCCGGTAGAGTACGAGCACGGTTCCGCGCGCCCCGCCAAGACGCCGCTGTATCCCGCGCGCGCGAAACAGCACGCCCGCGGCGCGCTCCAGGCGCTCGCCATCATAGCTACCGAGATCGACGCCCGCGCGATCCCCTTTCCGGACGTCAGCGCGTGGGTCGCTGCTGTTGGGAGTGTGAGTCTCGCGCTCGTGTCTCTTCATCTGGTTTATTGATTCTATTTTACGCTACGCGAATAGATCCCGCCCGCGCTGAGCCCGCTGTATGTCTATGCCCTCGCGGACGCGCCTGCGCCCGCCGCTTCCAGCCAATCACCGGCGGAACAAATGCAAGAACCGCAACTGCACCCCGGCCGCCGCCCGACGCGCGTCCCCGCGCGCGCGTACCTCCGCCAGGTGCTCGAGGGGTACGCGACGCGCCTCCCGCGCACGCCGCATTTGCTTAGTATGGCGGCAGAGGCGGGGTTCGTGAGGCGCGGGCTGGCCGATCGGAATGCGAATGCGAATGCGGATGGGACCAACCGAGAGGGCGATCAGAACGTAGATGCGGATGCGGAGGGGGGCGGGCGAGAAAAGCGCGTTTATGAAGGTACCTGGAGGAGCGGGCGGGCGAAGTGGGAAGCGGCCATGGCTCGCGAAAACGACGCCGACAACGCAGACGCGGAGAGGACCATTACCGAGCCCCCGCGGCGGCGCCAGACCGTCCCCCCGGCGGACCCCGCCGAGGCCGCGGACGACAGCTTCATGCCCCCGCCGAACATGGCGACGTACGAGGCGCTGCTCGGCGTGTTCCTCCGCGGGACACCTGCGTCGCAAGCCAGGGGTATCGGGCGCATGGGCGCGCTGTACGAGGCGGCACCGGTACCAGTGCGGGCACGGGCGCAACGCGGGGAGGATGGTGAGGGCGCAGGAAAGGGCGAGGAGGAGGCAGGTGTGGTGCTGGAAGGGGAAGCGGAGGCGGAGGCGTGGGCGGTGCAGCTGCAGCACTGGCACGCACCGCGCTCGCCGAATAACCCCCGTCCCAGCGTTGCGTACCCGCCGCACCCGCTTGATTTTGGGGAGTACCCCGCTGCGCCGTGGCCCGGGGCGACGGCGGACCCGTTTGCGGGTATCGGGCCGCCGGAGGAGTTGGTGGGGGAAGCGGAGGGGTTATGGGGCGATGCGGGAGGCACGTCTTCTTCAGACGGAAACGCACACGCACAGGTAGACGACGCGCCCGCGGCGCGCATGGCGCTCGCGTACCGCGTGATTGACCACATGCTGCACCTGCGCAGCCCGCCGCTCCCGCCCTGGGAGTCGCCCGAGCTCCTGCAGCTACTCGCGCGCCGCCGGCCTGCGTTCGTTGGGGATCCGGGTGGGGCGGGGGATGTGGCGGGGCGGAAGGCCCTGTGGGGGGAGGTGTGGGCGGGGGCGGCGCAGGCGAGGCGGGATGCGGCGGCGCGCGCGAGGGTGGTTGGCGAGTGGGAAGGTGATCGGGGAGGGGGTGTTAGTGGTGGAGGTAGGGATAGGGGCGAGGAGGAGGACCGGAACCGGGACACGTATGGGGAGCCTGAGGCATTAGGAGTGCAGTCGAGTGGCTGGAATCGTGAGCCCGCGGCGAATGTGGAGCGCGCGGAGCTGGATAGGCTTAATCGGCGTCTCGCTGCAAGGGAGAGAGAGCGCGAGGCGAGGTATGGGGGGGAGGCGTAGATGTTCTAATTCTGCACGGTGTTAATGTAAAAGTAGCTCTTATTACAGCCTTCTCGTTTAGTCGATCGTGCAAAAAAAAGACGCGAGCGCTGACGTTGGGATAGCTCAATCCTCTCACAAACTGACCCGATAGGCAGTGATATTTGAGCCACTGCAGATGAGGAAGAGGAAGAGGAAACGGTGTCTACATTCATGATGTTGAACATTTGTACCACATTAAAGTGCATCCTCCTTTTCCGTAATCTGCATCGCGTCCTTCGCCGCGTCCACAAACGCCCGGCCGTCTGGTCCAGCGAGTGCGGACAAAGACTTGTCGTTGGTGTTGAATGTAGCAATACAGAAGATCCAAAGTCCTTCGGTGTCGTCCCCGGAAAGATCGATAGTATAACTTGGAGTGAAGCCGATTTTTCTAGGTAAACGAACGATGAATGAGATCCCTGACAAAGAAGCTAGATCAATCCCAAAGACGCACTCGCTAAACTTGGCTCGGTATTGTTACCATCTGGGTGCAACGATATCCCATGGAATTGAGGCGAGAGATTGATGGTCATCCCCGTCATTCGGATAAGCCTTGAGGAGGACGTCGCGTAGAGCACATTTCCACCCAAGACCATAGAGCGGTCGCTTCCGAGGATTCCGACAGTCCCACACCGCTGGTGGAGCGTCAAATGGTAGGGTACTATGAAAATGTTAATCAGAGAGGACAAGAAACGTATAAACCATACCGTGTAGGTGGCATATTCAATGATGATACAGTATTGCAAAGTAACGTCGTAACTCGTTTATTGGTCGTTTAGGAGTCAACTGGCAGCACGTGATCGCGCATGCTCTGCAGATCTGCGTTCGTTGGTGCTGGGGCCGGGGCCGGGCGCAAGGAGCTGTGGGGGGATGTGTGGGCGGGGGGCGGCGTAGGGGAGGCGCGATACGGCAGCGCGCAAAGAGGGTGAGAGACGATTGATATTACGCCGAGGCCGGGCGGACCGTTCGGAACGCGCGATACGTCAGTGCGCACAAAGAGGGTGAGTGGCCCAAGAGGACGATTGAGGTCGGGCTAGTATGGCGAGGACCGTTGGGAGTCCTGGGACACGTATGGGGAAACGGAGGCATGGGCGGCGCAGGGGGCAGGGTCATCGACTCCACGGCGGATAGGCTCAGGGGGTCGCTGCGCGGGAGAGGGGCTGAGCGCAGGGAGAGATGGGGGACGGAGAGATAAATTCTACGACCTTCTCATCTTATTCGCCCGTGTAAGAAACTAATTCATATAGAAACTGCATGGTCGAAAAAAAGCAGCATGTACACCGTACAAGAGACTACGATGGGGTAGACTACGCCGAATCCACCTTCCCTTTCCCTTTCCCTCTATTTCGCTGGCTCTTGCGCCGTTCTGGCACCCCCTCCCCAGTCTCAGCCGGCTGCGGCGCCTTCGTTTTCCTAGCTTTCTTAGACTTTGGCTCCTCGCTCGACGCGGCCGCGGTCGTGCCCCTGATGCTGGTGGATGCAAATGGAAGCGGATCGTCTTCGGGTTGACGACTGCGCTTGATACCGGAGCCCGACGCGCGGTGAGTTTCTTTCCGGAGCGTCTCCTTCAGGAGATTTACGGATTGGCTCTTGTCATCAAGACTGGGTACAACGAACTTGAGAGCTGGGTCGTCCGGCGTGGGCCAGTCCTCCGACTCAATAGCCTCCAAGAAAGAGTATAAGACAAACTCGTAAGTCAAGGGGTCAGTAGCATTGGTGGTGGTAGGGGCAGTCGCCGCATTGTTGCCGGGAGGGAGACGCTTCGCGGTGCGCTGTATGGGGTTTTGGTCGACAGTTCCATTGCGCAGTTGTTCGGCTAGCCTGAATAGTGCCGATTCTGCAAGTGGAGTGTATCGATGAAGGAAGCCTAGTTTTGCGCCACTCCCTGACGGGTCAAAAACTTTGCTACAACCCAGACGACCGTCGGGATGAGTATGTCTCGTGTGTCGAAGGATCATCCAGCTGAGAAGCCAGTAGAAGCTCTCGAGATCATGGTGCGCATCATGAGTTGTGGTGTTCTCGATGATCGCGATGGCCATGAACGGCAAAGTTCCCTGAAAAAAAATGAGCGGACGAGCGAGGAGACCAAGTTTAGTCACACACAGTCATGTCCTTCAGACTCTTGTCGATGTTTGTATACGTGTTATTCTCTGCTTGGCGTTCGGGAAACCAAGCCTTGAAGTTGGCCAAACCCGCAGCAGTAAATTCGGCGTAATCCCAATCAACAAGGAAACCTTGCTTCTGTACCGCGACCGCTTCTTCGAATAGCACGTTTCCCTCGCTGACATCGCGGTGTAACACGCCAGCATCGTATGCAATCCGGTGGTCTGAAACTTAGATAAGTAACGCGCGCAATGGGGACAAGTCAAGACATACGCAGAACGGCACTGTTGAGAGCTTGCACCAAGGCTTTGGTCGACTTGAATCCTCTGAGCGGGGCACCTACAGGCGTGATCAAGGTTCGCATATGACGGCGTTCGAAATTGTTGCCGGTGGCGGAAGAGGTTTTGTGAAGCAGGGGGTTGTGGCCAGGAATAGCTGGCTCACGACCCACAATCGACAAGTCGACGCTGCCGTGACACTTCGCCATGCTCTTCATGGCTGCGCTGACGACGGCATCGACGTTGTCGGCCTCGTTCGCACAGTATTTCGCAATCACGTCGTAATAGTCGATTTCGGGTCGGCGACACTCCTGTCGCCAGGCGTCCTTCAAAGCGTAGATGATGGGGCTGGCGGTGTCGGCGTCTTCTTGAAGGATGACTCGGAACACGCGAGTGGCACGGCTGAACAGTCCATCGGTGTGTGAAAGAATGGGGCCAATCGTAAAGCAGGAAACGACCTGAGGAACTCGTGTACCGGGCTCGAAACGAACCGCCTTGATCCAGAGGCTTTCGTCAGTAGCCTCCTCCTGCGAAGGGTACAGATCTTTATAAAACGGGTTCTTGCACAGAGCGTTGTACATCTCTGTCTTCTCGTTCGCCGTTGGGGTGGTTATGGTGTCGTCTTCGCCTGCCATACGACCCGCGGTGCCGGGGTTGTAGAGGCGGTAAAAGAACGTGGGGAATATATTGGGCGCCTTGAGCCAATTGAATGGGGCACTGGCTCTGAACCCGGTGCGATCGAAGCGGAAGATACGGACAACGTCGACCTTAAAGACGGCGACGACGTAGACGTGACAACTGCCCGTAGCCATCAGCAGGCTCCGAGCGCTCTTGGCGAGTTGAACTGCCGCATGCCTGCGCCCTTCAGCTTGGTCGAGTTGGCCCTGGGCGTTAATGAAGTCAATTTTCCACTTCAGCTCGATCACCACCCCGGCATGGGACCAGCGCCATTCTTTTGGCGCTTTCTTCACTCCAGGCCGGGTGCCAGTGATATCGGGTCTGGTATAATGATCCCCCTCATCAAGTGACGGGAATGTCTTGTGGCAAGTGTCCTCAAACAAAGGTTTGTTCTCTGCAGGGAAGCTCGAAACCACTGTCTTGAGGTAATTCCGCTTCATACGAAGATTCGTGAGCGCAAGAAGCGGAGTATGCACTCGAGGACTGACCAAAGGTTTAGACATCGCATTTTCATTGGTGGCATTTTTGAGCTGCTTTTCGGCGGCGGTCAGCTTACGGGAAGCCTGGGACACAATGTTGTCAATCGTTTTCGGGACCTCAGAATCCGGCTTCGGCACATATTTCTCCAAAAAATCATCGATGGGAAATTCTCCCGCGAAGTTCTGCAGCAGCATCTCGAACCAAGTGAGCCTCGTGCCAGGAGCGTTCTCCTTCCTCGCCTCGGAGGTGTTGGTCCGATCGAGGTTAGTTGGCCCGACCTTAGCTTTGCGAGGAGTGTTGGCGGACCCAGCGGTCGGAGGAGCCTTGGTGCTCTCGGGTGGCGTCGAGGGACGCGGCGCGTCTGGTGGCGCACTGGCCCCTGTGTCGGAGGGAGGGAGGGAAGTGAGGGGGCTACTATCGCGAGGTGAGTGGCTCATGTTGGTGGTGAAGAACGAACGAAGACTGGACTCACTTTATAAAGAGGCCCACGACCGAGTATGGCCTCCGGAAACAAAGAAGAATGCTGTAACACCATCAGTGACTGATCGCGTCGTGTTATTGCCCAAAATGGTAATTGAAGTTGAGCGCACAGAACATGAGGCTTTGTTGGACCAAGTCTTCATAACGGTCAGCAGAGAGATACATGTACCACGCAAAACTGTCCGGTATTTGGGCTTGAGGAAGGAAAGCAGGTTTTTCCCGCAAATTTTCGGTAATTTCCTCAGATTTTTCTCGAATTTTAGGTGACTTCTCATGTTCCTGGATTCCTCAGAACCCAGCCTCAGAAGAGTGCTCAACGTAATACACACCAAAGCACCCACTGCATCGTGGCACTAGCTGAAGGCTCTTTCCGTCGAGTCACTCAAGAATTTTCCTCAGCTCTCGAAGCGCTGCCAAAGCGAACATCAAAGCGCCCACATCGTGACACCCACAGACACAGCTTCCATTGAAGATTGGGAGTGCTGTGACCCATCTAAGTATCTCTGCATCACTATTACTGGCGCCTTGACTCGAGCTGCCACTCGTTTGCGATCCGAATACACCCTCACGCATTCATGCGCACAGCAACCATCGTATTAGTAGCTCAAATGAGAGAAAACAAAGCTAGCAGAGATATAACATAGCGTCCATCACGTCCCGCGCATACTCGCTTAATACGCACGCTCCGGGGGGTATCCTCGGCCTCGCTGCTGTGGCGCCTGCTGCTGTTGTTGGTACGGGTTGTACCCAGGCGCACCCCCGTTGTATAGTTGGGCGCCGCTGACGCCACCGACGAGGCTCGCTGGCGCGCCGCCGTTGAAGTTGCTCGCGGTGTCCTCCTCGGAGTAGTTGTAATGCGCGGTGCCGGGGTAATTAGTGCCCGCGGGGCCATAGTCCGGGCCGCCGCCTGCCGCGAGTAGCGGGTCCTTGACCTCCCATACGGCCGCCTTGGAGCCGACGGAGAACTCGAGGTCCTCGCGCTGCAGAATCCTGAGTAAAAGAAAGGATATATGTAAGGAGACGCACAGTGATACTGTCCCAGTACTTGTATACCATCATGACGCTGAGGAGCATGCATAGCGTGAAGAAAAAGAGGCCGTCGATGTAGTGCTTGATGGCATTGCAGATGGTGATACTGAAGCCAAAGAGCAATACCTGGGCGGCAGCAAAGAACGCAGCGCCGAAGGCGATGTCGCCGATGGGCCAGCGGTCGTCGAGCGTTCGGAAGACGAGCACGAGCTGCGAGACCACATATATGGCGGTGCACAAGATCGGCCAGAGGATGTACACGATCCAGAGGCCGATAGGCTTCGTGAAGTCAAAGCCTGCGAACTTCTTGAAAGTCGCAATCGCGACAAAGAAGCACACGCCGAAGACTACTAAGCAGGATATGCGCAGGAACTGTGCGGCGTTAGCGCGGGTGTAAGGTGTAGAAGGGGACGCACCCATAAGGACAACGGTGTGCCATCCTCGGCGAACTGGAATCCCACGAAGCCATTTATGAGAATACATGCGTATGCGGCGGCGACTAGGCCCGTATATATCGCTGCGAACCACTGGACGGGGCTTTAGGCAGGCAGTGGTCGGCAACGAGGCCACGCACCGTATAAACAACGTTCGAAGTCGGTATGATTCCGGAATCAAGGAAGATCGCGAGAAGCTCGATGAAGGCGTACATCCAAAAGAAGGTTACGATCTCCTTGCGGCCTGCGTGAGAGTCAGCCGGGGAAGGGCACACAGTTGAGCAATGGACGCACCGACGGCCGTGTACTTGCTCCGAATATGTAGAATCATTATGGCGGTCATTATTATCGCAACGATGTGAACGAAGCACGTTGCTGGGCCGGGATCAGATTTGGAGACTCGAGGGGCTGCCAATGCAGCATAGCAGCAGTGACAAGGACCACTTACATGGCTGGAATATGAGAGTGCCTCCGACATCGACATTTCTGCTATAGCATGTGGGCTCAATACCCTGGTCCGTGCCAACGAGTGGACATATGACAAGTGCGGCAGTTTCGCAGATAGAGTTGAAGGAGCCAAATTGTACGCCCATGGTAGAGGTGTAAGGGGACCTGGACGATGAATAAGGGGGTCGTCACAGGATTGGGGGCCCGCCGTCGTCGTCGCTGTCGCGGGGAGGAGCGAAGGTGGTCGTTGAGAGGATGAAGGAAAGTGATGATCGTGTCACATCTGCATCAGGGTGTGACATGCACCTAAATTGTTTCCTCTTCGTCATACAGTAGTGCCCTGAAAAAAAAAAGACCAGTCCAGAAAAATATGTACTACATCGGTCTACTCTTCGTATTTATCCTCAACCTCAAACCGATCGTCTGCATACGTCGAGTCCGTCACCACCTCTTTCCTCACATAAATGGAGCCCGACGAGACGTGGGTGCGTGAGATCGTTTGCGTCGACAATCGGAGGTCCTAAGGAGGGTAAGAATATGGAAGCCATCTCCACTCCAAACAACTTGCCTCCGAATCAACAATTGTGTCGTTCAACTTCATAGTGGCGCGGGCATTCAGGGTATTCAGGAGAGTCTACGAGCGTTGGACGAAATAGCTATGTGTGAGAGCAGGACTCACGTTCGTGTAAATCCGGCCGATGGGGTAGGCAAACTACGAAACAGACGGTCAGGCAACGGTATGCCGTCCCAAAAAAAACTCCGATTGGTACCATCGCATATAGATTCGTGTTCCGATGCAAAAGGAACGAGAATAAGCCCGCTATGGAAAAAATTGACGCGAAGAGCCCTGCAAGACTTTCAGCACGCCGGTGTACAGGCGAGGCTGACGGACCTGTTTGGATAGCCCCAACAATCAGGCGATTGATAATCGTATCCGTGGTGCGGAATCCGGTCTTGGAACGCGCCAGCGCGATGGAGAGACACACTTACGACGGGCATTCAGTGTCGGGTCAGCTGCGACGTTAATACTTAGGGAACATACTAGTTATGAGCAGGTCGGCGCTCGTTTGTAACGCTTTGATCTAGATTAGTCGGTGTTCTCTGTAAGATTGCGAATGGACCTCACCCAGCCATGCAGTGACATAAGGCGCAAGGGGCGCTACTTAACTTGACGACTCTGCATTTCGAAACTAATTCAGATTACCTCGGAAGCGAGGAAAACGTATGCTTACTCGTCGATGAGCCCTGACTTGATTCCAGCCATGCAACCGAATACAAAGCCGAGCACCGACAAAATGTTGATCAAGACGAAAAGCGCCTTGCTATTCGTCAGGAGGAAGACGCTTCGTGCGTGGACAACACACAGTCAGATAATGGGGATACGAGTCAAACGGTGTGTACGCACCGGTGCCCGAGGAATATCTGGGTTATGATCGCCGTCAGAGAAGTGGCGACGGCGGTGAAAGGGATTGTCCAGCCGACGTCTACTCAGTTGTAAATTGAGAGAACACTAGATGGCCGCGAGGGACTCACAGGCGAGGCTTGAGGGGTTAGGGTAATTGGCGACGCTAAAGACGGGATATGAAATGACTGTAGGAGAGTAGAAAAGCCAAGAGTTCCATACCAAGTATCCCATCCCGCGTATATCGCTCTATAGATTCATGAGGAGTCTATTAACAATCGCTAAAGAATCAGAACAGCGTACACTCCGCTGTGGATAGTGTCCGTAGCGAACAGCGCCCCGACCACAAACCTACGTACCAATTAATGGCACGGCACAGCCATATAAGGCTGTTGCAAACCTAATCCACAAAGAGTCCTTGAATTCTGAACAACCATCAAATGAGTCGGGGATTCAAAGGCAGGAAAGCGAACGAACGGGATTGCACGTAGACGATAAACTGGTACGTGCAGATGCCGTACAGGTAGGTGTTGACTGCGCTTCGTCAGTCAGCGTCTCTAGTTGAGAAACGTACCCACAGAAAAGCCCGATTAGAAGGACGCCTGTAGGCCAGTGAGCACTTACGGGCGGGTCGACATGAGGAGGACTCACCGACAACGGTATCGTATTCCACCATTGCAAACCAGAGAAGTACCGTGTGCAGTGGCCCAAGGAACGCACCAGGAACTAGCGTAGCTCTGTGTACATACTTATAGCCCGGCGACCGAAGCGCACGCGTCCTGTTCGGCTGGTGTTCGCGCTTACCCACGACTTCTGGCGGCGCCGCCATAATCAGTACGCTGATACCGCATGTCGTGCGCACCCCCGCGGACGAGAACTACGGGGCCCATATACATAGATGCAATGCGTGGGTCCCTGTAAACAATAGGCCTCCTGCATTTCGGTCCACGAGAATACGCCAAGGTTGGGTGGAGCGATCGATAAGGAATCACAGTCGTTAGCCCAGCGATCTCCTTTCATGCAGGGTCTAGCACTGCGTTTGTGCAGGCTTAAACGCTATCGGGTCACCCATACGCCCCATTGGAGGCACATTCAGCGGTCGGAACGGGTTTGCAATCGGCGGGCGATCAGGTGGGGTAACATGAATGAGATCTAGAAGATCGAGAGGCAAAGGAGGGCTTAAATGCCAGTATCGAATTGCCGTCAGCTTAGTGTGGTGGATGCCAACATCTCTCGAACTGTTTATGAACGATGATATATTGCAAAGTCTGCTTTTATTCATGGAACAGGGTTATCGATCAACTGGAACTGGCCTCAGCATCGTTGAAGAATCTAAAAAGAGAGAATACTAAGAGGAAACATGCCATCGCCCGCACGCTCACGTTCACGCATTACTCGACTTCCGCGTTCGCATCACTTTGTTCCTCAACGCCTTTTCCTTCAGCTCGTTCTCCCTTTTCTCCAGCTCGAGTGCCTTGGTTTTTGCCTTCAATCAAAAGATAGTCAGCATCGGGATATAACGGAAAGCGAGGGGAGAGCAACGCACATCTTCGCCCTCGTCCCCATCCCACTTACTTCTCCGGCGCTCCGCCGCGGCCTGGCCCTTGATCTTCAGCTCCCCGCCGTCGACATCCATTCTGCGCTCGTTGCTCCTGCTGCGGCTTCGGCTCGCAGGCATTTTGCCTTTACCCGCACGCCTGCCAGGGCTGGGGCTCCGGCGACGCGGAGGCGGGGAGCGCGAGGCCGAGGGGCTGCGTCTGCGGCGCCGCGGGGGGGTCACGCTCCGCCTTCTCGGCGGACTGGGGCTGCGCCTCCTGGCGTTCCTGCGCGGCGGCGGCGAGCGACTGCGGCTACGCGACGAAGGGGAAGGCGAGAGGCGGCGGCGGCGTGTCGGCGGGCTGCGACTGTCGCGCGGACGGCGCCTGTTGTCGCGCCTGTCGCGCGGCGGTGGCGTGAAGGACGGGGAGCGCGGGCGGCGACGGCTACCTGGGGCGGGGGAACGAGTGCGGGAACGAGAGGCGGAGCGGGAACGCGATGCCGAAGGGCGAGGGACGGAAGGGCGAGAAACCGAGCGCCGAGGACTGCGGCGACGGGCGGGCGGGGGGGAGCGGGAGCTGTGGATGTCGCGGTCGCGGGAGGGCGACCGCCGCCGAGGCGGGGAGCGATAACGGCGACCAGGGGGCGAGCCGGAGCGGGATCGAGAGCGGCGGTGTGGAGGAGTACGGCGGCGCGGGGGCTGGGAACGTGTCAGCCTAGTGCACCGGACAGATAGATGCATCTACTCACCCCACCACCACCACTTCCACCGCCTCGACTACCCCAGCCAGAGTCGCGCGGTTGTCCGTTGAATCCTCTGCCTCCGCCTCTACCCCCACGGTCGTCATCGAAACCTCTTCCTCTTCCGCGACCGCCGCGCCCTCGCCCTCGTCCACCGCCGCGGCCATCTTGCAGCTCATCCAACCGCGCACGGCGATCGCGCTCGTCCAACGCGCGTGTGTCTCCCTCGCGGGCACGACGCATCTCTTCCTTTTTTTCCTCGACGAACGTACGCGGGACACCCGTCACTTCCGTCTGTGCCTCTAGAAGCAGAGACCACAGCGCAGTCATGAAAACGGGCGCGTCTTTCGCAAGGAAGGCCTGCATGGAGAGCTGCATCTTCTTCGGGTCGGGGGACTTGATTCTGCGCATCAGAAAAATGGTGGAGCGAGTTAAAAGTGCATACCGGTTCATCGAGCAACTCGAGCGCATACCCAATCAGAATGTCGTCCTCAAAGCCCACAAGCTCGACGATTTTTTTCGCGATCCAGGGCTTGATCACGTTCAGGTTCACTTTACGCATATCCACCTTGGCTCTATTAGATTAGTCGTCTAGGGACTGCTGTTTCAGTACCTTCTTGTCGAAATGTGCGGGAAATTTTGTGGACTTTAGGAGCTTCGCCTCCTTGTCCACGAAACGCCTGTCCTGGTCGGCTGAAGTGCCCTTGAAAAAACCTGCGGACGGTGAGCAAAGGACGCGTGAGCAAGCAGAGGGATACCATATTATGCCTCGTCTCACCGGCGTCTGCCATGACGGCGCGTTGCAAGAAGGCTTTGTTTGGCACTGGGATGAAATCATAATAATCATCTCTTCCTTCCAACCGTCGAGGAACTCTTGCGATTCAGTCTATTTCGCCTCAAAATACTCTGTTTCAGTCCCAAAAGTCAAAGGAAAACTGAACCAAGGATACGCCGCGTCACTGAACCTCTGTTCACGCTCCCTCAATTACAATAACGACAAGACTTGCCAGAGGACTATCGAATCATCGTTTACACCAACTCTACTTCCTTGTTTCGGAGTGCTTTTTACATACCTCGTATTCATCCAAGGACAGCCTGGGCTTGTCTATGACCTGCAGATCACCAGACCATGACTGGTCGGTTTATCAGATAAGCTCGCTCTCACCTGCAAGGTGGGCTGCTCTCACGTACAAGGTGGGCTATTGTCGTCCGAAGGGGTTGGTGAGGCATGCCAGGGTATGCCCTAATTCTGTTTCCGTCCGATTAGACCCAGCTGAGCAATCCATCATCCTGAGTCTTATCCTACAGCTCAGGATAATATTGAAGCTCGAGGGGGTCCCGTTTTGGAGCGTGCCGAGTTGTATTCTAGTTGTCCCGAGTGTCTTCCTTCAGGGCGGTTGGGTCAGGTTACGGCTCTATCCCAAAAGTCGTAATCTCGGCTTGTTCCTTAGCCTAGCCATTTCAATTTGGGTTATCGTGGGTTCCACGCGTTTGCCACCCACGTATGTGATGACCGCCGCCTAAGAAATTTGTAGCTCCTCTCTGTACCTTTGTACCTACTGCTTGACTGCCCCTGTGCTTCATTTTCTTGGAGTTTCTGAAAAGGGAATTGCTAGAAATTGCACGTGTCCATTTCGGGAACACGTCGCGCTTGCTCCCAACTGCCACCAACTTGCTCTTTCTTCACTCTCCACAATGCCGCGTAAAAAAGCCAACGGCGCCCAAGAAATCTCCATCGCCGCAGCCGCTGGGCCCAGCTCCAGCTCATCCGCCATACCCTCACCCCCCTCACCCGACCGGCCTCCTGGCCCACTCAGCCTCCTCCCACTCCCTGGCACGCGCGAGGTCGTCAAAGTGAACAACTCTAGTGCCACCGAGCTCAAGAATGCCTGCGATGACGCTGTGAAACGGGTCTGTCTATACCATTTTTTATGCGGAAGTGCTCTGACGGACTTGCAGTATCTCTCGCGGCCAGAGCTGTTCAAGCAAATCCACCAGCACACGGACGTACGGCTCGCGCTCGGGTGGCTGAGCGTGTTCGTCGCGGGAGGGACGGGGCTGTACGGCTACAAAGTCGAGTTTGAGCAGAGCAAGCCCGTCGTTTGGGCGGGCTTAATCTTGTGCGTGTCTCGCCCCACATTACACCGTACAGGGCTCGTTTGGGTCGTGTACCGGATGCAGTCCCTGCCCCACCCTCCCCTATCTTCATTCTCGGCTGACCTTCCTTTTCAGGTACATGCTCCTCACATTCACGCAGACGCTTTACGCGTACTTTATCGAGGGCGATATCGTCTTTGTCGGCAAGCGGAAGACATTCTCCAAGCGGGTGCGTGCCTCTCGCGTTTTTCCTGGCCTTAGCTGACGTGACTTCGGGCCAGATCATGACTGAGCGAGTAACCCTCTCATCCCGCACGCTCCCCGTGTCCTTCCCCTCAAAGTCCGCCCCCACCGCCACCCCCGCAGAGAAGTCGATTCCGCCACAGTACGCGCTGGCGCTCACCTACGTGCGCTCGACGTCCGCGAACAAGAGCCTGCTCGCAAAGGGCAAGACCCAGGCGGCCGCACCCTACTCCCGATTTTTCGACGCCGAGGGCACCATGGACGCCGAGGCATTTGAGCGCTGGGTCGGCGAGCTCGTCGAGGAGGGCATGGATGGCAGAGACAAGTCACAATAGTAGTCCGAGTCTAACGCAGAGGAGGATAAAAAAGTGTAATCTAGGTCGGTATACCGTTTTTTGTGGGCTGGGCTGCGAATCGTATTATGTTGCATGACGGGTTCCGCCATTTACATGTGTGTCCAGTTTATGAGAGTAAAGTTTTTTTTTTTTTCAATTTTTGGGTTGTAGGAATGCTTGGTCGTGTGACGTGCTTGACCTCGAATCCTACCATCATGCATCGGAACCGTCTCAACTTGGAGTGCAATTCACACGTCCACTGCTAGGCTAGGACTTCTACGGCCTGGTTCGACGGGCCCAGGCTTTTGGCCCTAGGGCACTTTTTGAATTAAATAATTCCTGAGCCCGCCCGTGCGCGGATCCGTCCGTGCAGGTTGTACACAATGTTTGGTCGTCTGCGTGGTCCCATTTCGCGGCAGGGACTCCACCATGTTCATCTGCTATCTACTCAATGATACAGGAAGCTTTTGTATCGGGACTCTCAGTGGGGTACATATATAAATTGGCCACAGCTTAAAGGATCCTCGCCAACAAATCCCGCAACTGCTCGATCTCTTCCCCTCTATCAGGCCGAGGCGGGATAAAATTATCACTGGGGTCCACCGATTCAGAATCGAAGTCTTTGGGAATAAAACCCGCATGGAAAAACTTCGAGAGCGCGGGATCCGGCGCGGCGCTCCCGTCGCTCACGAGCAGGACCGCAGAGGTTCCATCCGAAGGATGGCGCTCCCAAACGACGGAATTGCCGATTCCGACGCGGGAGATGCTTCCGTTACACCGGAAGATGGAAGTGACGTCGTTGAGCGTCGTCCTATCGATGCTAGGATTGGGGAGACCGTTCAGCTGCGTCTGAGGTCGAGGAAAAAGGATGTGGACGTCTGAGAGTTTCGGAAACCGTGCGAGATGCGCGAGGAGATCAGTGGAGATTGGCTGGTCGGAAGGTCAGAACAAGGAACAGGCGCAAAAATTCACATACCTCATCACGCCCGTAATCAGACCATTTCCACTCGAACCCAAATTGCGTTAATTTGTTCGGATCGCAGAGGTTCAAAATCAGCGCCGCAGTGAGAGGGGTTATGGGACCAAATCCGACGCGGAGGCTTTCCAGCTGCCCAAAGGCCGCTCTGAGTGCTTGCGTCCAGAGTGTAGTCTCCGGGTCCTCAGATGTGATGTCAAGCAGATCTTGGGCTGAGGGATGAGGGAGAAGTAGGACCTTCTCGTCCACCCAAAGGCTGGAGAGATTGGGTAGGTGGCCCGTGCGGATTGACCCAAGGAAGGATGGGACGAATCCGAGGTAGGCTCTTCCCGGATGCTTCCATCTGAGGCGGTTATCTTCTGGGTCCCAGTAATGTCTTTCTGTGTTTCTGGCATGATCTTTAATTTCTAACCGAGAGAGAGCGGGAAGATTTAGTGGAGAAAGAGCTTCAAAAAGCTTCACTTTGTCCCACCAGTCTGCCCACCAGACGCTGTGTATCGTTTCTGATGAGCAACGGTAGAAACCAGCGTTGGAAAACAGACCTATAGCGGACATCGAGACTGAGCTCCGTCAATAAATTGCAGTGCACTAGATTCAGAGGTCCCATCTGTGAATTTTGCAGAGTTTGATCGCAGACGACCAACTCGAAGCGCTTCACGGATGGGAAACCCAGGTGGGGAAATATGAACGCTGGCGACGCGCCCATCGCCGGTGAGCCCCCGCCATTCCAATCCCAGACCCCTTCAGTAATGTCCATTTTGAGATATTCGAGCGCATGACACGACAGAAACAAGTCTTTCTGGCCTTTCAAAACTGTGAACATCGTGCTGTTAACGTGTCGTAGCTCCAGCGCCGCAATCGTCGGCCCGATCGTGGACAAAAACGGCCCAATGCTGCGGACGCTGTTGAGCATCGTCATGTCATAGCTTGCGTGTGTAAACTCACTCCCAAATTTCCGCATCGTATTGGGCGCTCAGCCCCCCGGGTGCGGCGGAGTACCCGGGAGAGGCGGGGATTTCGACCTGCCGGGAACCCAGCGCACAGTCGGCGGCGAAGCTCCTGAGTCGCTCAAGATGCTGTAGAGGCTGGAAATGTGTGCTCTGCATAGCGTAACCGGGGAAGCTATGGTAATCGAGCGACTCGAGGTTCACCGATCGCTGCAATAGATCAGGAAGTCGTCGTTGGATGGCGAGCATGCTATTGCGGACATTGCCACTTGGGGGAAGAGGTCGTCGTGGAACCAGCCTGCCGTTTTCATTACGGGAACTGATAATCTGCTCGTGTTCTATCGAGACAACAAGGTGACGGATCGATCCAACCAGAGGGTAGCGGTCTGTATTAGCGTCATCCTGAAGAAGATAATCCAGAACCTTCTGAGATGCGGCTGCAGCTCGAGGGTCGTAGGAGTCCAGGTAGACCGGAAGTTGGAATAGACGCGTCAGGGCCACAGGAAAGAGGGGATGCGCCGTTGGGAGCGCAATGAGAACCACATAGATAGTTTTCGAGTCCGGGATGTGGGAAAGGATGCTTGAAAATATGTCCTCGTTGATTTCGGGCATGGGGGAGGGGTGGTGCTTCTGAGAGGACGTGGCTCGGGAGCATGAAATAAAGTGCTTGCAGCGAGATCTACACAAACTAAGAGACAAGGATCAGCTCATCGCCCACGGGACAAGCCGCGCTCCGTTGCTCAGCCAACTTACGCTGCCAACCGCTAATTTATTCCCGGACTCTTACCCCAAACCTGCCAAACCTGGCCCTCAACACAAACACTCCGCAACGCTACCGGTAACCCAGGCTTGTATATCTTGAACAATACAGAAGCAGACTTTAGGTGGGAAGGGAAGTCTGGATACAATACAATGGGAAATCGGGGCCGCAGTTTGAGAACTCGATTCTTGAAACTCGGAGTGTCAAGAGAGGAAGAAATGAATCAGGTGACAAGTCGCGCCCTTGAATCCAACCATCACGACGCGTACAGGAACGAACCCCCTGGGATGACCCGCTCGTCGGCAACTCCGTATTCACATCTGCGACGCTTTCCCCCGCATCTCCTGGAATCAAATAATGTCCCTTCCGAAGCCGAAAGGCTCGAGATACAGGCGATTCTCGACGAGGATAGTGTTCTGCTCACAGATCTTGACCTGATCCATGAAGAAGAGCGGGAGCGCATTCTTCTACACATCCAACAAGGCCGTGGCATTCTATCTGTCGTTCGGCGCCTGCCGTTCGATATCTTGTTCGAACTGTTCATTCGCTTGCGGGGAGAGCCCAAGATTATCTGGCTCCTCGGGCGCGTCTGCAGACAATGGAGGGCCGTGACCATCTCGTCCCCGGCCCTCTGGTCTTATATCTGCCCCGGTTTGCCGTTGCTTGCCATTGCAACCCACCTCGAAAAGTCGAAGCCATGTCTTTTGACGATAAACCTCGGTTCATCCGAGACGTCTGCACTCCGACTGGTAGCGCAACACTCGCAACGTTGGGAGGTTCTAATACTGGATGCAAGACAGAGGCCCGATATGGCCCCCGTCCTCGCTCAAATTCACGAACTCCCGTTCTTGCGCCGCGTGGATTATCGAGAAAATACTCGTTCTGAGCCTATCCGGGCTTTTGAGATCGCCCCACACCTCTCAGAGGCAATCGTACACAGCGGAACATCTGTGATCCTCCCCTGGATGCAGCTGGAACGGGTCTTCCTTGTGTATCGACTCCTTGACGTCTCGTTAGATCAGCTCAAACTGGCGATGAGCCTCGTCGAGCTGAATCTTTTCAGCGTCGTGTGGCGAAACATCCACGCTCCCGCCCCGGGGCAAAAACTTAAGCAACCAATCACCCCCATTCATCTTCCTCGTCTTCGCAGACTCCATGTTTCTGAACCGAGTGTGCTGAGCAACTTAACGTGTCCGTCACTTGAAGAGCTTTTCTTAGGCCAAGACGTCGACATGTCCGTCATCCCTTTCCTCGAACGATCGGCGTGCCGCATGCGTACGTTGAGTATAACATGCGTGTTATCCATGGGCTCCGATATCATACCGATTCTGAACCATACTCCTACTCTCTTCGAGTTGCGACTCATCGGGATGCAAGGGGTTGAAGAACTACTCACTTACTTGACAACCCCACCTGATGACGTGCAATCTCGTCTGCCAGGGCCCGAGCTACATGCCATCACTCTGAATGGGTATCATACAGAACATCAATGCGCGTTGTTTGCGAAAATGATGGAATCGCGGCGTGAAAGCCAACTGTGTCCCGCCTTATCCGTGTGTGTAATGGCCTCCTGGAGGACAGGGAAGCCTAATCATGAGCACCATAATATCAGTCCAGCTTTGGCGACGACGCTCTCTGAGCTCCGTGAGCGTGGGTTCGAGGTCGAGTGGCTGGGCGCGGACGCCGGGAGGGCGAAGTTTCATTCCTGGGAGTCTGTATATCTGTGGCCGTGGCAGTGGTATTGATTCAGTTGAGATTTTGCGATTTGTTAGGACACGTCACAATAAATACCTCTTCTCTTTTTTTTTTTTTTGGGGGGGGGGTGTTTGCCTTGTTTCTTTCTGACTGAAAAATACACTTTTTTTTTCCAAGAACGTGCTCACAGAGACCAACAAACCGCGAGCAGGCAAGTCGAAGCTGATCTTGCATTATAGTTTCAAACCGATCCAATTTGGTCTTGGTTCACTTTTCCGAATTCTCGGTCAAAATTAGAACTCAGCGTTTTTTTTAATTCATATGCGGACGACGACCAGTTTGAAAGTGTCGAGCGGTGGGTGCGTAAGTCTTTCTGTGATGGAATTTGAATCTCTTGAGCTAACAGCGAAGAACAGTCGAGGATTTCCGCAATCGCCATGATTTAGTGAGAGAAACGAGCCCACGGGTAGAAAACGCACAGAGGATCTTGAAGTCGTCCGACGCCGCTCTCTGCGTCGCCCTCAGACTGCCAGGATTAGCAAGTGTCTAGTTAAGATGCTTATAACACATCCGGTGGTCTCTGTTTGTGACCTTGAGGCGACGGTGGGAGAGGAGATTGACGAGGATCTTCTAGAGAATATCGGTAAGCAGGCAAAACGGAGAGCGTCGGTTCGTGGTGTACGGAGACTGGATATCTTTGTGGGCTGAGGACCAAGCTCACTGTAATAGAGGGTATTTAATGTATCGGTGCACATGTAGCGTAGATTCCCCGAAGATACGATAAGTTAGACCTACAGATCCAAACTCTAAGTCTGCAGCCGACTGTCGTACCCCTTCAGCAGCAAGCGCTCGACCCAACCGCCGGGGGGGTAGGCCTTTTCCCACTGGTTGTGGAGATGGACGCTGAATATCTGGTGCAGTGCGGCGTCGAGCTTGCCGCCGTCGTGCATCGCGCCGTTCCAGACGCCCATGCGGTTCCCGCGGGCGTCATCGGGGACGAAGGGGTCCGGGAGGCGGTTGTCTAGGCGGCAGGAGCGGGCGTCGGAGAAGCAGAAGGGGAGGATTTTGAAGGGCGGGATGGAGGCGGCGGTGAGGGCGCGCCAGAGGCGGAGGTAGAGGAGGGCGCCCCAGTCGGTGGAGCCCGCGCGCGGGGGGGCGGACGAGGCCATGAGGTGGAAGGCCTCGCAGAGGTAGGGAGACGCTTGCTTGAAGCGCATGAGGGCGCCGTTGAGCGGCTGGTAGAGCTTGTCGTAGCAGTCCCACTGGGTGACGAACTCGTGCTCGAGGAGCGGGGAGAGGTCGCGCGTGAGGAGCGAGTCCATGTCGACCCACACGCCGCCATAGGTCCAGAGGAGAAGGAGGCGGACGAGGTCGCCGTCGACCCAGGCCTTGGCGTCCTTAGACACGAGGAGCGGGCTGCCATCGAGGGCGGTCCCCCGGGCGAGCGCGGGCACGTCTACGACGCGCAACTCGAAAGAGTCAGGAAAGCGGCGGAGGTAGCTGGAGAGGATGTCGTTTGGCGGGAGGGGGCCGTTTGACCACAGCACAAGGCGGGAGGTGGGGACGTGCTGGGTCGCGAAGAATGATTTGAGCATCCACTCCTGGCGGGGGCCGAACGGGGCGAGGTCGTTGCGCCAGTATGTGTGGTATTGGGTGCGCGCGTCCGGGGGCACATACTCGGTGGACGTGTGCAGGACGGGCTGGATCGTGGCCGCAAAGTTGTAGCAATCGACGCCCATGCGGAGGGCCATACCAGCCTGGACCTCCGTCCGCCGGGGGCCATGCATGCCATCCGAGAGATTATAGGGCGGCTGGACGCGCGCTGGGTCGAAACAGCCGGACAAGGCAGAAATAGGGAGTATCTGGGCCTGTGTCCAGGTGCGGGAATAGAACGCGAGCTCGATGTGGGGCTCGTACAGATAGAATCCGAGCAGGAGCAGCAGCAGGGATGCAGGGAGGATGTATTTGAGCAGGGTGAGCACAGAGCGGAGTTTTATTATGTTCGAGCGGGAGTACTGATGTCTTGGCCTGGGTGTTTGGGGCAGCGTTATGATGTCGTGAGTGGGGAAAATAGGGCTTCTGGGTGAGTGGCGTTGACGAGCAGACGAGTCGGAATATGCGTACATCGGCAGCCGTTCATATCCGTTCAAGCTCATCGAGGAGGACAGCAGGTGCAAGTGTTTGCCATGTAAACAAGCGCGTAAACATTGAAACGCGTCTCACTGAACTTCTCCATGCCGATATCCACGCCAGTCGCAAGTATTTGCGTTGTCGCTCCCATGCCGCTATGGATACATAAACTGCTCACATAGCAGAGATATATTGAATACATGAGGGGAGAGTGTACACTTCCAAAGCTCATCGTCAGGTTAGTACTAGAGTCAGTCCACATCGTACTACCCCCGGGATTTCCCCTTCCCCCTTTTCGCTCCACGCGTCTTGACCTGCTTAGCGGGTTCCTCGGGCATGCGCAGAGGAACGGTGCCGTTCTTGCCCTCCATCTGATTCTGGACTTTCCGTTTCTTCCTCGACTCGGTGCTTCCGCCACTGGACGCCCCTGAACTCGCTCCCACCGGCTCCGCGTCCGTCTCGACGTGTTTGCGCTTCCCCGATCCAGTTTGGAGACCTCCTCCGTTCGATGCGCCTTGCTCTTGGACACTGCGCTTGAGCACGTCCTTGCGAAGGTTGTCGTCCTTGGTTCCCTGGGCTCTCGACTGCGCCTGTTCCGGTTCCTTGGTGGTGTCGGGGGGCACGAAAAGTATCGCCTGGTCGTCGGAAGGCCAATTTGGGAATGCTAGGCCGATGGTGAACAGTCTCAGGGTCTCTGGGTGACTAAGTTCGATTGCCGGGGAAGGCGCTGACTGAACTTTATCCGTGGGGAAAAAAGCGTCGGTGACCGAAGAGTCGAGTGGGACGCCTGTGGGATTCTGTTTTTGAACGGCGGTCCGCAACGCCTCCGTGAACTTGAATAGCGGATGTTCCCTGTCGAGAGGTGTGTAGTCGACGATCCAGGTGCTCTTCAATTTGGCAGCGGTTTCCTCGCCGTGATCGAAAAGCTTGTGGCAAGCAGTGGAATCACGACCAGGGTGCTGGGTATGGCGCAGTATAATCCACACCAGTAGCCAGTATATGGACTCGAGATCGTGCCCAGCGGTGTGTGCCGGGCGCGGTTTCTTTTTCAGGATCTCGATGGCTAGAAACGGGAATGTTCCCTACAAGGCGTGAGCGAATGGCGCAGGGAATGACGAAAGGGGCGACATACAGTGAGCTCCTTAAGACTTTTACTGATGTCCGTATATTTTGCCTCTCTCTCCTCGGTGGCACGCTCCGGAAACCAAGTCGCGAAGTTCTTGAGGCCTGTTGGGGTAAACTCTGCGTAGTCAAAGTCGACAAGAAATCCCTCGAACGTCGTCTCGTTGAAGAGGATGTTTCCCTCGCTGATATCACGGTGTAGCACGCCGGCCTCGTACGCAATTTGGTGTTCTAACATCCCTGTCAGGTAGGATCATCGCGAAAGAAAAAGGAATGTACGTTTGACGGCGTCGTTCAGGGCTTGGACGAGGCTTTTACTCGACGAGAACGTCGTGAGCAGGACGCCGACCGGGGTGAGAAGAGTTCGCAAACGACATCTCTCCAAAAGCTTGCTTCCAGTGGAGTTCGTCGTGTGGTCAGGAAACTCGAGAGTACCGTGGTTACATGGCATCCCGTCGGTATTAATGTTGGTCTCCTCGCAATGCTTGCGTATCACGTCATAAAAATCGGCCTCTGGTCGTCGACAGAGCTGCCGCCAGGCATCCTTCAACGCATACACAGTGGAGATGGCGTCTGAGTTCGGGTCGTCGGGCTTAAGTATAACGCGGTCAACACGGGTGGCACGGCTGAATAA
The DNA here is from genome assembly GCA_029289565.1 of Mycena galericulata. Classification (NCBI taxonomy): domain Eukaryota; kingdom Fungi; phylum Basidiomycota; class Agaricomycetes; order Agaricales; family Mycenaceae; genus Mycena; species Mycena galericulata. The sequence goes on along the minus strand of JARKIA010000131.1, from coordinate 306,601 downwards.
ACCGTCGGACTCGAAGAGGGGCGGCCCGATGGTGAAACAGAGCACAGGGATATTATTCCCATCCTCCGTTAGTGCAGCTTGGACCCAGCGGCTGTTCGCAGTGGCTGCCTCAAACTTCAAACGCTTGTCCGCTGGTGCTTGGGTGTACGACGGGGTTTTCGTCCAAAGATCATACATCTGCCGTTTCTCCTTGGGTGTCGGCGCAGAGATGGTATAATCTTCACCCAGCATGCGGGCTTGGTCGTCCCCGAGTTGATCGGGATTGTAGAGACGATATAAGAAGGTTGGGAAGATGCTCGTGTTCTCGGTCCAGTCGAACGCCTCACTGGCTCGGAAACCGGAATGATCGAAACGAAAGAGGCGCGCTTGAGTTCCGAAAACGGCCACGACGAAGACGAAACAGCTTCCTGACGCAGCGAGCAAGCAACGTGCACTCTTCGCGAGCTGGACGAGGGCATCAAGGGCGTCTTCCGCCTCGCGAATTTTACCCTGGTTGTCGAAGATGTCGACTTTCAGCTTCAACTCTATGACTGTGCCCGCGTGAGGCCACTTCCATTTCGCGGGGACTCGTTGTCCTGGCCGGGTGGAGGTAATGTCGGGCAATGTGTAGTGATCATCAGTAACGATGGGTGGAAACTTGTCGGCTTTATGAGTGTCGCAAAAGACAGGCTTGTTCTTTTCGGGGAAGGTGGAGGCGATTTCGTTTAAATATTCGACCTGTGGGTTCGGAATGATAAGCACCTGCATAAATATACCGAATACCAACTCACAAAGGATGGAGATGTCGTCTTCTCGACCGAAGCTTTCTTTGCGTCGTTCTTACTAGCCACTGTTAACTGTTTGGAGCATTTATTGACGATGTCCTGTATTTTTGTCCGGCTCTCGCTGCTAGGCTGAGGCAATTCATCCTTTAAAAAGCAGTCCACAGGGACTACTGTGTGGAAATGCGAGCGGAGAGTTTCGCGCCAATGCATCTTTTGTTGCGTGTTATCTTGCTTTCCGCCGCCGTGAGTGCTTTCCCTGGTTCCGCGGCCGGACTTGGCAGCGGTAGGATGAGGAGAGGGGGCCACTTACCCTGCCTTTATAGACGCCCACAAGCACACAAAAACTCGGAGACTTGAATGTTTGTGACCAAAGTCGCGCCGTGACGGGTCGCGTAGCCGAGTGATCTCCTACTAGTACCACAAAAGGTAATTGACGACTTGCATTCAACTGCCTGAATTCGTAATGTCTACTCCCTTCGCTAGGACGACGATGGCTTCTGCATATTCGTTCCTTCTTTTCTGCCCAGATTATCCGGTGGTTGCCCACTCTTGAGAAATTCAGGGGACGTGAAGTTGGCCTTGGAAGCTTTCAACTCGACCTCCCATGCACGTCCACTCCCGCTGTCCAGAATTTCCAGCTCATCCTAACGGGAACGCGCCGGAATACCCAATACCTCGAGTGGATCTGACCAGTTTCATCAACGCCTCCTAAAAAAGTTTCTGGAAAGTGTTTGATTGCTGTCAAATTGCTGAGGTCAAAAACAAGTATGCACATGTCAAGGACTACGACTAGGTAGCCTTGACCTTACCCTGTTTGTTTCGCTGGATACTGGGTCGGCCTGATCCCGACCTCGTTCTCACACATTTGTTACCTGGGTCTTCCCAAACTTCGACTCCTCATCGTTTCGGTACCCTTGGGCACAGGGCTGGGACAACGATAGCGTCGTAGTAGCCCATTCTTCCAACTTGATGGCCCGGCGAAAGCAGCTCAGACAAACTCGTAAGTGAAGGGACATGGTTGATGCGACGGCAATCGCTGCAGCATCCTCCTCGTCGGACTCATCGGTCTCTTAGTCCGGGCGGTTCTGGGAGGCAGTTCGCGAGCGTAGCTTTTCTGCAGCGTTCATGAGTTCAACTTGGACCAGCCGCGTAATCCTAGCTACCTACCTACCGCCAGTGTGTATCATGTTGATTTTGCGAGGGGCTGCGAGGGGGTGAATCGTGATTCATTGGGTCCAGCCTCAGCCCAGATGTCAATTCGGTCGATGGGTCATCATGAGCTCCGGATACCTGTGATAAGCTGCCATGTTTGCCATACCAAGATAAACTAAACAACGCGTCTCTTTCCCTTTCCATCCACCCACTCACCCTCTTTCACCCTCGCCACCATGACGAAAACTTATCTAATGACAAGTCTCATTGAAAAAGTTCGTTCGCTGGATTGTTCTCCCTGCCCGAAAACCACCGCTGACTCGACCATGCATCGCCTCAGATGCAGTCGAGCGACCAGGATTTTCGGTACGGACGCGCACGGCCTGGTCTATCCACCAATAACCCTCGTTCAGATTCATGGGCCTCAATGACTTGATGACCGAGATCAAGCAGGATCAGTCTTCCTTTGTCGGAGACGAGGCCGTCGAGAACAAGGTCCTCATGCAGGTATTGGCGCTTGTCGAGGACAAGATCTCCGAAGTGAAAAACCAGGCCGTCAAATGGTATGCAGGCCCAGGCGCTTGCTCCTGAACAGATATTCATAGTTTGCAGTCTCGGCCAATTGATCAAGATTATCCGCCAGACCCAGATGGAGACGGTCGTGGACAAGCTCATCGACTTTTCCGGCGGTCAGGATGAAGAGTTGCGCGATATATCTGGCCTTGGTCTCTTTTCCCGTTGATTTCTTTCATTCTCCCGCTTAATTTCTGTAGCTTTGAAGACCATTACTGCAGAACTCCCTCCGGACGGCAAGATCGCAGCCACTGCCTGCGCCAAATTGACCCCGAAACTGCTGGGCCAGATCTCGAACGTAAGCCAGGCTGAATGTTCCCCGCTTCGTGTCCTCATCTTATCTAGCCGACAACCCCTCCCGAAGCCCTCGTCGAAACCCTTGCCATCCTCTCCATCCTCATCTCCCGCTTCCCCGCGCACCTCTCCAGCGCTACCCTCTCCCCGCAGCCTCTCACCGTCCTCGCACCACTCCTCGTTCACCAGCGCCCGGTCGTCCGTAAGCGCGCGATCATTACCCTCGCGCAGTTCGTGCCCATCTCGCAGGCCTACCTTTTCACGGACCTGCTCGCAACCCACGTGTTCCCCTTCCTCAACCCGAGCGCCAACCTCGAGAAGCAGCGCACCACCGTACACCTCGTGGCCGCCGTCGCGCGCACCGCCCCGACGCAAATCGCACCCGTGCTACCCGAGATCGTCCCCGGGGTGCTCAAGGCCGTGCAGCGCGACGACGACGAGCTGCGCGAGGGGAGTCTACAGGCGCTCGAGGCCCTGCTCTTGCGGTGCCCGTCCGAGATCACGCCGTACGTGGCGCCGATTGTGCAGGCAGGTTGTCAATACATCAAGTATGATCCCGTACGTGTTCTATGCCCAGCGCTGTTTTCCACCAGAATTGACGTTCAACAGAACTATGCTGGCGATGATGACGAGGACGAGGAGATGGCAGATGCCGATGATGACGACGAGGAGGACGCCGAACTGGACGAGTATGTGTTGCTTCGTTCTTCCCGTACAGTTTCTCAATCCTCTCTGCCCAGATATTCTGATGATGAAGACACGTCCTACAAGATTCGCCGTTCGGCGACGAAATTACTCGCCGCGATCGTCGGGACGCGTCCAGAACTTCTTTCGTCCATCTACAAGGATGTTTCCCCGGTTCTCATTTCCCGCTTCGGCGACCGCGAGGAAACTGTACGCCTCGAAGTTTGGGCCACCTACGTGGTGCTTCTCAACCAGACCGCCGTCTACGGTGGCCATCCGCAAAACAAGGATGACTCGTCGCTGAAACGCAAGCGCGACCCAGAAACTATGGACGTCGAGGAAGGCCCGTATAGCTTGCTCAAGGGTCAAGTTCCTGCTCTGTCCAAGGCGCTCCTCAACCAACTCAAGTCGGCCAAAACACCGCCCGCAACCCTCCAGGCCGGCTTTGCCCTCCTCCATGCCCTGCTCGATGTTCTCCCAGGTTCCCTCGCAAGCCAGGTGACCTCCATCACAGCGACATCCAAGTCCATCCTCGCGCAGCCCCCGTCGACATCCACCTCGGCGCTGCACCTCGCGTGCCTCTCTTTCCTCGCGCTCTTCTTCGCGTCGCACTCGCCCCCCACCTTCACGCCGTCCCTCTCGACCCTCACCCCTGCGCTCTTGCGCAGCCTCGGCGAGCGCCACCCGCGCGTAGCGTCCGAGACCTTCCGCGTCTTCTCCGCGCTGCTCAACGCGCTCAAGCCCATCAAAGCGGGCGGCGAGTGGCCCGAGGCCGTGTACGAGCAGGCCGTCGCGCGCCTCAGTGCGCACGACACGGATGCGGAGGTGCGCGCGTGCGCGGAGACGTGCATCGGGGACCTATGGGTGTGCGCGACGGACGTTGTGCGCTCGCGCGACCGCCGTGAGTGGGAGGCGATCTGCCGCCCGGGAGCCAAGTCGGACGGCGCGGTTAGGGTCGTGACGCGCGTGGCGAGAGACGTGCCTGGTGCGCTGGGGGATGCGTGGGTGAATGGGTGTGTAGAGTGGGCGATGGGGCTGCTGAAGCGCGGCGGGCGCGCGGGGAAGATGGAGGTGTTCCAGGGGCTGGACGTGTTGTTGCGCAGGTATGTGAAGTGTGCTGCGCGTGTTGCGTATTTGATTGTTGCGCTAGTTATACTGGTGGTGTCCCCGCGGCGCTCCCGCCGGCGCTCGTACCGCAGGTCAAGTCGTACCTGTCGACCAGCGACATTCCGTTACTGTCGCAGGCACTCTCGCTCCTTGCGCTTCTCCTCGAGCTGGCGCCCACGACGACGTTCCCCGAGATCGAGAGCGACCTTCTTCCCGACGTCTACCGCATCGCGCACTCGCCGCTCGTTTCGGGTGCCGCGCTCGACTCGCTCCTCAGCTTCTGTGCCGCGCTCGTGAACGCAGACGGGCAGATTGCGACGCACTTGGTCCCTAACCTCGTTATCGCGGTCGAGAAGACGCCCCGGGCGGACGCGAGCCCGAATAATGTCGCCAAGGCCGTGGCACAGATCGTGCGGACGCAGCAGGCCATCGCCGCCGGCACGATTGCGCAGTATGCGAAGAACATCAAGGCAGGCCGTTTCCGCTTTTCGTTGGTGCGGTTTGGCTGACTTAGAGGCGGACAGAAAACCTCCAAGGCGAAGCCGGCGACAGTTGTGCTCAGCCTCCTCATTCTTGGCGAGCTGGGACGATTCATGTGTGTGCTTCGTCTTTTGTTTTGTCTGTAGGTGACTGATGAGTATGGATAGCGATATGTCCAACCAGCAAGAGATATTCAGGGATGCGATCGAGCACTTTGCGTCGGAGCAAGAGGAGATCCGCGCTGCGGCGGCGTTTACCGCTGGGAACATTGCCATCGGAAACCTGCAGCAGTTCCTGCCCGCCATTGTCAAGATCGTGAAGACAGACGCTAAGAAGCGGTTGTTGTCGCTGCATGCTCTCAAAGAGGTGACTTGAACTTGTACAGGTTTGAGTTGCTTGCTGATCACGAAGCTAGGTCGTCACACATTGCTCTCACGGGCAACTGGAAGGCGTCGCGGATATGTTGTGGGTGCCGCTGTTTGAAAACTCGGAGAACTCGGAAGAGACGACGAGGAATGTGGCGGCGGCGTGTCTTGGAAAGCTGGCGACGACCCACCCGTCGCGATACCTCCCGCAGCTTCATGTACCCGTCTTTCCGATCGTCTGCCTCGCCTTTGCTAAGTTTTCCTCTAGGCCCGAGTCAAGGACCCCGACGCCGCTACCCGCGCCACCGTCGTGTCCGCCATCCGTTACACCTTTGCCGAGACATCGCAGTCGTATGACGAGTTGCTTGCGCCGCTTCTCGTCGACTTTTTGTCGCTCATGCTGGATCAAGATTTGGTATGTGTTTCTCGCTTCATTTCAGTGCGCTGTTAGATTATCCTTGTAGACTGTTCGTCGTTTGGCACTCTCTGCACTTAACTCGGCGGCGCGCACGAAGCCTCATCTTATCCGAGAACATTTGGCGGCTCTCTTACCGAGCTTGTACAAGGAGACCATCATCAACCCTGATCTCATCCGCACTGTCCAAATGGGTCCGTGGACCCACAAGGTCGATGATGGTTTGGATGCCCGCAAGACGGCATACGAAACCATGTACACTTTGGTTCGTGACTGGTTCTCATCGTTGTTGTATCGTGCTAAAAGGGTCACATACAGCTCGACACTTGTTTGGCCAAGCTCGAACTGCCGACGTTCCTTGGGCGTGTGCTTCCCGGGCTGGCGGATGACTCGGACGAAATCAAGGTCATTTCGCATATGATGCTGTTCAGGCTGTCGCAGGTGGCGCCGGCCGCCGTCTCGCAGAAGCTGGACGAGGCGACGCCGGAGCTGGAGAAGACGATGAAGGGCGCGACTGTGACAAAAGATACCGTCAAGCAAGATTTGGAGCGGGCTGCGGAGCTGCAGCGCAGTGCCCTTCGTGCCGTCGCTGCGTTGAGCAGGATCGGTGCGGGTGTTTCGCCGCGCTTCGACGTGTTTGTGGAGGAGCTGAAGAAGAACCCGCAATGGGGTGCGGAGTTCAAAGAATTGGCTGCGCAGGGTTAATGTACCGTCCAAGTATTGTGTTTCTAATTGCTTTCTGAAATAAACCGCGTTGCTCGACTCATTACGCGACTGTCTGGCAGTGTCGAATGCCAACGGAAATTATCACCTGATCGTGTGTATCGCGATCACGTGAAACCACCAACCGCTCTACACAGCGCCACACACGACTTTTCCTTCTCTGCCTCGTTCTCCCTTGCCTTTTTGTAACACCAACTGTAACACCAACCATGCAAAGCCCCGGAAGCTCCTCGTTCCAGCAGACGTCCGCAGAGAGCTTCGAAGCCAGCTTAATGGCAGGTGGATATGGCGTATATGTGCGTGACCTTCCACACCATGGTGTCCCCGTTTTGACTTGATATAATCTAGAAAACGACTGAATGGGTACGCCAACCGCAGTTTACGGGCGAATTCGCCGCCCCGTCGTCCGGGCCGTCAAAACCCCCGATTCCAAAGAAGGTCGAGGCCCCACCACCACTCACGGAGAAGCAACGGCGCAAGAAGCAGCGTGTGGACAAGTTTCGTAACGGAGGATGTGGGCAACCGCAGCGGCTGTTTGTTGGTGAGCTGAGGGGCGTCGGGAGAGTCATCCTCGATGAGACGCCACATAACGGGGTCTACACCGATGCGACTGCAGCGGCTGCAGCGAGGCGGCCGGCGGAGGAACGGCGGCGTAGGAAGGCGGCGGCGGATTTTGCAGCACGGGAGCGGGAAAGGAAGGAACGAGACGTCAAGTACGACGACTTTCCGACCCAGCCGAATTGGCCAGATGACGATTTTCCATGGCGGTTACGAGAAGAGCGGAGAATAAAGCTGCAAAAGGAGGATCGGGACCTGCGGATGCGGTACATCGAGGAGTTTTTTGCGCAGGATACGGAGGATGAGGAGCTGGAAGATGCGGTGGAGAGATCCTTCTTGGAACGGGAGTTAGCGGCGCGTGATGCATAAGTTCTTTGTCCTCTTACCGCACTGTCTGAATTTTTTGTAGAGAGTTCTGATTCATTGAGACTCCAGATGTTAGCCCGCCTTATACGGCGGTGCAGGTCTTGCTTGAGACTTGAAAGCTGAGTTGCGCTCGGGCCATCTCGACGCTTTGGGCGCACAGCGGACAAGATGGGATCAATGCTAGCGCCTGATATGTTATCAGACGACCTCTTCCAGTCAGGAACCTCCACGAACTGGCCGTCGCTCTGGTACGTACAATTCCAACGTCGCCGTGCATTGCCAGATTTTAATCCTGTACGTCTGACAGCTATCATGAGCTATGAGACGCTGAGTCTAATAATGCTATTCAGAACGCCACTGGACGCGCTGGCAACCACTATTCACGTCGGCGCCTAGTCTCCCAGTATCGAACAAGATTATCCTGAGGTACAAAGGTTTGAAGGAATTGGTCTACTCTCAGTCTGCCTTGGGGAGACTGCATATGCCTCAAATCAAATCAATCGCACGCAGTCCCGCCGTATCGGGACTAGCTTCAGAGAATGTGCAAATTGGCATTTTTGAAGCACGCCAAGTCATTCCCAACGTGCTTTACCTGGCCCAGTGATGGGCAGCAACGGGCGACACACGCTTTTATCATCATAATTTTATGCATTTTAGGAGTTGTCCATCTCCCGCAGATGTAGATGGAGACCCCCGACGATGCAAGTCGGGATGACGCAATGTCTTGAGTCCTAACTATCACATCAAACGCCTGATGGTTTCAGACGTGTTCCTGTTTAATTTCATTACCGATAGGTAACGGGACCCCGATGTGTGGGGTAATATCCTAAAACTTAAAAGACAGAGACTGGGGCACGCGCGTGATATCCCGTCTACTCAACTTTTGCCCGTGCTGGCCGCAACCCCCTCGAAGAGTGACCAGATTCTTCAAGCTGGCGTAGGATGGCCACTCCGTCCGTGAACAGCGACATTACAGAAAAGTACGCTTGATTGACTTTGCATCTACTTCTGAGCTAATCTCGCTCAGCTTTCGAACGAATGTGTGTTTCAGCCCGGCATCCTGTGTGCGTTCTGTAAACTGACTCGTCTGGCAGTATGTCGGCATTGCAGGCTTTACGATTTTGATTTGGGACCACTTCGACACTTTCACGACAGAAGTCAGCATCTACTCTGCGTTCCTCTCAGTCGCTGATGTGCTGGGCAGGTCGAGTACATATGGAAGGGGAAGAAAGGAATCAGTGAGAAATATTTGAGTATACCCGTTCGACTCGACGCTGACAGCTTGAACAGTTGTATATTTATTCCTTCTTGTTAGTATTGGCTGTTCCATGCTACGGTGTCCTGAAATTTGGCGCAGAACCGCTACTTGACGCCCTTGGGCTTCATTGTCAATCTTTTTGGTATGCGTCCTGTATTTGATGCCCTGCAAGCATGCTGAACCTTGGTTACAGCATATTTGTCTCCGGTATGGACGCATGAGGTACGGGCTCGATACACGCATTCGTTCGATCGCTCACCATTTACCAGCGGTATGAAACTATTCCTGTGCGGGTTACTTCAAACCCATACACTCGCATCTAGATGTCGAGATTTTATTCGCTACGAGGGCTCTATGACCTTGATCGGCATTCACGTCGTCGCAATAATGATGTTACTTCGGTACTTTTCATTTTATACTTCCCACCGGAATCTAAAGCCGTTCTTCAGCATTAATGCTCTGTACTCTGAAAGACGGATCGTCGTTGGATGTGTATTTTTCTTGTTCTCGGTTATGTTCACGGTGAATACATGGCTCTTAACGAAAGGCGAACGTAAGTTGAATTATTTGTCATCCTTTGCTTTGGTTTCATGGGCCATTGGTTTAGCGGTGTCGCACAATCCAGCATCGGGCGTGAAGGGTGCGTCGTCTACTGCGCTCACCCGTATTCAATACCCTGACAAACCATTGCAGCCTGCACCATGATTTTCCCTCCAAACATGTACGTCACGACCGTGGCCCAGACATATGTACTCATATTTCTGTTGCCCGTAGAAGCACCATCGCATCCTCCTCCGCGTGGCTGCCGCTCCTCTACGACTCTGTCGTTCTCATCCTTACCCTCGTGAAGACTGTTCCACTTCTCGGAAGAGATAAAGGCACCTTCGTGATGAAACGGCTCCTCGAAGACGGTCTCTTGTATTACACGTAGGATGCCTAGCTCAATATCCACAATGTCGGCTCACAAAGGGCTTAGAGCTATATTTTCCGTCACGCTGGTTCTGACGATTATGATTATTTCTGCACCACCAGGTTCGCGTTCTTTGTTCTATCTTCAATCTTCTCGTCTCAGTTTTATTTCAGGATTAAAAAATATCGCGGCTCAGTGAGTCCTGTTCCTTCACCCATTCTACTTTAACGCTAAGGCGACGTTTCTGTAGACTGGAGCTCCTGTACGTTGTTTCTTTTTCCGCCCCACTTACTAGACTGTTGTTTATCGCGTCTCCCGCAGAATCACCGTGCGTACCCTCACATTCAGAAGAAAGCAACTCATATCCACCCCTTTAGGTGACGATGATGTCGCGCATCACCCTCAACCTGAAGAAATGCTCCCGAAAGCGCTTCGAGAACAGCGTCATCTGTGACCCGGGGCCCATCGTCTTTCGATCGGGCTCCGTATGGCCGGCGGCAGAGACGGAGGAGACATATCAAAATCGGACGGGGGATGTGGAGCGGGCGGAGACTGGTATGTATCAATCCCCGCTGAACTGGTGATAGCGAGAGCCCCAGCAATAATGTATTGTGTACAACACCTTTTGGGTATAAGTATCTGTATAATTGGACCGCGTTATGAATAGTGCCGTCCTACTGGCTTTGCATCGCACTCATACGTAAAGTACAACTGCAAAATGGTGTTTGTCGTGTACAATAGTGTAGACCCGGAGAAAGGTATTCAATTAGTGAATTCCTTGTACGTCTCATGGGTCGTGCATATCATTTCTATTTTGATAGAGACTCACGCCGTAGCGCACTGGAATAATAAACGACACGGAATGGCCCCGAGCCGTGTGACCTCAACTCAATCTCCATTCCTTCCTTGGCGAGGGGAGCAAGGGCGGTGAGGGCAGGGTCGATCGGGCTCCATACATGCGTCGAAACGAGGCAGAACGCCTCCATTCCCCTTGCTCGTCTTGCCTGTAGCATGAGGACGAGCACCGCGGGCTCCAGCGGCGGCTCGTGGTATCTATCAATGCGCTCCTTGATGATGAGGCGCCTTAGATTCGGGAGGAGGGTGGGGTTGTTGATCAGCCCGTGTGGGAGCCCGCCGTTCATGACGCCCATGTGTAAGCTCAGTTCGAGGCGCTCGATGCCCTCCAGCGCCTCGAGGCAGCTACTGAAGTCGGCAATGCCAATGGCGCCGCGCACTTCGAGGGCGACGTCTTTTAGGCTCGGGAGACGCGCGAAAAAGCCGATGAGCGGCGTAAATTGGTTGCCAGCTTCCATGCTCAGCGTAAGCTGCTTTAGGGAGGGAAACTCGAGGTAGTCGAAGAGCTCTGTGACGAGCTCCCCGGAGACGGTGAGGGTTTGGAGACGCGGGAGGCGCACGCTTGGAGGCTCCTCGTTGGGGAGGTGCCTCTGATGTGGCCAGACGGAGAAGGTGCCGTCAATAAGCTGGGTTGTCTGCGCGAGCGTCTGAAGAACTTCGAGGGGCAGGAGATTCTCCGCGTTCAAGGTCGTCAGCTGATTCCACGGCAGTAAAAGTCTGCTTGGTGTAAATCCCATGATGTGGGCCTCGCGTAGCGCGGGTACGTCCAGACTCGTGAGGCAGCCCTGCATCGGGAATTGCACTGAAGGGCGGCCGTTACGTGAAAGCAGCATTGTTAACTTTACGAGGTCGGGTAGATGCCAGGGGTCGTCTGGGGCTAGCAGGGCGGTATAGTCCTCTAGAGGGCGCACGATCTCAAGCTCACGCCAGCGGTGAGATCTGGAGCGGACCGTTCTGAAGAGGGGGCACCGTACGGTGTGGGGGTCTACGTATTGCGGAAGAATTTCTGGTAGAACGATGGAGACTGAAAGGTTACAAGTCCCAGCGCGTTCTAGCCAGAGTTCCAGTAAGGGAGCGCGCAGTTCGCTTTGGGGATCCGCCGCTAAATCGACGGGGACGGAGATCTGCCTCCAGAGAGTCGGCAGAGAGAGCGCAATGCTTCGCCAGGTGCGACAGACCTGGCCCAGGAGTAGGGGCGCATCTCTCGGGGTCGGAAGGGTGCGGGTTGGGGGTAAACACCGGAGGAATATCTCACAAATGAGCTCTGAAGGGAGCTTGAAGATGGCAGCCGAGGTGAGGTTCCGGTCGACAAGAATGTCTGTCCGGCGGGCGCGAAGGCGGTGGAGATGGGCGAGTGTGCCAGCGATCTCCTCATCTGCCTCTTGCAGACGACGGGTTATGGCCTCGGGGGAGTGGTCGGACATGGACAGAGAATAAAGAGTCCATCGGCACCGATTTAAATTAGGAGTCTGTTTGCTCGTATTATGCTAGACGCGTTGTGTGGGACGGTGTGATGGCAGGCAATCATTATCCTCTGTCATGTTAGCTGTTGCTTTTGTCGTCGACTCGTCGGCGGCCCTCGCCTTGGAATGGCACCACCTAATTCCAGCCTATATAATGCCCATGCTGCGGAGGCTCAGCGAGACCCATCCTGCCGGGAACAAGGTTGCTTTCAGTGCATTAAAAAACTCTTGATCCTCGTCTCATGATTCGCGCTCCAGATGCGCGTCGCGTTCATCACATACGGCACCCAGGGAAACGCTCTAGTCTGCAAGAACTTCTTCTCGGACTTGCATCCGGTCATGGCTGCACTTCGCGAGGAAGCCAAACTCGGCATCGGCCAGACGACCTACGGAGGGAACATGGGAATGGCCGCCCTGGAAGGTTTTGTGGCAGCCCTTGAAGTAAAGATTACATCCTCTTTTAACCACCCACCTGTATTGACCGTCCGGCAGCTGTTCGATACTCTGAAGCAGGCCCCCAGGATTCTGCAATATCCTCCCGTCCAACACATCATTCATGTTGCTGCCGCCGCACCCGATGGCTCCGAACGCCCTCAATGTAATAACTCCCCTATCCTCGATTCTGTTACATGGGATTCTTTACCATCGGAATTGAAAAAGGTGGGGCCCAATCCTCAATTTCATCAAAGCTTCGTTTTATCCAAGTCACAACAGCGAAATATTCATTTCAGTTCAATAGCCCTGCGGCCAAAACTCCAAAAGTTTTCAGACCTGTACTTGGTGCGTTGTTCTCATCTTCCCAAATGAACCTCATTCTCAGATTCCTCAGACATGCACTTCATCCCCAGCAGCGCCTTGGTTTACTGTTCGGCCACAACACACGGTGCTCTTAGCAGGCTTCGCCATCATTCCGCAGAAAGGTATTATGGTTTCTTTCTCCTTCCACTCGTCCCTTAAACAGGCCTAGGAGTGAAACGCCCTGGGGAGCCTATTGCAGTTGACAAGACGCCAGATGCCAAGCGAACCAAGATCTCACCCCCCAACACCAACGCCTCGCCGAAAACCACTCAGGTCTCTCCCGCGCCTCCCCGCGTTGACACCCCAGCTACCGTTCCAATACCCAGCCCCGTCCGGATCGCTACTCCGTCCGCCCCACCTTCAACCAACGCCCCAATGGCCCCGACCCCGAACATGTCTCCGGCGTCTGCACCGGCGCCACCAGCACCGGGCACTTCACCGACCTTGGTTCGACTCCCCATGCAACGCTTGCAACAGATCCAAAATGCCCTTCGTGCGACGGAGGCGCCGGTGCGCGCGCTTGAGGCAGCTATCGCTGAAGCACGCGCGAAAGGTGACACGCAGCTCGCGGAGAATCTCATGTTGCAGTGGACAGAGAAGAACAACGTGCACCTCAAGCTAAAGCAAAACATCCACTCGATGCTCGCTCAGCAGCGCGCCTTGTATGCGCATGCACAACAGATGGAGGCGGCTCAGCAGGGCCAAGCAGCGGCACAGAATTCGGCGGCGCAAGCGCAACTGCATGTTCAGCAAGGTCAGCCGCGTCAGCCCATGCAACAAGGACAGCAGGTCCCGGGACTTCACCAGGGACAAGGCGGCCTGCAAGGGCAGGGTCAGCAGGGCCAGACGATGCAGCCGCAAACAGTCACGCCGGATACGGGTGATATCCAGATGGGCGGAGCCGATAGCAGCGGCAACAACAACATGTTACCGTCGCAATCCCAGCCTACTCCGCCACTCGGCAATGCAGAGATCCCAGGCCACATGCGGTCATTGAGCGGCGGCGGCGGCGGCCCACAGCGTACCTTGCCCATGCCCGCGAACCCCGGGATGGCGCCGTCACCGATGATGGCACAGCAGATGCAGAAGATGATCGAGCAGAAGGAACGCGCGCGACCAACTGGCGCGCCAGCAAAGAACACGAGCGTACCCGTATGGCAGGGTCTCATGACGTGGTCTGGGACCAATCCCGCGGGTGAATCGCGCGAAGTTTCAACCTTTGTCATCGCGAATAGCGGCACCCCCGAACTCTGGTATGCCTTTCTTCTTTCTCAGAACATTTTCAAGTAAATTAACGTTCGTGGCAGCCATCCGGAATCGTGGCCAACAACCTTGACTGTGACCATCGCAGACAAGCCTGCTGTAACCCTCCGAGAGTTGCAAGTGTGGATGAAGCGCGTCGAGCCCGTGTTGTGCACATTTGCTGCCAACCCCCGTGCGCCAAATCAGGTGAACAACGAGATGGCGTACAAGTCCCTGGTCGCGATACTCATCCAGAGAAACCTCGTACGTGTAATTTATTCGACCCGATCGTCTATAGATACGTTTCACAGTATTTTCTTGCGGCGTGGACGTTACCAAGTGGGAAACAGTCCAACAATGTGCTGATATTCCCTGTTGCCAACGCTGGTTTGGTTGGCGCATTTTTCCCGCTGAACGGCATTCCGGACATGCCCCAGGGTCTCGCCGGAAATCCTAGCCTCATTCCCAATCCGACGCCTAATGCCGGCGCGCCCCCCGCGCAGAACATGCCACAGCCGCCGCAGACCGGTACCGCTTCGGGGCCTCAGTTGATGATGCTCGTCAACACCTACTTGATGCAGAATGGGGTGAATATACCACAGGCGCTGCTCATACAGATCGTCAAGATGCCCGTGCCGGACCGGAACGCGATGATGGCCAAGCTGATACGGACGGGACTGGAGCAAAGGAGGCGAGCTGCAGCTTCAGGCGCGATGGGCGGTGGTAATTCAAATGCGGCGCAGGGACAGGCTGGCGCGGGGAGGGGCATGCCACAGATGGGGATGATGCAGCAGCAGATGGGCCAGCAGCAGCAGCAGCAGCAGCAGCAGCAACAACAACAACAACAGCTTGACATGGGGGGATTCAATCCTGGGCACTTTGGTCTTGGCGGAAATGCACCGGGTATGGGCGCTGGAATGGCAGGGGGCATGGGGGGGATGGGCGTCGGCGCCAATCCAGGGATGTATCCGGACACCATGGGTGGCGGGGGCCTGCCCCGCCCCGTGAGCGGCGGCGGCGGCGGCGCGGTGAGTTTTGAAATGATGCAGAGTTTTATGCAGAGGAACCAGGAGACTGGTGGTTCCAATGCAGGGGGTTAATATTATTATTATCTTTGGCACTTACTGTAGTTACGTCGGTCTCCTCTCACATTGTATTCGTAGTTCATTTGTACATTATGCAAGCACCAGGACTAATCTAGTTCATGCCGTGTTCATTGTCAAGAAAGTAAGTGGTGATACACGCTATAATACAGTTTTGTTTTGCGATTTTTTTTGTGGCTTCGTTCGATGATTTGCTTCAAACCTGGGGTGAGCTCAATCCACCGTCTGTCCCTTGGATTTTCTCGTGGTCCGCCAGATTGGCTTGCGTTTCGTAGACTGTGATGACTGGGCTCGATTTGCGCTAATCGCGCATCAGCACCCGGTACTAAAAGAGAGTACATACGCAAAAGCCTACCTCGGTCCAATGGCC
Source organism: Mycena galericulata (assembly GCA_029289565.1). Taxonomy (NCBI): domain Eukaryota; kingdom Fungi; phylum Basidiomycota; class Agaricomycetes; order Agaricales; family Mycenaceae; genus Mycena; species Mycena galericulata. Next base: position 291,121 of record JARKIA010000131.1, on the reverse strand, counting down.
CAAAAAGCCGACATAATAGATTCGCGTCGTTTCCGCGCCCTGGGATCTAGGTATGAACAGCGAAATGGAAGAGACGTTCGAAAATTTCGCGGTTCTATCCTTCGGTCAGCATGAGCGACAAGAGCGTGTCATCCAAGTACCTAAGAGAATATTCCCCGACAGCGCGGTCTTGAGCAACGGCAAACTCTTGGGTGGGCGTCTTGTCTGCGACATCTTGGAAATCAAAGCTATCCTCGTTGGAAAACTAAACACGGCGGGGTTAGACGAGTAAAGCGTTTGAGGAGATGTCCGCTGACCAGGACCACGTTCGCTGGGGTTTGGTCGGCGGGCCCAGTTTTCAGAAGGAGAGAGCGCAGTTTTACAGAACTCGTGAAAGGTATGCGTATAATCCTAGAGATGTTAGACTGAATATCAGTTCTTTGTGGGGCTAGCAGGATCTAACATCTGATCGTCTGCGTCGGACTCAATATACTGTAAGATGAGAACAAAAATGAGACGACGAGTCCAGAGGGACACGAAGACCGGGGACCTTGTCTTCATCCAAACGCTCATGCCAAGGCTTGATGATTACGGATCCTTCACCCGAAGCATTCAACGCGACAACATTATCGCGGTCAATCTGAGAGAACAAATTATCTTTGGGGCCGAGATCTGTGGTGTCGTGGTCGTGGTCGTGGTCGTGGTCAGTGCTCTCGTGGCCACAATGCGCGTCGTGCTGGTGTGGCATGGGTGTACAAGTGAAAGAACGGAACCGTGTTTGTTTTGCTGGCTTTCACCAAACACGACGCGTAACTCTTTCTCTTTTCTCCCTCATCTTGTGTTCTCGGTGAGCCCTTATCCCTGCTTTTTTCTCGTGATGTTTTCTTGTAATTTGCGTTCGACTTCCCGGCTGTCTCATTCCAAAGGGGCTGCTCGCCAGCGGTCCTGGGACAGACGGTATGAGACAACTACTTTTTGTCTGATTTTTTCTTTCTTTGCCCGTCCATGTCGTACAACGCTGACCCCTCTTCGCCAGTATCCCACATTGTATATCTTAGTAGACGTGAGGAGCATTCCGCGTTTTGACGCTGTAATACGCATTGAACCTAATTTGTAGTATTTTTGTTCCAATGTCCGAACCCACACATATCCCAGCTGAAGCTGGTCCGTCTGCACAAAATGAGGTTCCGATAGACAGCACACTGCAGTCTATGCCTGCATCGCCACCCGATTCAACACCTGAACCAACTCCGATTGCAACGCCCTCCTTCAAGGTTTACAAACCTTCGTCTTCGTCCGCTTCGCTGCCACGTAAGCCCATCCAACGCGCCATGCCTCAGTGACTTGGTACTGTACTCATCTCTTAGCTTAACTAGCGCCGCTTCCGGATGACTACTTTACGCCAACGACGGCAGATCTTAAGCTCGCCCAAAGTGGGCTTACCGCAAAGACCCAAGCACTCGCCAATGCCCCGTTGCAGCTCCGTGCTGTGCGCGATGCGGCGGAGAAATCGAAACGAGATCGATGGCCGAATGTGCGTGCTGCTGTTCAAGTTCGTGTACGCAAACACTGACGCTCCAAACAGACGACAATCCGAATCCGCTTCACAGACCGTACACAGGTAGAGAAGGTTTTCCCGTCGAATAGCAAGATCCGCGCGGTCTACGCGTTTGTGAGAGCCTTGCTGAGAGACGACGTGAAACCTGTCAAATTCGTGCTATGTAGGTTCTGCCGTTTGGTTGACCACCAGCCAAACTCATCTGGTTAGATCAACCGCCCAAACGCGACCTCAAAGTTTCCGATCCCGCTGTTCGAGACCTTACGTTGTCGGAGCTATATCTCGCCCCGTCGTCTATGCTTCTCCTGCGCTTCGAAGACAGCGCCCACGAGGAACAGGCGCGTGTCCTCAACGGTATGTGCCCGTCCCAGGTCCATGATCTTGCTGACAATAAATAGGCTCCAGTGTGGCCGCGCCTTTAGCGTCCGAAGTACTATCGCAAGCGATAGATCTCCCAATGCCGCCCGCCTCCGAACCACGACCGTCTACGGATTCAGGCACTTCGCTTGAGAAGAAGATACCCAAGTGGCTGAAGATGGGATTGAGTACGTCTAAAGCATTTTTTGTGTGTGCTCCGGTTTCCTCAGACCTTGCTTTGCAGAGAAGTGATTTGTTGGAAGATGTATCTAGATTCATTTGTATTATATTCGCTGTGGTAATTCACAATCAAGGCCTCTTTGAGCTGGTCGTAACTTGGCCAGATAAAATGAGACTTCACTCTCATGTTTTCCCTTCAACTGAGTTCGAGCAAAGTCTACGTTGGTTGCGGTATACATTGACGCTTCCGGACGACAGGAGGCAATTTGAAGGCGCTTTTTCCGAATAGAGGAGTGCTGAACCATGGCCATCGATACCTCGTCTGAAAAGACCGAATTTTTACTGTCAAGTAACGGCGGCGAACAAAGCAAGGAGTCAGGAAGCCTCAGGAAGGGTCACGAACTCGGCTAAAACGCGCTAACGCGTCCACAAAGCCAAACCCATCAGTCAGCCGTTTGTTGAGACGCCTCTTTACTTCCTACCCCCACCACAACCGTTACTCTCCGCCCCTTCTCCTCGTTCGCCCACTATCTGCTCGGCCTGCGAGCACACGGGACGCATAGATAAGGATTCTACACCCCACCACTCTACGGAGAGATGAAGGTGACGGTGAAGCACTGGCACGCGGTCGCGCAGTGGCGCTGGGACACAGGCGCGGCGGAGCCTGAGGGCAACGACGCAGAGAACGAAGACGTCTGCGGGATCTGTCGCGTGCCGTACGAGGGATGTTGTCCATCTTGCAAGATGCCCGGAGACGATTGTCCCCTTAGTGCGTCTGTTTCGCACCTTTGTATTTCATTTTACTAACCTGTATTGTCCTTCTTCCTTGCATTCCTTGTATGAACCAGTATGGGGTGAATGCACGCACGTCTTTCACATGCATTGTCTCCTCAAGTGGATCGGGACACCGGCGTCGAAGCAGCAGTGTCCAATGGACCGCCGGATATGGGGTGCGTCTGTCGCCCTTTTCCTGTCGCTGATTCCTCTTTCAACGCGCTAATACCTACTCCAGTCACTGCCGAGCGCAAAATTGGCCCCTCATCATAGCCAGCAGCCTCCCTGGTTTTTTGCCTTTCTTCCCTAATTGCTGTATCATCTTTGTATCTCTACACTCCATACCCCGGATTCCACGCCCGCAGTCATCTGAATAACCCCTCTGCATCCCTCTGCATCCGCATCCGTCCCTGTTTTCTGTCGCGCTAATGCATCGCCAATCCCATCCCGCCTCAAGCATCTGTCTGTATGTAGTCTAGTTAGCCCCCACCCTCTACTTAGTCTAATCATGTTTGTTTGTACCTACCCCCCCGCTTGAAGTATTTCTGTTTTATTCCGCATCGTTTCCTTCGTGCCGGCAATTCCCGGCCCGCTCTCCGTCGATTCTAATCAGACTTACTCTCTCATTCTACAGGCTTCAGTAGCTCAGGGATCTAAATGCTCTATCAGGTTTATCTCGCGGCTCAGGAGGCACTTGGATTAGCTGCACTTGACCCAAGAATCTCCCAGGATTCTATACAGCGTGCACCGATCGCGCCGACGGGGACAACGACCACAGGAATCGCTTCCTCGCAGACGCAGATGCAGCCGCTCCATCGAGGTCTGGACCGGAAATCATGGAATGAGAAACTCAATTGTCAATGAGAACGGGAACGGGAATGGGCATGGAGATAGCGGGCGGTGTTGCCGCCGCCACACCCGCCTTCCCTTGCTTTTTCCTACCGCATGTCGCGTGCCGTCGGGAATTAGTGAAGGTGGAGGTGCTTTGTTGAAGTTCCCCCTCACTCCGTTTCGGTGTGTGACACCTACTTGCAATTTCTTGACACGACTCCTGCTAGAATAACGACATACATATGTGAGCATACAAGTTGCTAGTGTACAATATGTGCTTCTCTGTGAGAAACAACCTCAGATTCCAGTTCATTTAAAGTCTTCTCCGCCTCCTCCAGGATCTCTACGACGTCCGCATGGTCGGCCAAGTCGGCCACCTCCAGCGCCGTCCGCTGCGCATCGCCCGACACAGCGTTCACGGCCGCGCCAGCAGCGAGCAGCCGCTGGACAGCGGCCTTGTGCCCTCCCTCAGCCGCCGCAATCAACGCGGTGCTCCCATGGTAGTAGCACCCTGGGGCGTTGACGTCTGCACCGGCGCCCAGCAGCACTTCCATGACATCGAGCCTGCCGCCCGCAGCCGCAGCCTGCAACGCCGTCAGTCCCTTGTACCGCCCCGGCGCAGCGTTCACATCCGCGCCAGCCTCAAGCAGAATTCGTACGACCTCGATATGCCCGTGCTCCGCGGCCGCCTGGAGGGCGGTGCGTCCGCTGTAGCGGCACGGGGGCTCATTGGGTTCGATGTCAGCCATGGCGAGCAGCGTTTTCACGAGCGCGGCGTGCCCGCCTTCCGCGGCGGCCTGGAGCGCAGAGCGCCCGTGATATCGCGAGGGCGCCTCGGCAATGCGTGCGCCGGTGTGGATGAGGAGCGTCACAATGGCGGGGAAGCCGGCGCCGGCAGCGGCTTGGACGGCGGTGCGGCCGCCGTTGTTGCCGCCTGGAGCGTTGGGGTCTGCACCGGCGGAGAGCAGGTGCTGCACGATGTCAATGTGGCCTTGGGAGGCGGCGGCTTGGAGGGCCGTGCGGCCGTAATATCCGCGGGCGGGGGCGTTAACGTCTTCGTTTGGGGATTTAAGGAGCTGATCAATGAGTGGGAGGTCACCTTCGAGGGCGGCTAGCTGGAGGGGCGTCCAGACGTCGTTGTCGTCTTCCGCTTCTCCGTCGAGGGAGGATGGGGCGTATGGATTGGCGGTGGTTGTCATTTCAGAGGCTCCAGAAAATGGCAGAAGTTTGCCAGAGTGCGCAACTGCAGGTTTCTGGTGTCTTCAACACAGAACCCCCGGAATTTTCGCTGAGTGCGAATGAAGAAGCTTATCGCGTTCAAAATAATTGCAGATTCCAATATCTTGAGCAGACTGTGAGCTTGTCGCGCTCTTCATCATGTATATACCCACCTGCGGTGGTTTCCAGATACTTCCCAAAGTCCCTAAATCAGGTATCTAAGCGATGCCAATAGACGAGCGCGTTCTTCGTCCAGAGCCAGAACTCTCGAGCAGTGTGTTAGAATAAGATATCTCGTTTCGTTCTTCGTCTCGCGGTACCTGCCGTGTCTTCAACTGTGAGCTGATTGAGCTTGTTGTGGTAAGAATCAAGTGCTGATTACATCACGTTAACTCTTCTGGACGCGACGAAGTTACACCGAACGCGTTCCTACGCGTTCAGAATCTTCTGGACCTTGGATGAGGCACGGCTGCTGCACCGGCTTGTAAACTTATGGGGCTAGGCTTTCAAAAACGACGAAATGAAACTTCCACGACCTGCTCGTCTTGGCCACTCCGCCGAGAGTGCCCGGTAGTCTCCGGCGTAGACCAATTCCTTCGAGCCTCTCAAGATATCCTAGGCAGAACTTGGAAGGAACGCAAAGGCTAAGAAGACATACCGTGTAGCCTCTCTTGACAGACTCCAGTTGCTCGTGATATTGTTCCAATAATCTATTGACCAGGCGCAAATACGCTCACCGTCAACACCTCCACGGGGAGCTACACGAGCCTCATCTACCCCCAGTTTCCCAATACGCGCCGGTACCGCTCCGTCGCCTTTGCGAAACCGCCCGTCACCCCGCGCGCGCTGGCTTCCCCCCCGTGCCGCTCCCCAACTCGACAGCCCACCACTACGCGTACAACTATCCCCGTCCTGTCCGCAGTTCGTCTCGGCGCCCCTCCCTATGGAACGAGTTCCTGGCCGCAGGCATGCGCTCGGCAGGAACCTCCTCTGTTTCGGTGCTGAGGGACATGTAATCGATTTCCGCGAGGTACTTGGTTTTTGCCAATGCAAATGTTGCAAATTAAGACTACAAATATCCCAAATATCCAAGTACATATATATTAGTTAGTATCAAACAAAGTCTGCAAGCGTCGTCTTTCCATGCGCCCGCTATTGATGCGGAGAGTTTCAAGGTCAATCAACATCCCCTCTTCCAACAAAGCACGCAAATTTCCCTTGTCATGGACTACCAACTCGCAGCGAGTCGACAACGAGAACGCCTTGAGGTAGCCGGCTCGCCACCTCCGCTGGAGCATCTCGATGAGCATCGGTTCATAGCTGATTTGGGTCGGCGGGGAGACGTCGCCTATTGTCAGCATCTCCAGTTTCGGAAGGAAGGTCTCGTCGGCGTGGAGCAACTGCAGGACGCTAGAAACGGAGAGCGGGTCCCCGAATATGAGCTTGAGATGCGTGAGGGTGCGCATCGCGTTGTGGTGCAGACACTGCAGCACGGGGCTCACACCCATCATCTCCGCTTGGAGAGACAGATAGCGCAGGCGACAGCCCGTCCGCGACAGGAATGCGCGGAAATCCGGGACCTGCGGGGCGTGGATAGAAAGGGTCAGTTCACAGAGACGCGGCACGGCCAGCGCGGGCAGCAACGCCACGGGGAGCGAGCCGCTGCGCAAATGCAATGAGCGCAACGAGCGCATGGGAGCAATGCGCGTGAGTTTGCCTGGGGACTGGATGGTATCCAGCGTACCCCACGCGCACTCGGTCAGATTGACAGCTTTCTTCAAAATCCACAGACATTCGGCCTCGTTGACGCCGAGCAATGCGAGCGATTTCAGCTGTGACCATGGGATGCCCAGTGTGATGGTATGTGACGTTAAATTTTTCCAGTTGAATGAGATTAGCTTTGGTGCCTGCTCGAAGATGGTGATAGTGAACGGCGGAGAGTTACGAGGGTCTTGTGGTACGCGGCGCGAGGACGCGGCGGTCAAAGTCAAATATTTGAGCGAGGGGACCCGACCTCTGAGGAACTCCAATTGTCGGAGCTCATGAAACGGAAGATCGATGCCGAGGCTCTCCAACTGGCCGGAGAACCGCGTCACAACGTCCCACACCGCAGTAGACGGGGAGTCTACCGCGCTGTGTTGGGCCCACATCAAGGATATATGCAGTGGGCAATCATGCGCACGCGACAGCCAGACCTCGAGGAGAGAGCAGATGCTCGGACAGTGGGGATCAAATAGAAAAATCTCGTTCCACAGCCGCGGCGTCGACAGCGCTATCTCGCGCCATCGTCGGCAGACCTGGCCCAGGAGCAGCGGTGCTTCGCTTGGAGCAGGCGTCACTTGAACAGATAAGCAGAGTCCAAATACATCCGAGATGATTTCGGGAGGCAGGTCGGAAAATGCACATGGTTCTGGGATCAATGCGGATCTGTTGGGTCCAGATTCAGCTTGAGCGGTGTCCAACGACGCGACCAGAGACATGCTGCGCGTAGTTTAATCCAGAATGGAGCCTGGCGACACAGACTGAGTGGCATTTGAGATGGGAGAAAGAAAACAAGCAATGTATAACCTACTGAGGCCGTTTTGAGGTCAAACAAGGAGGGAATAGGTGGGCTCAAAGTTGATTTCTGCGGCCGGCCGCAGACGCAGAAGGTCATGTGCAACCAGTCACATCACAGACCAAATAATGATTCGGATGACATTCCGATGTTTCCGACATCCCGCGGTGCCGTGCGCCTTGCAAGCGCCTTGTGTCGGGCGCGATGTCGGGATCCCGCTCGCCGTTGTCGGGTGTCCCTCGGCACTGAATACAAGGTCCTTTTGAAAAAAAAATTCATGCCATCATAAGGCTTGTGGTCATATTCCTGGGATATCTATTGTCTAGCTGAGAGTTCTTGTGGAGACAACATTGGGATGTGGGTTGACGACGTCGGCGATGGTCTGCCCGTCGTCTCCCGGGTTAGGTAAATCATTTGGTTTTTGATGTGTGACCGCCTAGCATTTTGCACATGACCTTCTGCGTCTGCGGCCGGCCGCAGAAATCAACTTTGAGCCCACCTAATTTCCCCCCGGGAGCCCACGAGGGATGGGAACTTGAAGGTTGGAGCAGGAGCAAAGCTGAAAGCCAATGACGTCGACGCGCTTCGCTTCTCTTTGAACCGTTTGTACGAATAACATACTTATTTATGCAAGGAATGTGTTTATGCGTATAGAGTAATGAGTGTACGTATAATGGATGCAGATAATAGACATGGAAAAAAGAGAGCGGTAGTGTACAGACCAAAGAGAGTACGAAAAAAAAATACAATACATACGCGGTCACGGCCGCGCCCAAGGGATGTCGCCCAGTTTCTGCCGCATGGGTTTCGTCTTCCCGTTCGTCGGTGTGCCGCCCGCAGCTGCCCCTCCCAGTCTACTACTCGTGGACGACCCAAACGACGGGCCGACCGTCTCCGATGCTGTGCGTCGCAGCTTCTTGGGTGCGAGCGCTGCAACTCGGGGTGACTCTGCCTGCGCATTTGACCCTCCGCCGCCGGGTGTGCTACGCGTCGCCTGGTGTCCCCCACTGCCCCGTGCGCCCCCCGTCGCGGGCTTTAGTCCCGGCTTGAGCACAGGCACAATCTCGCGCGCGAGTTCGCGGACCAGCACTGCGCCATCGCCGCCTCCGCGGCTCAGCCCCTCGACAATGCCGAGCAGCCCGTATCGCTCGACGAGCATCGCGCGGTTCGGATGTACCTCGCACACGGTCCGAAGCACACGCAGCAGGTTGAGCCGCACGACCGCCTTCTCCTTCGAATGCCCCCCCGCGGCAGGGGCGAGGCGCTCGACGATTCGCTTGAAGAACGGCGGCGAACGCGAGATCGCGATCGTCAGCGGCGAGGACAGTCGCGTGATCTTGAGGAACGGGTCGAGGAGGTTCTCGAAAGAGTTGGCCTTGGCCGTCACGAAGCACGTTAGAAGCGCTGCCACGGACGGCGGCTTCGTCAGCTCGTCCTCGACGCGGGCCGTCTCGTCCTGCAGCCACGACAGGATCGACTCGAGCGCGCTGACCTGGAAATACGGATCCTCTAGCAGTTTGAGGTACATCGCGAGCCCGTCATGCTGCCACAATAGTGTTCGGCAGCTCTTGCCCGCGCTCGTCAGGTCGCACAGAATCGGCAGCGCAAATTGCTTCAGCGGCGACCGCGTCTCAATTACGCGCTTTAGGCACGGAATAATCCCCGCTTGCGCCGCCTCCTCCTGCCGCGACTTGTTCAGTCGGCAAAGATTGTAACACGTCTGGAAAATGTGGTTCGACATTTCCTGGCGTGCGAGTTCAGTCAGTGTTGTTACGAGCCAAGCGCGGAGACGTACCGTGCTGTGCGGCCCTGACGACTGCTCGTCCAATATCCGTACCAAGATCTCGATGGCATTGGCGTTCTGGAGCACCTCGAGCAGGGTCGCGTTCATCGAAAGGTGCTTCACCGCCTTGAGCATCTGCACCAAGCACTCCGGCTCGAGCAGCTCGCACGACCGAAGTAGCCCTAGATGACTTGAGCACCAAAACCGCAGGGAGCGAGATAAACGAGCGACTCACGCCGAATGACCTTGCGCGTGCCAACGGCGTTGCGCACATGGATGTCCGACTGCGAGACTTGCGAGAACACCAGCAGGATCTGGATGATCTTCATCTTGGTCTCCGTCGTTGCCTCGCCGCCGTTCGATATTACATTCAGCAGCGCAGCCGAAAGCGGGTCGAGCAGGCCCTCCCGGATGAACATCCGGCAAAAGTCGTTCTTGGTCGTTGGGCTGTTCAGGTCAAAGACGCTGCCGATGCCGTTCAGCGCGTGCACCACGAGCTCCGTTTGCTCGGTGTAATCTTCATCGATGAGGTCCACTAGCACCTTGAGCCCGCGGCACGAGATGAACATCTGCAGGGTCATGACGGACGTGTGGCACAGCAGCCGGATGAAATTGGACGCCTCCAGCCGGCATTCGGACGGGAACTTTTTCGATGTGAAGCCTGTGAGCAACAATCACCATCTGAGAACGTGAAATAAACGTAGACAGCCTCACTCATCATCACCGGGATCCCGCTGAAAAAAAAAAATCAATAAAGTCAATACACATAGGCACCGGGGCACGTACCCGATCAAGCAGAAACTCTCCAAAAACCCGAGATTGGCAGTCACCAACTTGAGAGCGCATCAGCGAGGGGCTCAGACAGGAGGAAGGTAAGGAAAAACAGACGAGGTTAATGATCTGCAACAGTCGCATGCTGACGTCCCGCGCACACTTGCCCTCGAGCACCTCCAGGATCGCGAGCATGCCGTGCGACGACACGAGCTGCAGCTGCATCTCAGGCGTGTCCGTCATGATATTCAGCTTATCGGACACGTCAGAAGAGCTTTTTGGATGCAAAACAGACGACGGACCAGCTGATCGCACGCATCGCGGAGCTGAAAGTCTGGCGCTGAGGGCGTGAGCTGGTCGATGAGCCCGTTGACCATGTTACACAGCCGAGCGTATTTATCTCGCTGCAGGTTGGCCTCTAGGTCGTCTTCCGCGAAGCCCTCGTCAATCTGCGACCGCGTCAGCTTTGATAACTAAGTGACGAAAAAGACACACCTCGGCAAACGGGTCCTCCTCGTCCGAATTATCGTCCCCGAGCTACACGGCACGATAATCAGCCCACACGCTTAAAAAAAAACTCAAAATCCTCAGCTCACCCACGACTTGTTCGACAGCCTCGTATTCAGCTGCAGCGCCGCCGGCTGTTCCAAAGCTAGACACAATCAGCCTCCTGTAGTCTCCGCAACCGCACGACGTACTCGTCCCATTCGGTTTCCCAAACACATCCTCGTAGTCCTCGTCGTCCTCCTCCGCGTACTTGCCAAACTCGGCCTCGTTGAGCATGCGGCGCGCCTCCGCGCGGCCGACGGACCCGCCGATGCCGACGCTCGTCCCGGCGAAGGACGACGAGCGCGAGTGCGACAGGCGGAGGGAGGCGGGCACGGGCGACGCTGGGCCTGCGGCTAACCCCGAGTTGGTGCGCAAACTCGAAGAGGCAGACGCAGAAGCGGGCCCGGTGAGCGGGGGCGTGGTGACGAGCGGGCTGAGTGGAGGGCGGGCGGGTTTGGGGTCCGAGGTCGAGCGGCCGAACAGCCCGGAGAGGCTCGGCGCGGAGAGCGGCCCCGGCCCCGCGGCGCGCCCGAGCCCGAAGGTCTTGATGTCGTCCGGGTGGAAGAGGCCCTGCCGGAACGAGTGCTTCATCTGCGGGGGGCGGGCAGAGGGGCGTCAGCGCTGCTCAGTTTAATCCCATCCCAATCCCAATCCCAATAGCACGATCCTCATCTTAAAGAACCGGGGGGATAGAAGTTACGCGGAAAGCTTACCTTGAAATCGGCGACCTTGCTCTCGAGAACACCCTCCTCCTCCCCACCGACGAGGTCGGAGTAGTCATCGTCGTCCGCATCCCCGGGGTCCGGGTCCGAGTCCACGTCCACCTCCCCAATCCCGTGCATCTCCCCTGGCGGCGCCTTCGCAAGCGGTATTGGCGGCTTCGCGGCGGGGCTCTTATTCGGTCTTATTGTCCGCGCGTTCTCCTCCGCCGCCGCGCCGCCCCCCTCCCCAGCCCCGCTCTTCTCGAGGGCCTGCAGCTTCGTCAGCGAGATCCCCTCCTCAAAATCGTCGTCCCAGTTGTCCGTCTGCTCCTCCGGCGGCTGGAGGGAGAAGGAGAGGGGCGGGATCTGGATCTGGATCTTCTCGGTGACGTTCGGTTTGGGGTTTGCGCCACCGGCGCCGGATGCGGATGCGGCGCGCCACGCGCCGGACGTTGAGCTGGAGGGGGACGCGGAGATATCGCGTGCAGGGGACGGCGGCCGCCCGCTGGCGTTCCGCCCAGGGTGCTTCGAGGGCCGGGATGGCGCTGCGCGGGGTTGTAAAGTCAATTCAACGTATAGAGTGCGACGACGCACATTTCAGCGCCTCGTTCCACTCTTGCACCTTCAGCACGGCCTCGTCGTAGTTGTAGTTGCTGAGCGGGCGGCGCTGGGTCTCCTGGGCACCCGGGCGCGCATTGCTGCTGCTGCTGCTCGGCTTCTGCGCGTCCGCACCCGCCGCGGCGGGGCCTTCCTCCGTCGCCGCCCTGCCCTTCCCGTCGGCCATCTGGCGGCGCGCGGCGGCCATCCAAGGGTGCCGCAGGAGCTTCTTGGCGGAGATGCGGAGGTTGCAGTCCTTCTGGAAGCAGTGGTAGAGAAAGTCCTTGACGATGGGGGACGCGCCCTCGGGGATGGGCGGGCAGTCGTCCTGCACGATGCGGAAGAGGGCGGGCATGGGGTCGAGGGTGTGGTACGGCGGGTGGCCCTCGAGGAGCTCGATGACGACACACCCGACGGACCAGATGTCCGAGGCGGTGGTGGCACCGGATTGCTCGATCACTTCGGGGGCCATCCAGTACGGCGAGCCGACGACGGCACCGTCGTTGACCGAGGTGGTGTTGGCGGCGACGCCAAAGTCGGCGAGCTTGACGGTACCGTCTTTGTTGGTAAGGATGTTGGCGCCTTTGATGTCGCGGTGGATGACGCCCTGGTCGTGCAGGTACATGAGCCCCTCGAGGACCTGGGAGATGTACACCGCGACGAGGCTCTCGGGGAACTTGCCGAAGCGCTTGGAGATGTTGTGCAGGGAGCCATTCTCGCAGAACCTGGTTTTCGGGAGAGTGAGGGGCAGGAAGGAAGGAAAGGGCACACGCACTCTAGGATAATGTATAAATATTCACGCGTCTTGACGAACCCCTTGTATTTGACGATATTCGCATGCTGTCGGTTGGTTAGGCGCGCGAAGAAGAACAGCAGCGAGAACCACAGACGTTTAGATTCTTGAGCAGGTCGATCTCGGACTGGCGCGGGTTAGACGATAGAGGAACGAGCGAGTTGGCGCGCGTACCATGATCTCGCCGAGCTCGCCCTTGGGGATGTTGCTCAATTGGATCTCCTTGACCGCGACCGTCTCGCCCGTCGCCCAGTTCAAGGCCCCTGAAGGATAATATTAACAGGTGGCCGAGTGAGCTTGCTGAGACGCACGGTAGACCTGGCCGAAGGCGCCCTTGCCGAGCGAGTCGCCGAGTTGCTGTTCGTTCATCGTCAAGCCGGCGCACGCTGCCACCGAGGAAAAAGAGCACGCACATAGTCGTTAAGAGATTTTGGATTGTTGGCGGCGCCGGGGGTCGAGCCCGACCGTGAGGGCGGGCGTAACGGCGTGGACATGGTGGACGACGGAAACAGAATTTTAGAGCGGGCGAGTCAGGAAAATTGCTTCCGTCGATTCACAGTATTTGAAAGGCGTAAGCTCGACCAAGGAGACAGTCGTGCAGCGGCCGTGCGTCGGCCAGGCTCCCCAGAACGCGTTCGGTGCAAGTCAGTCGCGTCCAGCGCCAGAAGGGTGAATGTGATGTAATCACTGCTTCCCCAATGAGTCTAATTCTCGCAGGCGACAAGCTGTGGCTCTTTTTATTCACAGTCCATTCATTACTGTATAATATACACTCTACGATAATTTTATGCGTCGCTACCTCCTCGTAAATGGAATCTGAAAGCCAGAGAGGAGCGCGCGTGCACGGTTCTCTGCGCCGACACCGGTGGCATTGGTGACAAAGTGGACGTGCATACCGTAGGGGCGGGGGTATGCGTCGACGTTGACCTCGATCTGGGGGAAAAAGGGCATGGCGGCGGGGGGGAGGCCGAGGGAGACGACGCCGGAGACGGCGCTGGGGCTATGGTCCGAGGCGGCGGGCGGGGGGAGGATGACACCGGGAAAGTCCTTCAGCCGGGGAAGGACAAACTCGACGAGGGCGGCGAGAAAGTCGTACATCGGCGCGCCCTTGAGCTCGACCTTTGCGCCGACGGGGACTCCGGGGCGGATCCAGCCGCCGACAGACTTCTTGCCGTAGACGACCTGTACGCCGGGGAGGGCATGTCGGCCGGCGGCGTTCTCCGTCTCGCCGGTGAGGGCGCGGAGGGCCATGATGAGGCCGAGGAGGTTGGAGCGGCCGCCAATGGCCTGCTTCATGAACGAGTGGATCACGATCTTCTCGAGGCAGACGACGTTCTCGGGCGTGTCCGGCGGCGGGGGCTTCTTCCCCAGCTGGGTGCCCCCGACGGGCGGGTTGTTCCGGAAGCGCGCGTAGGGATTGCTCGGGTCGTATGTGAGGCGAATCTGGCGCGGCGGGGGGCGGGCCTGGCTCTCGTGGATGTAAGTCATGTACATCGCGTCCTCCTGGATCGTCGCGTAGTAATGCTCCTCCAGCCGGCACGGCGCGAACTCGCGGCCCACAAGCTTGACATGCGGGATTGGCAGCCGTGTTCGCCAGTTGCGCTGCAGCGGTTTTCGTATTGGCGGGGGCCGCCCAAAGCGCGTCAACGACCGCGCTATCCGCTGCGGCGGGTGCGGCTACATCGCACTCAGTAAACGCAGCAATGCAAAGTGTCCAAAAAATTACCATGGTGGAGAAGGAGCAGTGTTTGCGAGTGTGTGGCACCAGCTTCCTCTCCAGTTCTCGATGCTCTCCCTCCGCTCGCTGGCGACGCGCCCCCTGCGGCGCCTCCCCACGCGGGCCCTCTCAACCCACCCCATCAACCGCGCAGAGGCCTCCCCCGGCAGCTACCACGTCGTCGGCAACGACCCCGACGTCCCGAACGACCCCGACACCACCGTCGTCGTCGAGGAATACCGCGGCATGACCGCCCAACAGATCCTCAAGGAGACTGGCGTCGCGCGCACGGATAATAAGCTAAGGCATTTTACAGGTCTATCATTTCGTTAATCCAGAGTGTCTATGCTGAGAGTGGTGCAGTGAATTTCGGGTGAGCGCCATGTTCAATTCTGCGCACAGGAATCTAACGCCGACAGGCCGCAACACCCTGCGGCGCACGGCGTGCTGCGCATGATCCTCGAGCTGAACGGCGAGGAGATCCTAAGGACGGACCCGCACATCGGCCTCCTCCACCGCGGGACGGAGAAGCTCATCGAGTACAAGACGTACATCCAGGCCCTCCCATACTTTGACCGCCTCGACTATGTCTCGATGAGTGCGTGCTCTCGACGGGGTATTTTCAATAACAATGACAATTGACCCCCCAGTGACGAACGAGCTCTGCTACTCGCTCGCGGTGGAGAAGCTGCTCAACATCGAGGTGCCCGCGCGCGCCAAGTGGATCCGCACGCTCTTTGGCGAGCTCACGCGCATTCTTAACCGTGCGTTCCGCGTCCACTCTATCCACTCACATGATAAGACGAAATTAACCCAGACCTAATGGCGATCCTAACACACGCGATGGACGTCGGCGCCCTCACGCCCTTCCTCTGGGGCTTCGAGGAACGCGAAAAGCTCATGGAGTTCTACGAGCGCGTCTCGGGCGCCCGCCTCCACAGCGCATACGTGCGCCCCGGCGGCGTCGCGTTCGACCTCCCCCACGGTCTCCTCAACGACATCTTCATGTGGGCCACCCAATTCAGCTCCCGCGTCGACGAGGTCGAGGAGGTCGTCACCGGCAACCGCATCTGGAAGGAGCGCACCGTCGGCGTCGGCGTCGTCTCCGCCGACGACGCGCGCTCCTACGGCTTCAGCGGCGTCATGGTCCGCGGGAGCGGCATCCCCTGGGACCTCCGCAAGGTCGAGGGGTACGACATGTACGACGAGGTCGAGTTTGATGTACCCGTCGGGAAGAACGGGGACTGCTATGACCGGTATTTGTGCCGCGTGCAGGAGATGCGCGAGAGTCTGCGGATTGTGAGCCAGTGTTTGAATAAGATCCCGCCCGGCGCGGTCAAGGTCGACGACCACAAGCTCGTGCCCCCGCCCCGCGCGTCGATGAAGGAGAGCATGGAGAGTCTTATCCATCATTTCAAGGTGCGTCTGCGCTGTTAATTCACTTAGGTCGTATTTACCCGCACATAGATCTTCAGCGAGGGATATAGCGTCCCGCCGGGCGAGACGTACAGCGCGATCGAGGCGCCCAAGGGCGAGATGGCCGTGTACCTCGTTTCGTGCGTCGCTTCGCATCTCTTCGCCTTTTACAGTATTGATTTCTTGCAGCGACGGCTCGAACCGCCCGTACCGCTGCAGCATCCGCGCGCCCGGCTTTGCCCACCTCGCCGGCGCGGACTTTATGATGCGACGTGCGTTTCCGTCTCTTTGCTCCCCTCCCTGCTTATTTCCTTGCTGACTTATTCGCGCAGACGTACGTTGCCCCCGTTAATATACATATTAAACTTGACTTAAGCTGACTGGCTGGAACAGCACTTCCTCGCGGACGCCGTCGCGATCATCGGTACTATGGTGCGTTTCCCTCGCGCATGCTCCGAGAAAATAACAACTGATCCACGCGTGTAGGATCTCGTGTTTGGGTACGTCTCTTCTTCCTTCGTTTATTCGTGTCTGGATGGTGTGTTGATTTTTTGGGGGCGGCAGGGAGGTGGATCGGTAACGAAAGTGTGTAGATTGGGGAGAATATAAGTTTTGTGCATTGCTTGCTGGAGCGGGGAAAATCCCATGTTATGGGAGGTCTATTGATTAGTATTACCGCCACGCGCCACGGCTGGGTAGTATAAGTACAAGTCCTTTCTTGGGCTCCGACTAGATCTGCTCCAGCTCGCTCGATTGCAGTGAGTCGCGTCGCGTCGGTAGACCGGTTCTCCGGCCATTGTCGAGTATAAAAATCCACCTAAGCGCACCCTAAACAACGTCGTTCTCCTGCGCGTCGAGGAAACAAACGCACCTCGCAGTGAATTCGATATAGTCAAATCAACTCAAATCCCATATATGCCTCCCAGCCGGGACCCCACCACCGCATACCCCTTCGGCGCCTTGCGCTCCGCGCGCTGCGCCTGCTTGTCGCGCACCTCCGCCGCCGGCACGTTCCGCACCTCGACGAGCTCCTTCACCGCGAGGATCTTCCCCGCGATGTCGGGCTTGTGCGCGTGGAAGACGGTCTGGTGCCGCCGGTGCAGGCCGAGCGCCGCGAGGGTGCCTTTCGTTTTGTCCCCGAGGGAGATGGCGGAGCGGCGGAGGGTGATTTTGAAGTGCGTTGGTGCATTGGAGGACGAGGAGGAAGAGGGCGGCGGAGGGGTGCTGATTAGGCGGAGGTTCGTCAGGCGCGGGGAGAGCGAGGGCCCGGTGCTGTAGCGACAGACATGCGCCGCCATTTTTTGAACGGAGCTTACAAGTGCCAAATCGCAGCGCCGGCTCCTCAATCGGTTGGCACAGCCGGCCGATCACAGAGTTTTGATCCGTTTGAGTAGCCACGATACAAAACTCAGATTTCGAGCTCATTTCGACTTCATTTCAATCTCATTTCGCTTCTAACTCATGTCCTCCACAAAATTTGGGAGTTCGAAATACAGTGTTTAACAGGGAAGCGAAATATTCGCTGTCCCGCGCCTTCAGGGCTCTGTATGTAGTCGAGTTTTTAGTACACGATACTAATAGATAAAAAACCCTTGGTTGCAAAAGGATTTGTCTACAGAATTTTCTGGGAGCCCAAGAGATCCAATTCTCTGTTTCCACGTTTATTTGCCATATTTGGTCAAAGTTGGGCATCGGGCTTGGTCCTAGGCTAATGAATACTCATAATTCTGCACACTTGGCGGTTTTCTGGGGCGAGGATCACGAATATCGACATCCCAGAAGCCACATATGGCTCACTGCGCGATAATCGTGCACATTTCGCTTCTACGTGATGTGACCAATTTGGCGGTT
This sequence comes from Mycena galericulata, assembly GCA_029289565.1. Classification (NCBI taxonomy): domain Eukaryota; kingdom Fungi; phylum Basidiomycota; class Agaricomycetes; order Agaricales; family Mycenaceae; genus Mycena; species Mycena galericulata. Next base: position 273,489 of record JARKIA010000131.1, on the reverse strand, counting down.
ACAAAAGATGGCTCTCTTTCTCCACCAGAACAGAAGCAATTGACATAGGACTTTGTTCCACGGGGTAGCCAGGATGTTGTACTTGTGATATATATAGAAATCCTTGATGGTTTGCAACGTCATTGCCTCTTGAATGGCGAAATCACTTGAATGTTTCGCTTGCCCGTTAAACACTGTAATGGATAACGAATAACGGCCGAGCACTCAGCTTCTGATGGCAGAACAATATGGCAATATGCCCAATTGGAAAGTTTTCCCCCTGAACACCAATGTTGTGTCTCTTCCCCCTCTTCCCCCCTTCACCTCCTTCTCAGTGCACCTGTTAATACCACATATCCCCTCTACTTAGAGGCCGGAGTGGTATTAATAGGTGGTCCCGGTAGGGCCGGAGGTCCGACAGAGGGTCCGGGCTGTATACAAGTGAGCGCAACACCACAGGGGGTAAAGGGTGAGCGACTACCTTAACCAGCAGGTAGTCCGGTATAGAAGACGACGACCGGAGGTACCGGAGGAGGACGAGAAGTGCAGAGGCGACTCAGTGCAAGGAGTTAGAGCCAAGCAACGTTAATTATCAATCTGAAATACAAGACGTATTAAAGTGGTATATACTAAGTAGCTAATTGTATTCCATCATAGGAAGGAGCATGGTTCTAAACAATAGAGCATGTTGGAAGAACTGATGAAAAGTCCTAAGACAATAAGGAGGAAGATCAGAAGATGGATAAATGGGAAACGCTCAGTAATCCTTCATTGCATAAAAACCCGATGATACACGGACGTACGGAGGCTCCGGCACGTCCGGAGGTACCAAAGGGGGCAGATGAGGGCCAGGAGTTGGCTGGACATCAGAGGGAGGCTGCACGGATATAACAGATTGTCAACTCATCTCGAAAAGGTGAAAGCTATCCTAGAATTGGCTCGACCCAAGTGGGTCCAAGAGTTACAAGCATTCCTCGGAATGGTCGTCTATTTTTCATCCTTCATTCCCTTCTATGCTGACATTTGCTGGCCGTTGTTCCAACTCCTGCGGAAAGATGTCAAATGGAGATGGACAGCAGAGGAAGAATACACTTTCAACGCCGCCAAGAACACTTTAAGAGAAGCTCCGCTGTTAGGGCATCCCATTGAAGGAAGCCCCTACAGATTATACTCAGATGCATCTGATCGAGCAGCCGGGTGTGCCCTACAGCAAATTCAGCCAGTGAAAGTAGGCGACTTGAAAGGGACAACGGCATATAAGCGTTTAGAAAAAGCGTGGCTGGAAGGACAGCCTGTTCCTAAACTGACCACTCACCTCAGCCAAAAGAATGACAACTCCACTCCGCTCACGAAGACATTTGGGCAGAAACTCTTGATTCTACAGTGGTCCATATCGAGCGAGTTATCACTTACTATTCACGCACTTTCAAGGGCACTGAACAGCGATATTCGACGACGGAATGGGAAGCGTTGGCTGCAAAGGATGGTCTTGTCAAATTCCAGCCTTTCATTGAAGGAGAAAAGATCTTGCTGGTTACAGACCATTCCGCATTGCAATGGGCTAGGACTTATGAGAATGCGAACCGACGGCTGGCAGCCTGGGGGTAGTCTTTTCCGCATATGCTCCCGGTTTGGAAATCATTCACAGGGCTGGCCGGGTGCACTCGAACGTGGACCCCCTCTCACGTCTTCTGCGCGAACCTCCGGAGCATATTTCACCAACACGAGACGTGGGTATGGAGAGTAGCCTAGTAACCGATTCTGCTTTGGCTGACGCTCACGAACGAACGAAGGCAGGCGAAGAAGCCAGAAGCCCGACGTGCCACGCTCGTATTCTGGGACAGCGATTCTTATGAGGGCAGCGAGGAAATGACTTGGAGAGCTTGGGTCGTCACGAGGAGTAAAGCTAGACAATTGGACATCGAGGAAAAGCCCACCGTCATCACTGGGGGGGGAAGTCGGTGCTCAGGACATTGCAGTCGCAACAGAGCCAAGAAACGAGACCGCCCCTATAGCGGCTGCCGAACCAGAAGAAGATGACGACGAACTTTCCGAATTGGATCCTTCAAAGGAATATTGGGGTGCCACTAACCCTCTGCTGAACGTTCACCTAGAAATAGCACAGGAACTACGTGATCACTTTATCCAAGGTTATAAAGACGATCATTACTTCCATCATATATGGGAGGATCCACAGATGGAGATAAGCCGTTGGAGTCCAGGGCAACACTTCTTTAAAGATCAGGATGATCTGCTATTTTTCAGAGACAAAGATTACCAACCACGTCTTTGCGTTCCGGAAACTTTGAGGACGGAGTTGTTGACAGAGTCGCACGAATCACCGATGCAGACCACGCACACAGGACCAGAAAAACTATGGGCCGTTATGAGCCAAAAGTTCTACTGGAAAAGAATGAAGGCCGATGTCCTACGGTTCTGCAACTCCTGTGACATCTGTCAGAAAACAAAAGTTAGCAACTTCAATCGCTACGGATACCTCATACCGAATCCTATACCAACGCGTCCGTACCAGTCTATATCAATGGACTTCATTGTCAACTTGCTGTGGTCAGATGGATATAATGCCATCTTCATAGTAGTCGATCGTTTGGGCAAGCATGCAATCTTCATTCCGTGCACGACGGGATTAGACATGGAGGGATTCGCGGAACTTTATGTCTTCAACGTGGTGTGCTGTTATGGTCTTAGCGACAGCATCATCTGCGACCGGGATCCTAAATGGATTTCTGACTTCTGGAGAGCGGTGGCCAAATTCATGAAAATCAAGATGGCCTTCTCTTCGGCAAAACATCCCCAACACGATGGACAGACAGAGATAGTTAACCGGCAATTAGAGACCATGCTAAGAGCATACATCAGCAATGACAAGAAAGGATGGGCAAAATGGTTGCCGCTACTGGAGTTCGCGTACAACACTAATCCGCATTCTTTGACCGGTACCACTCCGTGCTTCCTCTTGTACGGATTCGATCCTAAGACTCCTTTGGACCTTTTTGCCAAGAACGTTCCCGTTGGGAACAAGAGCTACTCTTTTTACCGGAGGCAGATTCATACTTGAAAGAATTGGAAATGCATCGAAGCAGCGCTCGTCACGCTATAGCAGTGGCCCAAGACAAGCAAGTGAGATATTTCAACAAGGGTCGAAGGCCTGTCCCAGATTTCCGAGTTGGAGATAGGGTACTAGTGAACCCACACACCCTTGAATGGGTAGAATCTCAAGGAGAAGGAGGTAAACTGGTACAGAAGTGGATAGGACCGTTTGAAGTGATGCAGAGGATTAATCCCATGGTCTACCAGTTAAGGATGAGCAACAAATACCCTGGATTCCTGGTTTTCAATTTCGACCACTTGAAGAAATACTCAGAGTCGCCACCAGATCTCAGCCCTCATACCAAGCTTCCCGAAACTTGTCTAAATCGCTTAGAACAGCTGGAGTATGTCGTCAAGAAAATCGTTGCACATAAACGATTCCAGAAAGGCCGCATTCAAAATTCCTAGTCCGTTGGGAAGGTTACAGTCCCCAATTCGATGAATGGAAAACCGCTCGAGAACTGAGAAACTCTCCCACCTTATTAGCAGAATACAAGAAAACGCACGGGTTATGAGCTACCCAAGCCAACCCTTATAGCCTGTATCATCAAGCTCACTTGTATACCCTGTATTATCAAGTTACGCAGTACTCATTTCAACACTCACAACATTCACGAATCACTCTCTTTTCCTATGTTTTGGACGCTAGGCATGGACGGAAATTGCTCCGATTATCCGATCATCTTTCATGTGGTTCTGTTTGTTACTTATCGATCCATAATCTCTCTTGATACTTGACCACAACGTCCATTACAACTTTCCGTGCATACTGGTTAGTTGTACGAGCAGGTCAGCAAGTCCTTCCGTGCATACCAGTCGGACTTGTCATGTATCCTTTCAACCTTCTCTTTTTGGACGCACGCAGCTGAGTGCCAGTGGTGGAATTCAAAGTGATGGACGGCATTACGTGGGTAGCTGTTATATACTGAGCCGGGGACGAAGGACCGGAAGTGCCGGAGGTACCGGAGGTACGGCAGAGGGTCTGGGCTGTATACGAGTGATCGCAACACCACAGGGGGTAAAGGGTGAGCAACTACCTTGACCGGCAGGTAGTCCAGTATAGAGGACAACGACCGGAGGTACCGGAGGAGGACGAGAAGTGCAAAGGCGACTCAGTGCAAGGAGTTAGAGCCAAGCAACGTTAATTATCAATCTGAAGTACAAGACATATTAAAGTGATATATATACTAAGTAGCTAATTGTATTCCATAATAGGAAGGAGGGTGGTTCTAAACAATAGAGCATGTTGGAGGAAGTGATGAGAAGTCCTAAGACAATAAGGAGGAAGATGAGAAGACGGATAAATGGGAAACGCTCAGTAATCCTTCATTGCGTAAAAACCCGATGATACACGGACGTCCAGAGGCCCCGGTCAATGACCAGAGCTCCGGAGGTACCAGAGGTACCAGAGGGGGCGGATGAGGGTCAGGAGTTGGCCGGACGTCAGAGGGAGGCTGCACGGATATAACAGTAGCCATGAACACGAACTTTGACAAGTTCCCTGCAGAAGCGTCTAATTACAAGAATCGGATGGGTTACCACACTAATCAAGCTGTCTGTAATCCAGGCGGATCCTTCGTGGAGATGGAATGGGCAGATCGCCTCGACTGGTACCATCACGCAACACCTGGGAGGGCTTGGATTCCAATGTCCAAGGACGAAGCTTCTGAGACTAAGTGGTTTTCAAGACACCCTATAGCCCAGATGGTCAAAGTGAACAACGCTCACAAGTACGTGACCACGTCCGAGATGTGAGATCTAGTGTCGTCCGATGTCGGGCAAGCTTACAAATGCGCGGACGAGTTGATAACCAAGGATCCTTTCATGAAGTCACAAGCGCGTCCCAACCGCCGCTTCTCCATGGAAGCCCTAAATAAAGCTCACGACACAGTCGGTGGTGCCTACCCAGTCATTATGAATGCTCGAAGGCATATGCTAGATTATTTGGGGGTTATTTACTGGTGGACCAGTGTGTGCGAGGATTGGAAACAGGGCAACATCACGTTCAGAGTGATGGAAAACATTGAGTCTTTCGAACTGAGCCAGTATCCTAAGAGAGGAATCATTATCGACGTAGCCAGGGATCACCGAGAACCCCATACTTCTGGAACATGGAATCGCTATCGTGTATGCTTGGACTCGACGCGAACGAGTAGAAAGGCGCTTTGCTCATCTGAACCCGGTTCTGTTGGAAACCTATCAGCTCAAATGGCACGAAGCAGGCGGCGAAGAGAATCTAGAAGTTAGCTCCGCTGTCACCGATCACCCTTGCTATGTTTCTTTGAACAGTTACAACGAGTATTTCAATCCTTACGAGAAGCCCTTGGAGCCTGTTTTCCGCGTAGATCAGGGAAAAGGGCCTCAGCAGAAGGCTAAAGTGTTCATCATCGAGTTCCCAGGATGGGCTAGACACGTTGTGAGGGCAGTATGCGCGCTGCGCATGCCCTCTCGTCCCAAAGGTGCTATGAACGACCCATCAACACTCTTCCCAATTTGGTATTTCAAGATTACTTCTTCAAGAAAGTCCATATTTTCCCAGAAATAATTCGCCACAACCCTCAAGATTCCAACACAGATCATACATTGAACAGTCCGGAGGCCTATTACGCTCAACAAATCATTAGAAACGAAACCACAACCTACGGAGCCGTCTAACTTCCATATTTTCCTGGAAAAAATGCCCCAACTGTGACCAAGTTCCTTATTTTCCTGGAATAAACTTGCCATAACCATAGCCTAAACCAACCCTGAACATGGCCCACCTAAACAAAACCTTCACCATACCGTGGAACTGCTAAAAATAACAGGGAAATCAAGAACACACCGAAACTCTCGAATATTTCCGGAATAAATGCCCATGTAAGGGTTGTCTTCCCAATATTCCCGGAAAAATACTTTCAGACCAGGCAAGGCACGCGTAGGCACGACTGCTACGTCCGAAACACGTAAAACGCACACACGAGGACGCCCACACTACAATTTACAGGAAAATGGTGGCACACAACCATGTGGAAGCACAAATTCATGCTCGAGGATCCTCATCAGGGGCCGCAGTGACTCCAGAGTCGACTGGGACCGCTAATTGACTCGCTCAGACTGTTATATCTGTGCAGCCTCCCTCTGACGTCCGGCCACTTCCTGGCCCTCATCTGCCCACTCCGGTATCCTCAGACGTGCCGGAGCTCTGGCCATCAACCGGAGCCTCCGGACGTCCATGTATCTTTGGGTTTTTACGCAATGAAGGATTACTGAGCGTTTCCTGTTTATCCGTCTTCTCATCTTCCTCCTTATTGTCTTAGGACTTTTCATCAGTTCTTCCAACACGCTCTATTGTTTAGAACAACACTCCTTCCTATTTTGGAATACAATTAGCTACTTAGTATATATACCACTTTGATATGTCTTGTATTTCAGATTGATAATTAACGTTGCTTGGCTCTAACTCCTTGCACTGAGTCGCCTCTGCACTTCTCGTCCTCCCCCGGTACCTCTGGTCATCGTCCTCTATACCGGACTACCTGCCGGTCAAGGTAGTCGCTCACCCTTTACCCCCTGTGGTGTTGCGATCACTCGTATACAGCCCAGACCTTCTGTCGGACCTCCGGACCTCTGGCACCTCCGTGTAAGGGCCATATAGTACATTTTTCCCTTTTCTGAATACTCTTCAACTAACTCCTATTTACTTGTATTTTTCCATTTCTCTCGACACTGTGAGGGCTGTATGCGCTCTGCGCATGCCCTCTCGTTCCACGGCGGCTCAGGTCAACGGCGACGAACTTCCTTCTTACGATAAACCTTTATTCGGCAATTTGGTTGCCACTTTCGGAACGACACTCTCTAGCGTTGAGCATCAATATTCAAGGAAATAATGGTACTCACAAGGCTTCGACGGCGAACGACGGGACCCTAAAAGCCTTGACACTCTCCTTACCGACGCATACAACTACCAAACTATCAAATCTACTCACCACCGTCAATCTGGACCCATGGGACAAGCCTCGCCGACGAACGAAGACACTATATCCACCATATCCTTTCGCAAACCATTTCCCCAGTACCTATTATATTCCGAGAAGTTCGCCGCCGAAATTCCGTCGACGTCGAAGTCATCCACGAACCAACCCCTTGGAAGGATTCACCGACTCGATCACGTGCCCCAATGATCAAAGGAGGGAGGCGCGTCGTTCAATCGAAGTAGAAGGCTTCGCAGATAGTCTGAAGGGACAAGTTCACGAACTTCGTTCCCCGACGAACCAGTATATTCCTGTTCTTTCCCCCATTCTTGCTAACCTTAACAGAGCCTATCGGACCCGCCGCACCACCTCTGCACCGACAAATGTCCCCTTGTTCGGAACCTCACAACCAAACCCCCTAGAGGCTGGACAAGCTTACCACCTGAGCATCATCCCGTTCACGTCGTAGCATCGCGGTCCTTATCACAACTGGAGCCCACCGCGAGGGGGTTTTTACCGTGGATTCCTGAAACAAGCAGACGCTAGCAGCAGAGCGTGCCGCTGAGAAACGACAGAGAGAACAGAGGCTCTCTACCCGAACCCGCCGAACCTTATTACAGGAGGTTACCCTTGCCGAAAACGACCCCATTTTGGCAACGAGAAGAATCACTCGCTCTACAGTGAATTCTCCCCTTTCCGCTCCACCAGTAGTCCCAGAGTCGCCGCTCACCTCTCAGGACTCTTCACCAGAGATACCTCCAACTTTGTTACCATTGGAAGATTCCTCCTCATCACTCGAAACCTCCATCTCTCACTCACCCGTAGCCTCACAAACTACTCCCGTCCAATCATCCGAAACCCTTTCTTCGGAATCTTCCCTTAGCGGATCTTCGCCCACCAACGAAACTCCCGTCATCCCACCCCCAGCTAGAAAAAAGATGGTGAACATGTTGCCTGCATGCGGAACTAAAGGAGCACCGTTGTTATGGCAAGGCCCTTAATTTGCACCAATATTGGGAGGACATTGAAGAATTAGCCGAATCTATGGAAAAGACTACCTTCGATGAAAAGGTTAACATCGCCATGAGATACATTTCAAGGGAAACAGAAGTCCTTTGGCGAGGAACAAAGACGAACGACATGAATACGTGGGAGGGTTTTAAAACTTGCATCGCCACCCTATATCCCAGATCAGATGGGAAGAAGATGTTTACAATGAAGGATCTCGATAATATCCTTGAAGAGCAGTCTTCCACCAAAATAAAGACCAAGGACGATTTCGCCGAGTACCATTGAAGGTTCAAAACGATCAAGGTTCATTTGATTGGATCAGGGAAACTCACGGATCTCGAGGAAAAGAAATGCTACCCCAAAGGAGTAGAGGAGCGTTTCAGGAATCATGTCTATCACCGGCTTCAGATTTTAAAACCACAGCATTCGCCCGTTGACGCCTATGAAATTACCGATTTTATGAATGCGGCAAACTTTATCCTGGACGGACCCACTACGCAGGATGGCGGCGACGATACGGCGGCGATCAAGAAAGAAATGATTGATTTAAATGCCGTGATCGCCGAAGTCACCTCAATGAACCGCCAATTAACGGTTCAAATGCAGTCATTAACCCAGGCAGTTAAGGAGCCACGAACCCAGTACTCAACAGTACAGCATCAGCCCTCTCATAGAGGAGCGTACCCAGTTTACCAGGCAACAATCATGGAATCAGTCCCTCCGCCTCAGACCTTTCGTGAGCCCGGCCCGGGATTTCGGAGCACGTATCCGCCAAGAGAACAGTGGCAGAGCCGAGATCAGCCACCCGCCGGCGGCATGTTCACGCCAGGACTTTGCGGATTTTGTTCAGCGCCAGGACATTTCGTTTGCGAATGTATGCTCGCGCTTGACTACATCAATCAAGGCAAATGCTTTAGGAACCAGGACGGAAAAATCGTCCTTGCCAACGGGCGATTTGTTCCTCGGATGATCCAGGGACGAAACCTTGCAGAGAGAATTGATTGATGGATAGGGGAGAACATTCAGCAACATCAGCGGCAGCCCCAGCAGCAACGCCCGCCGGCGACACAAGGATTTGAGCGAGACCTACCGCCTCACCCCGTGACTACAATGACGTTCGCTAGTTGCGCCCCAGTCCAAACGCTGGCCTTCGGAAAAATTCCCATTGAACACGCCAATAAGGAAAACAACCCCGACGTTCAGGTCATGTTGGAACGAGGGAAACGCAAGGCGGGGGATCCACCAGAAGTCGTCATGACAAAACGCCCGGCGGTGAAAGGACCCTCTAAGCCGGGACCAGGGAGGGATTCCGCTCCTGAAGCCAGTACTTCTAAGATTACAGCCCCTCCAGTGGGAGGACCGTCAGCCCCCAAGTCTCATCTTCCACCGGCTTTCAAATTTCAGTCCCAGATGGAGGATCCGGCGATGGTCGAAGCGGTCATCAAAAGAACCTTAGATGCGCAGATCACGATCTCGGGTCGCGAATTGCTGGCCATCTCGCTGGAAATCAGGAAACATTACCGAGAAGGGACGGTCACCAAAAGAATTCCCACGGTTGAAACTTCGTTGTTCGAGGTCGAAGAGGGCCTTCCCGAGGAAGAGGCGATGGTAATGAATTATTATGACAAAGGATATGTGGTCAGCACTCATCTTCTAACGGCTTCGCCCATCGACTCTCTCCGGGTACTCGACATGCTGGTCAACGATACCATGACGATCGCATGCACTCTGGACCAAGGATCAGAAATCGTTGCCATGAACCGAAATATTTGGCAGGATCTCGGAGTAACGCTTTCGCCCGAGAAAACCCTCACGATGGAGTCCGCCGACTCTAATCAGATGGTTACGGTGGGAGTAATCGAAAACTTGAAGTTTACGGTTGGCGACATTGACCTCTTAATCCAAGTCCATGTTGTGGATGGAGCACCATTTGACATATTGATGGGCAGGCCGTTCTTCCGTTTCACGGAGTGCCATACCCAGGACCGGTCGAACGGCACTCAAGAGCTTACACTCACGTGTCCCAACACGGGCAAACGGATCACGGTGCCGACCCGGAGGAAACCCGCTTGGCAGGAGAACGTTGCCGAAACAATGCCCTTTCACGTGTCGCCGATCAATGAAGAGGTTTTTGCTTAGCGGAGGACACCTAGACGCCGTGCCCTCCGGGTCAAAACAAGGTCTCAGTAAACTTCTGGAAAGCACTCGGTACAACGGAAACTGATTCCGACAACAAACGGATCAATCAGCTTAGGACACACGAACAAACACCAGAGAGAACGCGCGCAGAAGAATCAGCGCGGTTTACTCTCAAATCAGAACGGCTTCGGTGGCGAACAAAGCATATCCCAGAACTGTCATTTCACCGGCTCTCGCCGCCTATGATGTTATACTCCCCGGAGGGAACTAATACGATTGATTGCCGGCCGATCTTCGTTTACGACACGCGAATTCAGTGGGAGATTTCGCCGGCGTACCTGGGGTATTGCCTAGAGCAAATATATCCATCTACGGAAACGGTTAGCGTGTGGATTATGGGGGAAATCCCACAGAAGAAAGCGAAGAAGAAACCCAAGAAAAAGTACAAGCCCGCCGCCAACAAAGTTCATTCAGTCGCGGCCACACTCCCAGAAGAATTCAGGATTGTTTGGCATTTCCCCGAGGACCCCTTAAATGGGATGCCTCCCTTAAATCCGCATCTGCCGGATTTCGTCGAAGGGCAACGATACACCAAGGAAAGAGCAGAAGGCATGAAAGTGAATGAGGACGGGTTTTTGTGGCCCGAGGAGGAAAAACTCGTCCACAATTTGGTCAGGAATCACGAAATGGTGTTCGCCTGGAATGAGACCAAAAGGGGAAATTTATGGGAAGATTATTTTGACCCAGTGAAAATCCCCGTTCTCGAACATACTCCTTGGCAGGAAAGGAACATCCCCATTCTGCCCGGGATACGAGAAGACATCATCAATATAATCCGCGGAAAGGTCGCGACAGGAGTCTACGAACCATCCAGTTCCTCTTACAGGGCGAATTGGTTCGTGGTGCCCAAATCCGACGGGCCCCTCCGACTGGTTCATAACCTCCAACCCTTAAATGCCGTGTGTTATATCCCGAGCCAAAAGAGGAAAGAGAGACCTCCGGGATCTCCGGAAGCGGAGCAAGTCCGGAGCGACCAGAGGAAAGACCGGAGGTTCTCATGTCGGCTGTTCTCGCAACACCACAGCTCAGAAGGGTGAGCGAACTGTCTGACTATCAAGCCAAGAGAAGACAGAGGACGAATAAGAATAGAAGACTCTGGAGGCAGTCACGTGACCCCCGACGGTCCCGGACAGGTACCGGAAGGGGTGCAGAGTGATCCGGAGGATCCTGGAGGCAACCGGAGGGAAGCTGGTGGAAACGGACAGGCTCCATTGGAGCCCAACACAATGTAACAGACTTTGCGGAAGCTGTACACATCCCGGATGGGACCCGAGTGATCGGGCGCGGTCCGAAAGGAGGGCGTGGGAACCGGAGGTGATCTGTGACACTGCGGGAGACTCGGAGGATGCCCGGAAGGGAACCGGAGAGGCGCAAGATGAAGTGGAAATGATCCGGACGGGAACCACAAAGGGACCAGACGACCGGAGGGAAGAATAACAAAGCCAAACAAGATCCGGAGGTGTCGAGAAGACTCCGGAATGAAGATGAGATTGAAGGAAGACTCAGTCCATGAAGGAAGCCATGGAATAACATTAATTTTCCAGATAGAGTACAGAATGTAATCTACTGGGATTATATAGATAAGTCCTCTATTGTAATACCCAAAATGGATAAGTCAGAAGACTCGGGGATGTAACAATAAGTAGTGTACCAAAAAGGAAATGCATGGGAAAGATTAGTAAGAGACAATAAGGAAGAAGACAGATAAAAGGGAAACACGTAGTAATGTAATATGATGCAAACCCGCTTGACAACGGACACATGGACAACCGTGGGAAACATCCAGAGGGCTGGAGGTACCGGAGGTCCGATCGGAACCGGAGGCGCAGCCACGGAGATGACGTGAGAGGATGGAAGGTGGTGAAGTGTTCGAACAGATGGCCACTGCAGGAAAGAGCCGGAGGATATAATATGATCCAAACCTGCATGCAGCGAACACATAGACAACCGTGGGAAGGTTCGGAGGGCCGGAGGTTGGGACCGGACCGGAGGCCCAAGAACATGTCAGGAGTGTCGGGGAGTGGTGGAATTGCTGACGGGAAGCCTGCATGAAAAGGCGGAAGGAAGCGAACCAAATGGCAGAGTGCTCCAGCGCGGGAAATAGGCGGAGGTGCCGGAGGTACCGGAGGCGTGGGAACATTCCTCGCAATACCTGGAAGCACACGGAGGTGCCCCAAAGAAGTGCGGAAGGGTGGAACGTCTACAGGGAGTCCTTGGAAGAACAGATGACAAAAGAATCCATCGTGGGAAAGGGCCGGAGGCCGGAACGGACCCAGGTGGATGAACATGATGGAGCTGGTGAGGTTCCGTGCAAGGAAGGTCCGGACCGGAGCAGGGTGGCTGTGTCGGAGAGGCCGGGACAAGTGGGTATTGCCGGGAATGCGGAAGGTGGAAAGGAGTGTAAGGACAATGCGGGGATAATAACCGATTGGTCAGGGAAGGCTGATTAAAGGATGAGCTTGGTAATCAATGTAAATGGGGATTGACCGGAGAGCTCCGAGAGGCCGGAGCGGTGAAATAAAAGGGGTTGAAAGTGCATGGATATAACACCGTGGTCATCAAGGATGCCGGGTGCCCGCCGATCGTCGAAATATACGCAGAATCATTTGGAGGATGTGCTATTTATGGAATGTTCGATTTGTTCATCGGCTTTGACCATCGAATGTTGGACGTCGCCTCCCGAGATTTCACAACTTTCCAAGGACCACTCGGAACACTAAGACTCACGCGGCTTCCCCAAGGCTACACGAATTCGGTCCAAATACAGCAAGGAGATATCAATTTTATTCTCCAGGACGAAATCCCTCACGTGACCCAACCGTTCGTCGATGTAACGACCCTCGAGTGCGGGTTACAAATATTTATTGTGGGATGCACGTCGTACGACCCTGGTGAGTACTCTGGAGTTATAATGGTGTTGTGGGGACTTGGATAAGCCTCCAAGTCCCCGAGAGAGTTGATATCGATAAAGCTGGAGACCCCTTGGACCAGAATATCTGTGTCCAAGTGTTGATCTGGTCTCGCAGCAAGCCAATGGGATTATCCACTATGGCTTCGATCCACGACTAGCTCAGAGGCTAGGAGAATGCTAGATAGAGCTCTAAAGCTCTATGAAATGGATCAAATGCAGATGTAATGCGGATGGCAGCAGATAAGATAATTACTGCTGGCAGACACTCGAGACTCTCTCCTCGTGAATTAAGCTTCAGTACTGCTGAGTACCAACAAACCTAATCACCCGCTGACCTAGTACGTGAGTCTGCTGTTAAGAGAGCGAGACGAACGGATGTCAGGTCGTTGGATGGTTATGGTATGGAGGATGATAGTATTCATCTCGACGTACACAGTCATATCTACATGATTACATAACAGAGCATGTGATCCTACGCGTCGAGAGAAATGGAAAAATACAAGTAAATAGGAGTTAGTTGAAGAGTATTCAGAAGAGGGAAAAATGTACTATATGGCCCTTACAAAGCCCCCCACTCTTCAGCTAAGGGCTATAGTTCGGACCAGGTGAAGATCAACTCCAAGAGAAAAAAATTCCCTCTCCGAGTCCATATGATGTCCATCCTGTCCATCAGACTTGTCCCCCGTTCCGTGTTCCTGCATCCCAGCGTGTATCCAGGACCCTTACACAGTGTTTGACCTGCTCCAGACTCCCATATCCAGCTGTTGGCCCAATGCCTGCACATCCGCTCTGCTTCATATACAGGTGTTCCAAGGCAAGACTCCACCGCCTATGGCTCTGGATGCCATTGCTATACTTGTCACTTGGTCCCTATACTCCCATAGCCCCCCAGCAAAAAAATGTGCTATTTTCAGCCATATTTCCAGGAATTTTGAGCCAACGAGGAAGGGAAGAGGAAAGAGGCCGTGTATATCAGCCCCCCACGCTCGACAAGCTCAGGGAAAAAAACGACTGGTTTTTCGAGCGGAACTCTGAAGCGGCCCAAGTCCACCTCGCCCGCGGAACTGCGGCTGATGATGTGCTCGTGGGGCATATCACCCGAAATGGTCCCAAGCTCCTCTTTCTAACCAACCCGAGTTTCCTTCCACCCGAAGCGGCAAGGCCAAGTTTCACGGTGCTTCAATCGAATCTGGAGATTTGAATTTTTCGAGACGATGGTGTGAGGGAGTCGAAACAGAAAAAAGAAACCCGAATATATTGAGGATGAAAGCGACACAAAATGGCGTAGAGACATAGCGGACCCATCCTGAATAAGACAGAAGGGCATCATATCATGAGTGCCGCTCTGTACAGGACTCTCGGATGTGTGCAGCGAGGCACGAGCATCGGTCGTCTAGCCAAGCGAGATGAGAGTTCGGACTTTGCTTCTCAATTCGTTGACCCGGACGCGTTCTTGGGACTCGGAGCGTATATGAATCGTACAAGGCTGCGCAAGAGTCCCAGGAAGCCCCAAAAACATATACCGCGACGCGTCTGAGCTGAGAAGTGTCCAAAGGCCCCTCCCTGTCCTCGGAATCAGCACAGAATTCTCCCGAAATCCAAAGTTCCCGATAGAGCATCTTCAAAGGGCAAAAATGAATTGAAACAAGAAGGTAGGAGAATCAGATGAGGGAACAGTGAGTTAGTCGATGTACATGCATGCGGAGATCCGCCCAGGCGAGTTTCCAGAAGGCAACTCCGCAAACTTGAAGTCTTGGTCCACAAATAGCTGCCTTGGGTCTAGAGTTCGAAGACCCTGGAGATCCGGATTGTAGATAGATGGAGAACGAAGGGAGTGAGAATACGAATATGAGGGCATGGCAAGGAAAGAAGGGTGAGCAAGTCGGAAGTAGAAGAGAGCATTTATTTGGTTCCAAGGGATATTGGCCTTGCAACCAAACAACTCTCCCTGGCTCTTTCCGTTATTGCGTTGCCCACCTCTGATTTCGCGCTTGCACACCACCGGTCCCATTCAAATTGCGATCTGAATGTGTACTCTCTGTCTCCTCAACACTCCTTTCACGACCAGGTTGCGACGGAGCGCTTCCGACGCGCGTCTTTTCATGCAGTCCCGAAAGTCTCGAATATCAGCCCCCGAGACTCTATTTGCCTGAACCGGACTTGCGGCGTTCTTCTTAACGAATGTGGGTCATAGGTACGCAATATCAGAGAGAAACTTGAAGAGAAAGCTTTAAAAAGCTGGCATAATTGTCGTATAGAGAGCTCTCTTGACAGGTATCATTCGTTTGAATGGCCCGAGACACCCTGAATCGAGCCGTCGTCGGGGTCGAGTTTCCGGAGACGTAGTTTGGACTGGGTGAGTCGAAGATTTGCAATCTCGAAGCTCACAGAAGATTTATTTTTGAATTTCAGCAAAATTCAAGTGTGTTCTCGCGTGCCCGCGCCTGCGGCTCAAAACTCCAGCCGACTGTTCCAATCCCTTCCCGCTCCCATCCCCGGTACGGCGTGCTCTCGCCGACCAGGGATCGTGCACCGAGGTACGAAACCATGAATGTCCGTATGATCGCGCTGACAAGCGCGAAAATCGTAGATGCAAGCGCCGCCGGGAGAATGACCGAACGTAGGAGGGGAGATTCGAGGCTTGAGCCGAACGCGGGACCATCGTTCCCTTGGATTGCTTGTATCCCGAAGGTGCGTCCATTCGCGCGTGGATCCTCCGAAGAGTGAGCTGACTTCACTTTCTTTTCCTCTAGCCTCCCAGGCTTTATCACCGCTGACTCGTTCGCGTCGTCTGACCAGGAGAGTTCTCGCGTCGGCGTAGCAGTCGCCACAGAGTCGTTCGCATCAGGCCTTTTGTCCAGCCCCCCGGCGTCCGCCTTTGTCAACTACACGGCTTCGACATACACGTTACGTGTTCTTCTGGTTGCGTGGATAGCGCAAGTCGGCGTGTCTACGGATTCCTCCGAGGTGCGCGCGTATCCTTCTTGTTGATCTCGCTCCTTCTTGCTGACAGCATCCAGGATGTCCGCATTCCCGTGCGCAAAAGAGTCGCTACTGCCCGAGCACGCAATCGCGTCGAAGGCGTGTATATTTTTCGCGCGCACGTCCTCGGCCCTCGGAGCCGACATCGTTCCGCCTTCTTCGAGCCCCCCAGACTTGATCTCGGCCGACTTGCTCTCGACGTTCGAGTTGATGAACGTCTTGAGGGTGAGTGCATTGTTCACTCGCGATTCTTTCTCGAATTCAGTCCTTTCTTTCGGCCCCCCAGTCTCGGTGCCCGGATGATCCTTGTCGGGAGGAATGTCAATGTTTTTGCCACACTCTGACTCCGACATGCCGGATATGTCGACCGCGATGCACGCGTCTGCGCCTCGATGATCTCTCGGGGCGCCAATGGGCGAGTGCATCGTTTCTTCGGGGCTAGACACAGAAATGGGGCGGCTTTCGCCGTTTCTCGTGGACGTTTCCAGTGCGCCATCTTCCTGTGCTTCCCTGTGAAAATCCTTTGAAGATCGAACTGACGTCCAATCCTTTTCCTCCAGCCCCTCGGCCTCGAGCGAGCATGTTCCGTGCTGAGCAGCACCAGTTTTACGAGATCGCACGGTAGCTGCGGTGTCTGTTGTCGACGACTCGGAGTGAAAACCACGCACGGCTTCAGTATTCACCCATCCGCGCGCTCTTGCGGGTGCGGGAATAGAGGGCGCCGGTGAGAACAATGATTCTTTCGAGGTGGGTGGAACTTGACCTTGTGGATCCTCCGACAACTCATCTGGTCGTCCTTCCAGCCCCCCAGGCTTGGCGCCTGACTCGTCCACATCAGCGCGCGTATCGATGTCGTGCTCGCCCCGAAGCTCCACCGGGGCGCCCGAATCTTCTGTCTGAATGGCGGGGTGTGTAGCACCCTCGGAAGCAGAAACGGAGAGGGGACGATCTTGGCCGATGCTCGAGAACGTTTTCGGTGCATCATCTTTACGCGACTCTTTCCCTGACTCATCTCCATTTTCTTCCAGCCCTCGGGCCTCCATCGTCCTCAACTCCGAGTGCACTCCGCACACACCCTCCTCGTCCGTTGAGTCGTGTAGCAAGGGCACGAACAGGAAAATTTCCGCCGCGGTAATATCAGCCAATCCGCATTCTTCCGTGCCTGGATTCGTGTACTGTATTGAGTTTGCCTTGCGTATTTTCGACGAAGGAATGGAGGGAAGGCAGAGAGAGATCTCGGGAACGAATCCCGACACATATTTGTTGGTGAGTACGAAGTCTGCACGCGCATCAGTCAGTGCCTGATTTGCGTTGGCGGGCCTTTCTTTCAGCCTGTGTGAAGCCATGTCTGATTCCTTCGCTTTCTCGCCCACGCCATGATCCGCGACGAGGACGTCTTCATCCCGGCAGGCGAGCTCCATTGCCGCCCTCGTCACGAGCGGAGCAGATAGACTTTCGATCGGCGCCGACGCCCGCTGCACTTCCTTTTCAAGTGCAGAATGCCAATCGGGCTCAAGCACGAGACAGTGCATGAGCTCATCGACGATGGAAGAGGAAACAGGGCCCAGATCAAGAGGTACGTGTTTCTTCTCAACCTCTTTTTTCTTTGCGCTGATGTTATATCCGTGCAGCCTCCCTCTGACGTCCGGCCAATTCCTGGCCATCATCCGCCCCCCTCCGGTACCGCCGGAGCTCCGGTCATTGACCGGAGCCTCCAGACGTCCGTGTATCATCGGGTTTTTACGCAATGAAGGATTACTGAGCGTTTCCCATTTATCCGTCTTCTCATCTTCTTCCTTATTGTCTTAGGACTTATCATCACTTCCTCCAACACGCTCTATTGTTTAGAACCACCCTCCTTCCTATTATGGAATACAATTAGCTACTTAGTATATATATCACTTTAATACGTCTTGTACTTTAGATTGATAATTAACGTTGCTTGGCTCTAACTCCTCGCACTGAGTCGCCCTTGCACTCCTCGTCCTCCTCCGGTACCTCCGGTCGTCGTCCTCTATACCGGACTACCTGCTGGTCAAGGTAGTCGCTCACCCTTTACCCCCTGTGGTGTTGCGATCACTCGTATACAGCCCGGACCCTCCGTCGGACCTCCGGTACCTCCGGCCCTTGCCGGACCTCCGGCACTTCCGGTCCTTCATCCCCGACTCGGTATATAACAGCTGACCTCATCAAGGCATGGATCTTTCTTATAAGTACGACAGCCTCGAAGCGCATCGTGCATGATGGCCGCATGAATCACCGGGCTTCCTACAGAGACCTCCGCAGGCGGTGGTGCCTCTCCGAAGTTGCGCTCCCTACAATGTCCACTTCCAGTCTCGATGATGACGAGTCGTGTTTGGGGTGCAAATGCCAGCGTGCACGCTGCGCACACATCGACGTGCGGGTGGTACAGCTTCACCATCGCGTGTGATCTCTCACAAGTCCTTGGACGCTCGAACGATACCTCAGTGAGTCCTCTCGTGTTTTCGTTTCTCATCTCACCCACTCCCTTTTCAATGTGCCCAGAATCTGCACTGTCCTTCGATGCCATGCCCGCCTGCTCGAAGGCCCCATCTTTGCACGCACCAACGAGTTCCTCCCCCAGGGAGCGCGAAGTGTGCAACATGCGGGTGCGAGCACTTCCAGCGCTATACCCTGCGGACGTCTCCACGCGGCCAGTCGCACCCTTGTTGTGGAATTCCTCGGTGGTATGACCTGCCTGCTTCGAAGGGAATTCCCTCCGAAGTGTGGATTGCCCAACGGGACACGCGCTGTGAGCGCGTGAGCGGCGCGACGAAGATGGCGAAGACGCCACAGGAAGTGTCGGAGCAAGAGCCACTCGACTTGACTGTATGATCGATTCTGTCGCAGAAGCGATAGACGGCGCGACTGACAGGGATAGAGTACCAAGAGGAGGACCGCGGGATAGAGTACCAAGAGGAGGACCGCGGGATGAAAGGGGACAAAGTGTGGATGGAAAGTGCGTACCCTTTGTCGCTCGACTGTGTGCTGATACTGACATCTCTTCCAATGCACAGAGTTCCTCAATGTATCCCATCGCATCAGCTACTTTCTGCCCCAGGCGACCCCACGCTGCCTCCGCATCGTCTCACCGAACACCGATGATAGTTACGAGCCGGAAGTCCGCATGTTCGCGGTCGAAGAGAGGCTGCGAGGTGCCGCAGTGTTGTGCGGCGGAGTACATGAGCACCTCAGTATACCGATCATTCGCGTTAAGATACGGCCATCCCCCAGGAACCTAATGCGAAATGTTACGGTTAACCGTATATGGTTCCGACAGGGTTGTGTTTGCCCTGGGGGCTCTTAGACGGCATCGCGGCTTCCTCAGCGCGCTCTCAGATTCCTCCGTGCCGTTCACGCCGCGCGAGCAACAAATGATTATCGTCGCGGCATCTCGGAGCCACCCTCTAACTACGTAATGATACGCTCGGCGTGTCCACGGATTACCCCCGTGACACATAACCGCCCTGCGCCCCCCGCCCGAATAGCGAGCGCTCCCTCCCGCCCCTCCCGCCCCCCGCGCCCGCCCGATTTTGGAAATTGCGCCCGCCCGATTTTGGCAATTGCACGCGCGCCCGATTTTACGAATTGCGCGCGCGCCCGATTTTGCGAATTGCGCGCGCCGCTTTTGGAATAGCGCGCGCCCTCCCGCCCGCTGTACGCGCCGCATTTCGAATGGCTGGCGGGATCCGCGCTCTCTGCGCCCCCCGCCCTTCGAATGGCGCGCGCCGCTTTTGGAATAGCGCGCGGCCCTTCCCGCCCGCCGCGCGCGCTTTTTGGAATAGCGCGCGGGCCTTCCCGCCCGCCGCACGCACTTTTTGGAATAGCGAGCGGGCCCTCCCGCCCGCCGCCGCGCTCGCTGCACCTGCCGCCCTTCGAATAGCGCGCGCGCCGCCGTTGGAATAACGCGCGCCCTCCCACCCGCTGTACCCGCGCGCTCCACGCTTGAGCCGTAGCTGTAGTATAATGGCAAAATACCATGGCTGTAGCCAGGGTATGTGTTTACATTGTGACTGGACCTAGCCACACCCTGGCTGGTACCACCAGTATATTACCCCAGCCAGGCCTGCTCCTGGGGCTCGTAATGGCTGGGCCCAGGCCCTTCTCCTTTCCCTTTTTGGCTGGCTTTCTGCCCCTCCGTATCCGTTCCAAATCGGACCTAATATTTTGCGCAGATTCCGGGCAGAATGCCCCTGTTTATTCTTCCTGTCCCCGGCACGCTCGGCTGCACAGCCCCCTAAATGGCCTTGTTTGTTCCCGTTGCCACCGCTTCCCGCTTCCCGCTTGGCGCTCCCGCTCCCGCCCCCGCCCCCGCCCCGCCCCCGCCAGCGCCTCTGCGCATATTTTCCCGGATTCATCCGCACCCTCCTAGTCCCACCTCCTTCCCGCTCCTGGCTCCCGCCCCCCGCTCTGCCCGCTCCCGCCCCCCGCTCTTGCCCCGCCCCCCGCTCCCGCCCCCCGTTCCCGCTCCCTCCTACTCCCGTCCTTCCCGTTCCTGGCGCTCCCCTTTCCCGCCCCCGTTCCCGCTCCCTCCTACTCCCGTCCTTCCCGTTCCTGGCGCTCCCCTTTCCCGCCCCCTTCCGGCTCCGGCTCCCGCCCCCGTTCCCGCTCCGCCCCCCGCCGCCGGCGCCGCGGCTCCATTTTCGGCTCCTTTCTCCCCGCCCCTAGTGCCACGGCTACATATTTGGGCTTTCTCCTGTCGCCCCGCCGCCGCCGTCGCCGCCGCCGCCCTGCCCGCTTTTCCGTTTTTCTCAGTATCTGCGACATCTCCCGCTTACAGCGACCTCCTCTGAGCAAAGCCCTTCTTCCGCGGTCCTCCAATCCTCTTTTTGTCGGCTTTTTCTCATTTTTCTCAAGTCGTTTCCCAAATTCTTCTAAGTCCCTCTATATACCACGTGACCCCTTTTGTAGCACAACAAATGAAGTATAAAGTATGCTACGCGCCTGCCTACATGCATGTACTAGTCGGCTACCTGTACCGTACAGTATCGTAATGCTAAACATTCCGTCGGCGCCTTTCCGCTCGCACGCCGCCCAAAAAGTGTCCGAAAAAGCAAGGCACAAGTAAAATAACGGAGAAAGAAGAAAGAAAAGACTTATTCGCTCGCAGCATTGAGGCCTTCCAGCACCCATAGGGTATCAGCCACCGCCGCGTACCAGCCCTCGGATTTCCGTGCGCACGCCCACCAATACAGCGCTGCCACAACGCTCAGGAGGCCGTTCGGACCGGGAGCGACGAGGCCTCCCCAATCTTGGCCGTACTCCTCCGAGCGCACGGGCTTCCCTGTCGCGTCCCTACGTCGCCACGCCGGTTGCATGCCGGCCCACCAATCCCACCACTTCGCCTCGAACACCTCCATCTTCGGAATCGCGAGGACCGATTTGTTCCTTCCCCTTCCGTCCCGAATCCACTCTGACACCTGCGCTGGGCGCCCCCTCGGCGACAACCTCCCTTCGCTTTCAAAGCCATAGCCCTGTTCCAGCGCGATGTAGGCTTCCAGCAGCGACCTGTACTCTGGCCCGACGTCTTCGCGCGATATCTGCGCAAACGCGTTAGAGAACCAGGCGGGCGCATCTTCAGGGCACGCGGGGTTGTTCTGCATGAGCGGGACATCCTCGCGAGCTGCGCCATCGCCGTTGTCGGGACGCGCGTCGGGGGGCGCGTTGCCATCGCCGTTGTCACGGCGCCCGTCGCCATCGCCGTTCTCGCCGCGCGTGTCGCCATCGCCGTTCTCGCTGCGCGCGTCGCCATCGCCGTTCCCGCCGCGCGCGTCGCCATCATCCCCATCGCGGGGCGCGTTGTCGGGGGGCACGGGGGGCGCGTCACCATCGCCGTTGTCGTGGGGTGCGTTGTCGGGGGGCGCACCGTATGGCATGTCGACGTCGCCCCCCCCGTTGCCACTGTCGGGTCCGGGCATCCCGACGTCGCCGTCGCGGTTCCCACTGTCGGGTCTGGGCATCTCGACGTCGCCGTCGCGGTTCACCATGTCGTGGGCCGGGGGCGCGTCTGGTTCCTCCGTCGACTTAGTCTGCGCGTTGCGACCGGATCGTCGAGGCGCTACCCCGGCACCAGCTACGGCTTTGTAGCGTGGCCTCGGCTTGGGTCGCAGCGGGGGCGGGGGAGGGGCCACGTCACCCCCCGCCACGTCATCTGCCAACGCCTCAGCCGCCGCGCGCCGCAGATCCAGCTCTTCAAGAAGCCGCGCGTTCCTGGCGAGGTTCGCCCGCCGCTGCCGCTCGTACGCACTTCCGCCCCCCGTATCCGCCCGCGCCAGCGCCAGCGCCCGCTGCTTTGACAACGTCTTCGTCTTCTTCACCGGCACCTCCTCGACGTTCTCCTTCTCCTTCCCCCGCTTTCTCTTCTCTCCGCTCTTCTGCACCTTCTTTCCCTTCCCCGCCCCTTCCTCCGAGTCCGAGTCCGAGTCCGAGTCCGAAGACGAGGACGAGTCTGAATCCGAGCTAGAACCCGAGTCCGAGTCTGACTCCTCGTCGTCGTCCTCCTTCGCGAATGAGTAGGGTGCGTCCTCAAGTGACGCCGGTGGAGGCAACGCTGCCTCGGAGCATTGTTCAGCAGCTAAAATATATGTCAGCTATAATTCCAGGTCAAAGTCGCCGCCGAGACTTACTGTATGCCGTTCCCAGATACTCTTTCATGAAGTCTACTACGTCGCGCGTGAAGCGGTCCTTGTCCCAGGTAGGGAACGCCACGGGGACCGCTCCCAGGTTTCGCCCCACAGACAGACTGCATCCACGAGTTAACTTCTTTTCTTAACCCCGACGGCGAAGACACTTACTGAATCGTCCCGATCTCCCCGTTATACTTGGGGATGGGTCCGCCCATGATGATCATCCCTTGGAGTCCCGTGTACTCCGCCAAACCCTTCATCAATGGCACCATGAATGGGCCGAACGCATCAATGCACCTATTACAGATGTCAGACCTCTGCGCGCATATACGCACTGCGTGGTACGCACTTTTGTCGATCTTCAGGTTTCTTGCTCGCGCCAGCCTTCATCGCGGCCTCGTACGCGCTCTTCAAGGCCTTGGCGTTGTCCACCGCTCGCTGGCCCAAAGCCTTTTGCTCTTTCACGGGTAAAGCCCGAAAGAGCTCCGCGGCGATTTTTGCCCGGAACGGCGCATTAGGTCGTTTTTGGGGGTTCGCGGCGCCGCTCTTGTCGGTCGACAATGCCGCCCAGCGCGCTTCGACAACCGGGGCGATCACGGTGGTGTACGATTCGTGCATATATTGCTGGTAGGCCTGGCGCGCCTTCGGCAGTGCCTTGACTCCAGCCAGTTGTGCGAGCAAGACGGAGAAAGGGTTGGAAACATCGACCTTGGTGCTGAGTTTGCGACAAAGGGAGCGAGCGCGATATTTGAGCCAGCGACGAATACGCTATGTGAAGGCCGTTAGACAAGCACGTTGTTGTCACACAATCACGTCACGTACAGTGTTGAGCAGCTCAATTCTGCTGTGTCTCTCCGCCCTTTCCTCCTCCGTCAACTTCTCCACTGGCGCCGGCTTGAGTGGGTCGTAAACCGGTAGGGGGAGCTCTGGCTCTTCGTGGTCCAACAAGCGCCAACTAATCCGCGCGTGGTACTCGCTGGCTACTTTCAGGAGGTAGTCGCGCTCCGCTCGCCATCCCCTATCGAGCGCGTCCGCGTATGGTTCGATATGGGGGCGCAGCAAATCCTCGCGCGCCCCCTCCGCCCACATCTTGTTACTCTTGCGGAGTTCTTTCGACTTCCGGCGCCATTCGCGTTTTCTCGCCATTCTCTGTCTGTGCTATGTCAATTCGTTTCGCGCGCCATATAGACTTCTGCTCACAGGGGAAGCAAAGTGTTTCTCTTGGTTTAGTTCAGGTCGCGTCGCTGGGTTGGTTGCAGATCAAAAGCGCGAGGGCCCAACAAGATCACGCTCTCCCCAAATCTTCTACAACAAACTACCCCGGCCTGCTTTTGAAATGTGATTCTGTCCGCCTAATCTCGCACTACGCAACCCAGTTCGCCCGCTGCGCATTCCCCATTTGATACATTCCGGACATAAACACCCACTCTCCTCGTCTTTGGAGATGCTCCGTCCCAAGCTACCGTCGGGCATTACACTTGAGCCAACGACGAATCCGCTGTCCGGATGGTGAGGTCAGTGTGAGACGGCAATACATCCTCATGTCACGCACGGTGTTGAGCTGTACCATTCTCGCTTTTCTTTCCGCTCTTTCCTGGTGTGTCAACTCCTCCAATGGCGCCGGCCTAAGTGGATCGTAGTCCGGCAGGGGGAGCTCCGGCTCCTCGTGGTCCAACAGCCGCCAACTGATGCGCGCGTGGTACTCGTTGATGACTTTCCAGAGGTAGTCGCGCTCCGCCCGCCATCCCTTGTTGTGCGTGTCCGCGTATGGTTCGATATGGGGGCGCAGCAAAGCCTCGCGCGCCCCCTCCGCCCACTTCTTCTTGATCTGGGGCAAATCGCTCGACATATTTTTGTTAGGTCGCGTACCGATGGTGGCAGATCAGAGGTAAGCAGATCTCCCACAACAAAACAAGCCTTGGCTCCTTTTTGGAACGTGATTCCACCCTGTACCGGATCTTGCAGCTAGCTCCGAACGTCGCCTCTGTTCTCATTGACAGACACCACCTACCATGCCCCCCGTACGTCCTTTCTTCATCCCGTCGTGCGTCGTGCATCCCTCATTTTAATACATTATATTTTCGGATAGAAACGCGAGAAACGTGGCTACTTCGTCGGGAAACAGGTCCTCCTGTACCCTTGGGGCGCCGTTGACCGCCACCGAGTCGAATTACTTCTCATAGGTCCCTCGAAGTTGACCCTTGGAAAAACTGACGCTCTCGCGGCGTGGTTTGAGCCCGACCCCTCGAAATGCGTCCTTTGTCCCAAGGTCCATATCAAGAATCCCGCTAAAAGCGACGCGTCCTTCACCATCTTCGTAGCCTGCACCCACGACGTCGACCCCGAATATCCTCTCTACCCCAACAAGAAGATTGCCGCAATGCTCCTGCCGGGGCTCAAGACTTGCCTTGGCAACGTCGTCGTGGTGAAACACTCCCCTTCTGCCGACCCCACGATAACAAATCGTGATCTCCCGATCGTCGACATCGTTGACGCAGATTTTGCGTTCGTTGACGAGGCCGTTCGTCGGTGTGTTCTTCTAAATCCCCCCGCTACCTCCGAGGCCTGACTACTTATTCACAGCTGGGTTGCGCATTCTTTCAACCCCAAGCCTCCCCAAGTAGCGTAGCGTTGTACCTCAATCGAATCCATCACGTTTTACATTTTGGAAGTTGAAGTTATCACATGAGTCTATCACATCGTGATTGATGCCTTAGACCACGTCCTCGAATCTCCTCCACTCCTGCCCGCCATGGTGCAACACGACGACGACACCTCGGGCTGGCCCCAGTACGACATCGATGAAATACTGGCGGCCATGACTCTGGAGGAAGAGGCTGGCCAGGTTTCACGTTTGTTATATTTTGCCTCTCGTGTTACTCTCTCGCTTATCTATCTGTATTCATGTGCAGGTCCCGCCACCCCTGCCAGCCCCCCGCCGCTCACACCAGATCCCCCGGCCACCCCGGTCAAACGCGCAACCCGCTCGCTTCCTGCTACCCCCGCTGGACCCAAAAAATATGTCGCCCCGGGCACCGACCTGGCCTCCAGCCCCACCTTGTATCAATTCGACTCGCCGACAAAATCCGGGTACACTGCAGATTGGTCTGAAGCTGGTCTCGCTACACAGGGTTCTCCTTCCCAAGTTCACGCGATCCGCCCGCGCCCCAAAAAAGGCACCACAAAAAAGGCGTATGTGGTCTTTCGCGGGCGCACCATCGGAGTGATGCATTCCTGGTCAGTTAATCATTTCTCCATCTCGACCTTCTTGGCCCATGATTCATCATTATCTCCAGGGCACAAGTTCAAGCGGCCATCTCCGGCGTTCCCTTCGCCCTCCAGCAAGGGTATCCGACCACCGCCCTTGCCACTGCCGCCTTCGAACTGGCAGTCCAGCGCGGCTGGACTTCCGACTCCGACCTGCCTATTTCCATCTCGCGCGCCCCCTCCCCCATCAACGCCGAAGAGTCTACTGCTCCCACTCTGATCCATCGGCTCCCGCAAGACCCGTGGTATGTGGTTTACGCGGGGATCAATCCCGGTATCTTTGCGACCAAGTGAATTTTCCTCGCCCTATCCATCCATCCCTCATTCTTACAGTGCGTAGTGTTGAATGCGCGCTCAATGTTCTTGGAATCCAGTCTTCGCTCCACGAAAGTGTTTCGAGCTTCGACGAGGCGAAAGCCAAATTCGCTCGAGCGAAGCTTAGGGGTGAGGTACAAGTTCGCCGCACCCGCGCCATGTAGTCTTATGTATATGTATTACACCTCCATCGTCAATAAATCATCTGTCCCTGTTTCTTTGGGCGAGACACGCGCCAAAGCATCGAAAATCTTCCATTGTAAAATAAATAAATAAAATAATGGTTCATCGATGTCCAGTACCGAGGGATCGAAGGGTCTCCGCCGCTGCCTTTGTCTCCTCGTGAGTTTTCAATGCACTTTGATACTGCTCCTCGTAGCCGCGCCACTCCTGGAGCTTCTTGAGCCTCGCGCCGTTGGTCTTCCAATTTCTTCTGCCGCTCAGTCCACGCATGGGGCCCGTGCTTTTGCTCAAAGATCCTGTGGACGGGACGGTGACAATCCCGGCGCGCGGATAAAATCCAGAAAGCGACTTACTCCATACGTGCAACCCGTTTTCGGTGAGCGAGAGCGTCGGCGTGCCTGGCCCGTATTCAATATTTTCGGTAGTCGGTATAATGGAATGAATATTTACATACTTTTCACGATATTTCTTGCTGTCCTCGCAAGCCCAAGCGCGAGCAGTTTTGGCTAGATCCACATCCTCCATTCTGCGTTGACGCAGCCTGGAGTGCATGTGTATAAGACATCTGAATTAATTCGGCGGCGCGGCATGGCGGGTCACCTTGCCATGCGTTGCCTGGCCTTTTCGCGGAGCTCGTCTTCATTTCTAGAAGTTCCGTTAGCCACAGGGATATCTCCAAGCTACCTTGGGCCCACCGCTCCCTATATTTAGCCGAGGCTCGCCGGCGGGAGATCACTGTGGACGCCGGTCGTGGGGTGGTCATTTTGGAGGTTCTGGCCAGTTTGGCGATACTTTCAAGAGTCAGTTGGGTAGATTGGGATGGGTAAAGACCGCAAAAGCACTCACGGGTCCGGCCCTGTCATATTTTTGTTAAAACTCGGAGTTGGAGTGACGAAGGTCGTGGTCGAAGATAGATCCTATACTGTAAATAGCACCAAATCGGGCGCATTGGGTGCGAACGCCTCTTGCATACTCCTTTTTCAGGGCTTAAATCGGAAATAATTCTGAGACAAGTGGACGCATAGTACAAATCGTTCTGTCTCTTCAGAATTTCTCAAACACCCTCAAAACCAACGAATCGTGCTGGCTTTTGAGCAAATGAGGCAGGCATCAGTTCGCCATCATTTCGGGATCAGTTCGCGATATGTCTTTCCATAGCGCTCCTGAGTCAACGCTGCCGCCAACTTGCCCCTGGCCGTTGTCGCTTTTTACGCTAGAAGCAGTCTCAAGCTCGTTCCTAGCCAATTTTAAATTTCTGAGGGTTTTGCGACTCTGAATGAGGCCAATCGACATTTTCATTGCAAATGCATTATAGCGATACGGGTGGACTGTCTACGGCGACGGCGACTCGACGATGCGGCGACGGGGGCGCTTGGGCCACACGAGACCATCCCAATTGTAATCCACCTTCGAGTTATCACGCCACTC
Source organism: Mycena galericulata (assembly GCA_029289565.1). NCBI lineage: Eukaryota > Fungi > Basidiomycota > Agaricomycetes > Agaricales > Mycenaceae > Mycena > Mycena galericulata. The sequence continues at coordinate 245,503 of JARKIA010000131.1, read as the reverse complement.
GGGGTAGTCCGCCGCAAGGCCGTCTTCCTCGCCGTAATGCCTGATGGGCGGCATATACATCGGGGTCACGCAGATTGGGCAGCTCCAGCTTTGCTCTAGCCACACGCGGATGCAAACGTAGCAATGGCTATGTCCGCAGAGGTATCTGGAATATACGTCAGTCCATGAAACATTCCGAGAACGCGAACGACTTACGACACCGGGTGAGACTTGACACAGCTGCAAATACCGCATTGATGATGGACCTTGTATTCCGCCAGCTCGGGGGGGCGCTCGAACGTCAGGAAGAGATCGTCGCGGGTGAGGGGAGTCTCTCGGACAGTGCGCTGGCCTTGCGAGGCGTGTTCCACCTCTTCGGAGCGGCGGAGGCGCGTCGCAGCGCGAGATCGATGTGTAAGGCGCCGGTACCTCGCATGTGCTATGTGGGTCGCCAGATCTAAGAGTTCAGATAGGCGCGCCGCTCGCGCGCTCGCGCTGAGCCGGACGCGGGACTCTGCCGCCTCCCGCTTTTCCTGCAACCTGGCGCCAACACGTTCCTCGGTCAACAACACATCGAAGTTGTGCTTGTCCACTCGTTCGCGGGTGCTGACAGGCGTGGCCGCAGAACGCGCGCCTCGCGCGTAGTTGGGCCGCCAAGTGCTGCCGCTGGCGGTCGCCGAAGTCTCCAATTCTTGCGTCTGAGCCCATGATAGCGTCGCCTCGCTCAAGAGTTCACGCCGCAGCGGCGAGTCTCTGGCCGACGCCGGCCCTCCATCGATGAGGAGGTCTTGCTGCCCTGATATTAGAAACATTAGAAGAGATGAGGATGTCGTGGGGGAAGGGGCGATGAAATTTACCAGTCTCGACTAGATGGCCTCGCGCGTCGAGCAGCAGCGGGGTTTCGGATTCATTGGCAAGGGCGCGGCTGAGAGACATGGTGAAGTACAGAAGGGCACGCAGACCGTTTCATTTCCATCAAGGCATCAAAGCTCAAATCAGGCTGTAACGAAGGTGGTGTCGGCGCCGGTGACTAGTATTCGTACGGACGGACATGCATATTGATCACGACTAAAGTTCCTCGAGCGAGGAGAACAAGTGAGCAGCCGCGGGCCACCGCGCGCCCGCATGAGGACCCGCCGCATATCTAGTCAAAGAGTACCGTGTCTCTCCAGCCTGAATTTTCGTGATAGAGTAACGTAGAATAGGAGGGAGAAAGATGGTAGTTCCTGGCGGGAATCGGAGGACACGCCCCAGATCCCACAGGATTAATTGACCTCCCCGGTCGGGGTCGTAGTTGCCTAGCGCCGTGATGGCAAGGAGCCACCAGCGGACTTTGTCGCACCAAGAGGGAGTCGAGACCTTCTCTTCTCCAAATTCGAAGGTAGCGCTAGTCCAGGGACCAGGAAACGGACGCTGCAGGCCAGTGTTGCCGTCGAAGAGGGCGTCTGCTTGCGATGAGGCGGTCCCGAAAGAACGTGGAGAAAATGCAGCAAAGATGTCTTGGATGCGAGTGAGGACATGCTGTTTGGGAAGGAGAAAGACGGCATTACCGTTACCTGCGGCGGCAAGGCGCCTAATGGCCACGTGCGTCATCAAGTAATCCAGCGCCATCGCGTCGAGGATACCGTGTTTGTCCCAATTCGTCGGACCCTTCCGGCGGAGTGAGTACGGATCCTCTTCACAGACAAGTCTCGACTTACTGCTCCGCGTTGTAGGTATCTAACACCACTGTTAAGTGACAGGAAGCCGGTATTGCCACCCAAGCTACTCAGCCGCGCCGCCACATTGAAAGCTTCTGTTGCGTCCGCGACCATTTGTAGGGCCTCTAGCTCGAGGAGCGCCGTGCTCGCCACACCCATAACAAGGTTGTTACGGTCGATCAGAGGTAAGACGTGCCTAGTCGTATACGTTCAGAATATTAGCAAACGAAAACAAGGGAAAGACGTACCGCCCGTCAAATGCCACAAACCGGAAAGGGTAGGTTGCACCTGGTCCAAGGAGCTCCGTACTCGCATACGGGCGATCTTCTGGATCGACGCAGTCAGCGGCCGCCCGCTCGGCCTCGGTCCAAGGGCGTCTTGGCGTATGATCTTTAGGAAAAGCCTTCTTGGACGCTCTCCACGCCTTTGCGGCCTCCCGTGCTTCACGTAGCGGCCGGACCTGTTCCTCTCTCTGTCGCCGAAGAGTACCTAAAAGCCTGATTTTGCGCCCATTTTCCCAGATATAGTTGGGATCGAGCAAATCCTCGGCGTCGCTGTTTGCTGAAGGTTCCGCTGAAGAGTCGCCTGAATCGGAAGACGACTCGGACTCCGGCTGGTCCTCACACCTGGCCCAACCCCGCTCATTCTCACTTTCCATAGCCAGACGCTCGATAATGTCCCAGGTCATGATCGGTACTACGGGTGGTCCGACTGGAGGAAGTTGACCCAGGAGGACGGAGCGCCGAACAGGGTGGCGCAAGCGCCTGTCGCCAGAGAGAAAGGTCATTTGTCCCGTACGAGTGGAGAAATAGCGCTGAGCGAAGGTACAATTTTCTGACTTCCAAATCCGGACGAGGGCAAAATATCAGCCCCATCACTCCTTCTCGATCCCCAACATGGCTGAGGAATATGGCGTGGACGACGTGGCCTCTATCACCGTGGCGGCATCCGATATTCCCGTCGACGCGGAAGACGACGACGACGACCTGCCGCCGCTCGAGGAACTCGAGGACGAAGCCGAGCCAGAACACGCGAATGGTCAATATTTTCTTGTCAGTGTGGCGGCGTCTGCTGAATTATTTTTATAGGAACAGTTCAAAGCATCCGTAGCGGGATATCTACCACCACATCGTACAGATGTTTTGTGTCCCGCGAAGTGTATCTGAACTACTTGACGCTATTCCCTCAGCCTACATCTGGTGAGTCGGGTCGTCATGCGCCGTCTCTAGCTGATGTCACGTACGGGCCTAGATTCTGAGAAGGGGGAATCATGCGCCCTAGTAGATTTTCACCTCCTGGATTTTCACCTGCCCATCAGCCTCAACCCAATTTTGATCGTCTCGTACGATGCGGCCTGTCAATGGCGTTGGCCGATCGAAGCGGGCAGTGGTGAGAGTCTGATTGGGAGAACCGACGGGGAGCTCGAGCCCATCCAAAATGCTGTCGCCCGCAGCGGCGCGATCTGCAAATTCCACGGAGCGGCGCATTCCCAGCCATGCCGATTCACTGCTGAGGTGCGTCCATTTTTTGCGGGGATCTACCTAGATAGAATCATATCTGATGGTGTTCCAGGCGCGTGCTAGGTTGTGAGGCTGTATTGGGTTAATCGGCCGCTTTTAGTTATCATGTTTTCTTGTCGTGTTCCTCAAATTCACACATGCTCGGTACCACGAGGTGCGAACCACGGGTGAAGCATCAGTCGGCTGCAACAACTATCTTGTCTACTGTAGCAATGCCCCCTGCGACGTCTGCTAACGCGCCGTCCACGCCCGGGCCCGATGCGCCCGACGCCGCCAGCTCCGACGCCCCAACGTCCGGCGACCTTATATCCGACTGGAGCCTGGCCAGCGCCATCCACGTCATCCGCACGATGCAAACCGACCCCAATTATATCGCGAGGATGCTGAAGGAGTATCAGGAGCGCGAGTTCGTGGCGCCTGACAAGTGTTCTTGGTGCAGGATGGAACGCAGCGAGGAAGAGCCGCTCTTCCGATGCCACCAGCGAGGGTGCCTGGAAGGGCTCCCGGCGTGCGGCCCTTGTATCGGGATTGCGCACCAGACGATGCCGAAGCATCTCATCGAGGTAGATATATTATCGTTTTCGTCATGGTTTCAATTTTTAATTTTTTGGGTTAAGGAATGGTTCGACAATCGTGATCGCTGGCAACGGACGTCTCTGAGGCGGGCGGGGTTCGTGCAGCAGCTCGGGCACGGTGGTATGCCGTGCCCGAATCCGGCCCCGTCCGTCGTGGTGGAAGAGATTCTCCATCTGGATGGCGTCCACGAGCTCTGGACGCGAGATTGTCGTTGCGCGCACGGCTGATTTTTTTGCATCTTCCATCACGTCTTGTATAAATTTTAATCACATTTCACATTGATTTCTGTGTTCTACCCTCATGTCGAGACACCAACGGTCGCTACAGCCGGCGAGCGGGTGAGTAACAGGTGAAAAACAACGTGGCCGGGACTCATTCTACCAAAGGAACGCGCAATCCCCGGCCTGCCTAGAAGGACGGCGCAGAGCCGCTATCCACAAGCTGTGGATCTTGATATTGGCCCAGCGATATTTTATACGGGCGCGGAATGTTTCCGTCACGGGGGCTAGAGAGGCAGGGCACTGGCAGAGTTTCCTCCGACGGAGGGCGGAGGCGATGGCGCGGATCGCCGCCGAATACGAAAAGGCGCGGAGTAGCGCGTGATTATTCCAATGCGGCCGAATAGGCGCAATATGTATGCTGTTTTGATCCCAACCAACCAAGGCTTCTCTCCTGTCTCATTCTCAGCTCACCATGGATGGTTTCGGCGACGAATTATTCGCGCAGGGGCTGCTCATACGCAACCTTCAGACCGACCCTCTGTACATGGAAAGGGCGCGTGTACAATACCAAGCCCGAACGGTGGCGGGGCCCGACAGTTGTGTCTGGTGCCGAGCCTCCATTGACGACGAGGCCATTTTTCGTTGCCAAGATCTGAAATGCATGCAGGGCTTACCTGCCTGCGGGCCGTGTATACGGATCGGTCATCAGCTGAATCCTTTCCACAATGTCGAGGTGCGTGTAACTGTTTATGATAATTGGTGCTCCCAAAACTGATTTAAATTACAGGAATGGAGGGAGAAGCGCTTCTGGAAGCGCCTGACGCTTCGGGACCTAGGCTACGTCTATCAGCGCGGGCACGACGGGCTGGCGTGTTCCAATCCCTCTCCCGGCGAGGAGACTCAAATTGTCATCACGGCAAGCGGGCGCCATGAGCTGGTGGTACGGGACTGCCAGTGCGAAGGAAATGAGGTGGCGGCAAAGGAGGCGAAGATGCGCGGGATGTAGTGGGATCTCTTGTCCGCCGATCGAATAGTTCGTGTGCCAAGTTAGGGGTCGAACAGATTAGGTAGTCAAATGCTCCCGATCTTGATGTGTGACTGGTTGATGCGATGCTTGATGCGCGTTTCGCCCTCTTGCACCACGCAAGTAATTTGCAAGATGGCTCGCTTGGGACTTCGCTTACTCTGCTCTGGGTCCTACGTTGTTCTTTGGACCCACAACAATGCCCCGTACCCGACGCGACGACGACGTCCACTTTGGCGATGACCTGCCACATGTGCGCGCTGACATTGGCATTGGTGTTTCTACCGACGGTCTCCGCGTGCGGTCCGACTTCGCAAATGTACGACCACTGAAACGGCGGCGCCACGAACCCGAGGATTTGGAGGACAGTTACGCCCGCTGGGTTCCTGTGCCGGATGCCGATTTGGGTGAAGTCCAAGCAGTAGCCGACAGTGTCTCATCCTTCGACATGCCGCCGGAAGATGACGATTCCAGGAAACGCAAGCGTTATCAGAGCTCCGTGAGTCGGCGTCTCCACTTCTACATTGTGTAAAAATTGATATATGATACAAGGACGCCCCGATGAGTCTGTGGAAGCCTCTGGACCAGTTTTTTCTCGACTGGTTCCTCAGGCGGGATGGCCTAGGCGACTATTTACATGATACGACCTGCGGCTGCTGCGGTGTTGCCTATAGCGGAACGACTCGTTTCTTTCGGTGCGCACCGTGCGGTGAATTTCTGCAGTGCGAGGACTGCCTCAAGACGCGGCATCAACTCAATCCCTTGCATTGCATTAAAGTACGTGTTTTGTTCTGTGAGGTAACGGACGGCGAGCTGATGACGCGACGCCGGCAGGAATGGACGGGTGACCACTGGACGGAGGCGACTCTGTCGGGCACGCTTCCTGACCGCGCGGGGAGAGTTGGCGTGGGTCTGGTATATCAACTGGGCCACCACGGCAAGCCCTGCGCATTCCCCGGGCCGCAACGATCGATGGTGGTGATGGACGTGCGGGGAATATTTTCGCTGCAATTTAGATATTGCGGGTGCGAGAAAGCCGAGGGCACGAGCAACCTGGACCAATTGCTGGGAAATGCCTGGTATCCGGCGACAACGGTGGACCCGGAAACCTGCGCAACATTCGAGGTGCTAGATCAATTTCGCTTGCTGAATGTGGTCGGCAACTGCAACGTACATGATTTCGTTGGGACTCTGGAGCGCATGACGGACCCGCTTATGACGGCGTCGGTGCCGGTACGTGCTGCTTCGTTGAGGAGGAAGCGGATGGCTGATACTTTACATTTGAACAGGAGCGTTACAAAGCGTTCGGGCGGATGAGCCGCCAGTACAATTTTTTGCTTCGCGCAAAACGGGCGGGGAGAGGGCATGAGGAGCGGGGGTTACGCAAGACATCGCCCGGGGGGTTAGCCGTTATGTGTTGGGCTTGCCCGCACGACGGTAAGAACCTCCCGGATGGTTGGAAGAATGTCGACGCCAAATTCCGGTGAGTACAAGAAGTTTCGGCGACAGGCGCGCACTGAGAATGATGCAGATTTCTCTACATGCTTTTACTGGCTCTGGATGCCAACTTCCGTTTGAAGAACCGCCTTCGAGCGAACGAGCGGCAAGACCCATCCCTAGGGTCGGGCCTGGGATACTTCGTGGAATCGGGGCCGTACAAAGAACACCTGCGGCATTACGTAGCGGAGAAGGATGTGAGTGCGAAGGAAAGGCTGAAAGACTGCTTGCTGACAGCAACATACTCATCTAGGTCAGTTCTTGCATCGCATTCGCGGCGCTGCTTCAAAAGGAAACACGCCTAACAACGGGTCTGCGCGTCTCGGGGGTCGGGGGATGTGTTTGCGCCCGCCATGGGTTGGTTCGCCCGCAGGGCCTCGGTGACTTGCAGAAGGGAGAACGGTACGCGCCCGTGACTGAGGGAGGTGAATGGTCGACTAATATTCGATGCAGATACGCAAATATGGACTACATATTCTTATCGTCTCTCATTCGCGTGTCCGTCCTTTGCCTCGCGATATCTTACGATATAGCCTGCCAGTGGAAAGTCAATCTGGCACCCCGCGCTAAGAAGATCGCCAAGGATACCCCGGTAACGACTTCCCTCGACGATTTGGAGATACAATACGCGTTACCCGTTTGGCATGCGGTCGCGCACGAAGTGAGCTGCCAGACCGAAAACTCGCTCAGTTATGCGGTCGGGGTTGGGCGGACGGACGGGGAGGGTATAGAGAGGACTTGGGCAATCCTGAATCCCGTCGGCTACGCAACGAAGGAGATGGGTGACGGAGCGCGCCACGACGCCATTGAGGACAAGGTAGATCGCTTGAATTACGAGAAGAACGTGAGACAAGGTGTGTGCTCGTTGTTACCTGTGCGGCGTGATATCTAATGGCGGCGGTAGGGACAACGCTGGCGCGGAAGTTGATTGTTGCCCTCGCCGAGCGCGACAAGCAGGTCGAGGGGTTTAAAGAGCTGGATGGTAGTTTGAGCAGCAACTTGCGCAAGTTGTGGACTAAGCGCATCGACGACTGGTTGTCGGATAGGACAAAACCGAATCCGTATTGCCTCGAGGGGGGCAAGCAGGGTGAGTACACGTACTGTTCATTCAGATTGAAAACGCTGACGAGGTTTCCAGCGGGCCCCACGGAAGCAGAGATTCTGGCGGAGTTGAAGGCCGCAGAAGCGCAGGAGGCAGCGGAAGGGCGGGCGCCGCTGAGCGAAACAACCTCGACGCCGTCAGCTTTCATCAAGGCGGGGCTTCAGCTCGAGGAGGCACAGTAAGTGAACTCGGGCCCCAGAAATTCGACGGCTGAGGTGATTTCACAGGCGCCGTATCAGAGCTGAGGTGAAAGGGCTGACTCTCGTCACTGCCGACCGGTCCAGCCAGATCCAAGAGTTGCGCGTCGCGTTGCTCAAGAAGCTGCGTACCTACGAACGGCTACAACTCGCGTATATGCCAGGAGTCGCTACCCTGCGAGCGGCGGAGGAGGAAACACGAGACGGTGACTTGCCTGCACCAAAGGCAGAACACATCAAATTGTGGATGCCATCCGACCTGACTGCGGTGCAGCGCCGGTCTGGCTGTCGGCGGGGGCTCGCGGCAGTGGAGGCCAAACTTCGGCGGGGCCAATGCGCGGATGCGCTCGGGACGCTCAGGAGCCGACTGCACGCGCAGCGCCATATCATCGCGTGGCGCAACGCGAATGCGGCTGGGCAGAAGAGCTCGACGCGCTCTGCGACCCTGATCGGCCGAGTGGGGGATCGAGTGGCGAGGGTAGCGGCGAAGTATCGCCATGCGAGAGCGGCGTTGATTCAGTTGGAAGGGGTGGATCATGCGCCGGAATTCAAGGAGCTGAAGGATGAGGATCTGAGCGTGGAGCTGGAGGAGGAGAACGATATGGTGTCGAGGAAGAAGCTGGCGCGCTTAGGATCGACGAAGCGATCGCGCAACGAGCCGACCCGAAGGAAGAAGGGGATTTCGTGGATAATGATGATAGGGGGAGGGCCGGGCGAGGACGAGGCGGAGCTACATGATTGTAGGTGCAATTCCTTCCCTACCACTTCTTGCCAGGACTGACGAAGGCGGGTGTGTAGCGGTGCGCGTGGAGTGGTCGAAGGCGATGGCACGGAGGGACCGTTGGACGGAGGAAGTGAAGAAGCTGAGGGAGGAAATGAAGTTTGTCTTGCGGATGTTGCGGTGGATACAGTCGGAGTGGCGGATCCGGGCGGAACAGCGGGAGGACGTGGACGCGGCACTGGCCGCCGGGCTCAGGGGATATGCAGCACGTCAAGTTGCGGTACACCAGCGTATTGCGGCGGGATTTCACGCAGGCTGGAATAGGTCCGTAGCGACGGCGGTTCGAGATGCGGTACGAGAGGACGGGACAATTGAGCGTGCGCTCTTGGACAGCGGGACGGTAGAAAGTGCGCCAGTGGTGGGACTTGTGGAAGTGGAGCAGGCTGTGGCGAGGGAAGGAGAGGAGGACGGGGACGGTGATGACGGAGATGGTGAGGACGGCGCGCGCGAAGGGGCAGAGGACGGGGAGGGTGCAACGGAATAAGGGATGGTGCGGGCGGCGGGGTGCGGGGCGAGGCGCGCGACGATTTGCGAGTAGCAGTATTTTGTCCCAAAATGGAAATAGATATGATGGTGTGGATCGAAAATGGGCATGGGACAGCCGAGGGGATTTCCCCGATACTTTATCCTGCACGCGTGACCTTGAAAGTGGCGGAATACAGCTAGAATGGCTGGTATGGGGGGCCTAGCCAGCCCCTGGCTACGGCCGGGTGAAATGTAAACAGTAATCCTGGCTGTGTCCAGCGGTGAAGGCATTATGGTACACCTACGGGTGCTGTACTACCTACTGAGCCCAAATAGGTAGTGGACAGAACTCGACCTATGGGGCCGCTGTATGTCAAATAGTTCTCCCCATTGAGCCATTTAGGAATTATGTTATTTGAGGTGTCATTGAACTCTGTGATTTATAGCACTGGCCAGTTCAGTCTAGACTGTAATCTCATGTGTCCTACGTACCGTGAAAGGCCAACAGTTATGGTCCATATACACCTCTGACTTACAGGTTCAGTGGACACTCACAGGATGCATACCTAAATTCCCAAGACCATATACCTATACAGTCGACTATCTCACAATGCGTGATACAGCAATGCATACCTGCCAAAAAAGTCTAGCAATGTATAGGATTTTGGATGGAACAAGTAGGGCTGCACACCGTCCCCGTCTTTACGGGTGTGACGGGGGCTGTCAACGGCAGCCCGTCCCGTCCCGTCGTGACTTTTTTCGGCGGAATATACGGGACGGGTACGGGACGGCAAATTGCCGTCCTTCCCGTCAAAGTACTGTGGTTGACGGCCGTTGACGGGTTTCGTGGTTCATTCAGCTGAATTGATACGAAACAACGGGAAATTTGTTCCTAAAATGCTCACCCAGAATTAAAGACTGTCATTGAGTCCCATAAGTTCCTCTAGGGTGGTTGATGGAATTTCATGTGTTGGAACCAACGACCACGTGACATGGCGCGTCCTACCAAAGCTTCTGCTTTTGCGTGAATTATCAGAAAAGGTCTGATTCAAGGCATGCCAGAAGATTCCTAGGCACATCGAACGCTTACAGCAACCCTAGCAGCTTTGCTTAATCATTCCGTGTTGAGACACGAATCCAGGATTAAATCCGGGATTAATTAATCCGTACCACTGCCTACCGGATATGGAAGGTGTGGGAGATTAATCAGGATTAATCCGGATTCAACGTGTTCATAGGAAACAGCAAAAACCAACGTATTCGGGGTTCGAACCCACGACCTCAGGAGACCGAGAGTGAACAGAATCTGTGACTTTCCAACTGAGCTATGCAAGCATGTTAAGGAGTGGAAAATATAACCTTAGACCTTGTTCTAGCACTACATTTCTGTGTGGAAGCTGCTCTCAAATGCAAACTCACAAACTTTGACAAGCAACAACTCAGTGAAAATGATGGCAAACATGTCCACAACCTTATTCTGCTAATTCTGCAGCACCTGGCTGTGTAAACTTATTGTCTCAGGGGTGCCCAAGCTGTTGCCAAAGGTTGATCAACATGCTCGAGCTCCCATCACCTTAATAAATCTTTGCCAATTAAAGGGAGTGGATTGTTGTTATGTTTTAATCTAGCAATCCGCCACATGAATCAACCCAAAACCTGTTCAGAAATGGGAGAATCAGGGTAGGTCAGGCTCAGCCATTGGGATGCTCTGCTTCTTAAACTAGCAAGGTACACATGATTTATCTAAGTAGCCACAATAGGATCCTCTACTCTCACTGCCCCCAGTGTTGAATCGCTTTTGGGAGGTCCAAAATATCTCCTTTTACAGAGTATAGTATTAGGGACAGTCATTCTGTCAATTCTCTCTCAAAAATGATTTTTGCCAGAATCAATTCAAGTACCCCGATTCTGGCTCGATTCTGAACCTAAAGACTGTGCAGTAATAGAGAATTCCTGAATCAAGATGCATATAATGGATGCCACGTTCCTAAAATACAGACAGGAATCTTTCATACAAAAACTTCCAAAAAAGCAGAGAAATTAAACAGAAACTGGGGGAGAACTGCAATTGAAGAGTGGAGAAGATTTTGATAGGCAGTGATTTTGTGATGAACGAGAACTAGAATCAGAATTAATGCCAAAATCTTGGTTGAAGCACCTCCATAGTTGCTTCAACAATTCTGCAATTCTGATTTTCGGTAATTTTTGCATGATTATGATGCAAAAAGAATACAAGAATCAACATCAGAATCAGCGGCTAAACATGGGAGCAACAATGTTTGAGATGCAGACATTTCAAGATGGTAAGGAAGATCTTCTTGCCTTCAATGTGTCGCTGTGTTAATTTGTGTAGCCTGTGCGGCTGTTGGAAGCACTCATGGAGAAAAGACAGCTTGGATAAGCCACCTAATTGGTGGGCAGCAGAAGGATGGATCACAGATATCCTCCTGCTTCACCAGAAGCCAAGGCGGATGCAGCCACACTTATAAACCTTTGATGCATTTGATGTTGAAGGAGTACAGGCTATTTCGGCTATTTTAAATCTTGTGGGAATTTTGTTTGGAAGGCCTTAAGGGCTGGGCAAACCCCATTTAAGGCCCTCAAACACTGCTTTAGCCAGCCTTTCATACTATGATGCACCAATGGAAACCTGGGGCAAGCCAGAAAACACTGCTCAGTACTGATACCACATACACATTTATTCTGCCTGAGCCCTGGTTTATGTTGAGTGTTAGTTGGACTTGTCCTTTGAAATTAAAGAGAAGCCAAGGATGGGCTCGTGACCAGCCTCCCTCAGAATGGCAGAGTGACAGGCACCTCAGGCCCATTAGCAGGGCCTGAGTTTGATTTTGGTTCTCCAAACACTAATTTTCTCAATAAAACTCAATACACCTTTATGGTTCCTTGAAAGCTGTAGAATAAAATTTGATGAGGCAGATTTGAGGGTTTATATATTTCTTCCCTACCCCCTGTTTTTCCTCAGAAGAAAATAAATTTGAGGTTGCACTGACACTGAGGCAATCAAAATGAAATCAAACTCAGGCCCTGAAGATGAATTGAGACCAACATGTGTACATGGGGTACAAAGGGTCTGTCTACCCCGGTAGACCAAGGTACACCCAGGTACACAAACTAAGACAGAGGTCTGTCTACGGGGGGCCGGAATGCAGTGAAGGAAGGCCTACTTGAATAGCAAGTTTTCTAAACACTTAATTAGTTCCAAGGATAAGGATTATTTAGTGCTATTAGTTGAGTTGAACATTCTTGATATTCACATGCTCCAGCTCTACAGTTTTCTCACTCCAGTGGCTTTCTAAGCTTTATTACACCTTCCAATATTCCTTTGGCAGACCCAACCAATTACTTGTGTTTTGAAGTGTGTGATGTATTTCTATTTTACGCTGTAACTGGCTATGTGTGGCTAAGCAGCAGTACCTACAATAGAGTAGAGGGAGAGGTAAGGTAGCTAGGTGGGGTGTAATGGAACCTATTTAGACGCAAGCACAAAAAAAGAAGAAATAAAGTATTGAAAGGGGAAAGGGTTGTCAGAGGGAGGACATAAACATGCGAATAAGGTACAGTGAGGGAGCTTTCGGGACACGGTGTGGGTGGGATGGGTCTGGGGAGGTGAATGAGAAAATAGGAATCAAATGGAAAAGATTAAAGAGCAGGGTTCAGGTATGGTAGGGGAAATGAAGAGGACTTATCCAACGACAGGTGAAGCTCGCGTTGACGTGCAGCAAGGGAGACAGCCAGCTCTTTACGCTTTGAAGTTCTGCTCATTTAACACTCTGGTCATTGTTCTTGATCTGCACATCTCATATGACAGGCTCAAGGCCGATCTCTGGAACCATGAGGAGTTCATCATTCATGCTAAAATTGGCTGTAAGATCACTTACTATGTGAACCATGCCATAGCTGCTGCCCCTAATCAAAACAGCACTGTGTCTTCTTCAGGTAATTCTGCTTCCCCAACATTGCAATGTTGCTGACAAGCTAAGACTACTACAACTTGCTGCATGGTGATTTGATGGTTCAGTGGTGGGTTACATGCAAGGCTCAGTTTCCGAATCTTTTCTGTCTTGTGCACGACTTGATGACCATCCTGGGTAGGTGTAATCACTCTCAATACATAATTGACTCAGTCACTCTCAGGGTCTGCCATTGCGGAGGAACACATTTTCTCCAGTGAACCTTGCACAATTTCCCTCAGGCATGTGAGTGTGAAACCAGGCACAATCAGAACACTGATACTGGTGAAACAACATCACATCTCCGCTATGCTCACATGGCCATCTGGGAGATGCTTGGGTAGGTATACATGTTGTATGTAGTGTTTAAACATTCCCCTGTGTCAACCTATTTTACCACACACACAGGCATGCTGGGGATCATGCTGTACCACCAGAAGGTCTGCAGTCCAATCTACGAACAACTGTCAGGTTTTACATAATAACCACATTAGACATGACAAAAAAGAAAATTGTGACCCATCCCATTGGGTTCTAAGGAGCATTTCTGTGATTTTTTTTTCTTACAGGACAAAAGGATCAAGAGATCACAAGACTTTTCATTTTGTTGATGTGAATATAGCTATGATATGCTCTGAATATGATATGGCCTCTGAGCAGTGAATATTATACACCATTTACCATATCATATTCATATTTGGCAAGCACTACTGCTATCAGTATGGAGCCGGAAACTGGGCCAGAAACACACTAGACCTCAGCAAGATCACAGTGTATTGACAAAAACAGTGCTGCAACAAGGAGAAGATACAGCACAGTTATACCTTAAAATTGTATCTAAGTGACTAGCCAGGTTTACAACCCCAAGTCCAAGTATATTTATCATGTATCTGTAGTTGTACAAAGAGATATGTTAGATTTATACTGCAAAGTGGTTTGTATTGACGTGCGTGTTGTGTAAACCTTGACTTCCATTTCAGAACGGGTTTGCACTTTGAGCTAGCTGCCACACATACAAATGTGGTGCTAGAACAAGGTCTAGTGTTATTTTTTGCAATGTTTTACATGCTTGCATAGCTCAGTTGGAAAATCTCCGGTTCTGTTTATTCTTGGTCTTCCGAGGTCGTGGGTTCGAATCCCGAATGTGTTGGTTTTTGCTGTTTCCTATGAACACGTTGAATCTGGATTAATCCTGATTAATCTCCCACACCTTCCATATCCGGTAGGCAGTGGTACGGATTAATTAATCCCGGATTTAATCCTGGATTCGTGTCTCAACACGGAATGATTGATCTAAGCTCCTATGGATTCTTACGCTCATATCACCCAAGATTCACGAAACAACTCGCGGTTTGTCGCATACGGAGGCCATCCCGTTATTTAACGGTTGACGGCCGTCTTTTTGCTGTCCCGTCCTGTCTCGCGGCCCAAAAAATCAAAATGACGGGCGCCTTTTTTACTGTACCCGTCACGGCATCAAGGATTGACGGCCATACCCGTTGACGGGACTGTGGGCAGCCCTAGGAATTCGAACAAGTGGCCAATTTGATATTTCATAAACCCGATAATGCATCGCATTCTGGAGATCACGGCAGGGAAACAAGCAGTATCAATTTTGAGACAGTTGACTGTATCTGCTTCATTTTATACTGGGATCGAGGTCAAAAATGCTAAGGTGGCCCAATACCCAGTGTTCGCCCTAAGGCCTAAGGCCTTAACCCTTAAGGCCTTAATTAAGGTCTTAAAAATGTTTTGCCCCAGCTACTCGACCTTAATAAGGGCTTAAATTATCACGTGTATGATTTGTAATTAGTGTTTTCCGGGTCGGGCCGGGCCTGAAAGCCCGGGGCTTGGGCCGGGCTTGAGCGGGCTTGGGTCGGGGAAAACCTCAGGCCCGACCCGACCATCGGGCTTGGGCCTAGGCCCGGGGCTTGGCAGTAAATAATTATATATGCACATTAAAGAGCAGATTTCAGCAAGATTTTGCTCACGGGACTTCCAAGTAACAGAAGCATGAATGTGGGATCTAAGCTGTTGTTATCTGTTGGAATTTGGCTTTGCAGTCAGAGAAACAACTCTGAAAGCCTATTTGGGAATGTGAGAAAGACACATTTAGTCAGCCAGCGATCATGGAAATCCGACTTGGGGTTTTCGGTGTGCCAATAGAATCACTCTACACCGACTGTCATCAAAAAATTTTGTGTAGAGTCTGACTACGGGAGACTAGGAAAAGCCCGGGCCTAGGCCCCGGGCTTCGGGCCTGAGCAAAACTCAGGCCCGACCCTAGGCCCAGTACAAAACCGGGTCGGGCTTGGGCCAGGTCGGGCCTGAAAGCCCCGGGCTTGGGGGCCGGGCTCGGGCCTGGGCCCGAGCCCGGCAAATCACTATTTGTAATTTTCCAATTTTTCACCGCCATACCGATGTCGACCACAGTCTCACTCCAGCAATATTTCTACCAGGGAATGATCAAACAGAATGTGTCTCACTATCACACCTACTGCAAAGCATGTGTCAAGCATCACCTAGACGGGATGGGAGCAACGATGTCTGACACGAGACTTTTCAGGATGGTAAGGAATATTTTATTGTCCTGATGTCGCTGTGTTAATTTGTCTAGTAGCCTGTTCGGCTGTTGCAAGCACTCGTGGAGAAAAGACAGCTTGGATTAGCCCCCTAATTGGTGGGAAGTATAAGGAGGGATGTCCTCATGCTTCCCCGGAAGCCAAGGCAGATGCAGCCACACTCGTAAACCTTCGGCGCGCGTGATGTCGGAGGAGTATAGCTATTTCGGCTGTGTTCTATACCGTGGGAATCTTTTTGAGAAGGGCTTAAAGACCTTAAGAATTAAGGCCTTAAGAGGCAGGCGAACGCGAATTAAGGCCCTTAGGGTGAACACTGCCAATACCCAGTCAAAGATGATATATGTTGAATGACTTTAGAAGAGTTGCCCTTTCAGTGTTCGCCCGAAGGCCTAAGGCCTTAACCCTTAAGGTCTTAATTAAGGCCTTAGAATTTTTCGGCCCAGCGTCACAACCATAATAAGGCCTCAAATTATCACGTGTACCATTTGTAACTTTCCTTTTTTTCCCATTGGCTGATGTCGACTACCATCTTGCTGCAGCAATGTCATTCCACCAGGGAAAAAACAGGCCTATCTGGAGGGGCAGAGAAGCCCTGTACTTGGAAACTGTCGGCATGTGTGATGGACGTAGAGGAGGAGATTCCGATGGGTTTGTTGGCAGATGAGACTGAGGAGGTACCCCCCGATGAGATGAGGCTAATTCTGACATTTCGGCTGTGCCAAATACCGTGGGATTTTTTCTATCGAAGGCCTCAAAGGCCCTTAGGATTAAGGCAAGCCTTAAGGAGCTGGCCAACCCGATTCAAGGCCCTCAGGGTAAACACTGTCCCCTTTTACCTTGAAGTTTGTTTGGGCAACCACAGAGCCACGGAAGCGAGATTTGTCTGTTCGGAGTTGTTACAGTCAACACAGCACTGTGTCCATAATCTGAATGTATCCTGCTGTTAGTGTTGTCGGGCAGGTCAGAGTGGGTCTGGGTCGCAGGATATCCTGGGCTTGGTCCTATTGTTTCCAAACTATACCAAGGTGAGTATTACAGTCAATGAAGCTCATGACTCCCCGCACACGAGTAGCAGAGCTGCTTCACCCTTGAGACAAGACTTGTCAACATTGTACAGCAGACCTGTACTATATCAAAATTGTTCGGGATCTAGTGATTTTGGATCAGAATTCCAGAGTGGAAAAGCATGCAAGAGGGCCCAAGCTGGTTGAGCTTTCAAAAATTCTGACGCTAAAACATAGGGTCAGGACCAAGTCAGGCTCAAAAAGCCTGGGCTTGGGTCAGGTTGCTGCCTTTCCAATAGAGAGGATGCGCAAAAGCCGCATGCGGATTTCACAGCTGCAGACCGTAACATACTTCTTTGGCTCTCGGGCACCTCTAGGAGTGTTGAATGACACCCTCTGACCAAGAGAGCCCCCTCCAAAAAAAGCCGCCTGCAGTCAGCTTGCGCACCAAAAAAGCCGCATGCGGCTTTGCGCATCCTGTCTAATATTTGGCCACTGCTTGTGGTGGGTGTGGGTGCAAAAAAAAAAAGGTGGTGGATCGCATCATCGGCGTCCTTCGGTCACTCCTCAGGGCAAGTGTGATTGGAACTCAAAAATAGTATGGAGGGAAATTTGAACACACGCGAAAGGACAAGCACTGTGTTCAGCCAGGCCATAGACAGCAAAGTGTCTAGCCTGTGGTAGCCAAGCTAGATGTCTATAGCCTGGCTGAACACAGTGACTGAAAATGCCAGCATCTTTTCTGATACCTTTCAATAGTTTCCCTTCGACCCAGAACAGTTTTCTCACCATAAAATTGAATTGTATATGAGCAGAACTCAATGCTGTCAACTGTTAAATGATAAAAACCAATGTTTAACAATACAATCCATCTACTAAAATCATCAAACATGTGGGCTTGGCTTGTATTCATCTTCGCAACTTCAGTAAATGGGAGCCAACCACATTATTGAGATTGTTCACGGTTCCCTTTTTCGGCCCTTTTTCACTTCCTTTTTCACTCCCTTTTTTGTGTCTCGAGCTCAGAGAAGAGTAATTAGATGAACATAACACCTAGCATTTCCCAATTTCCGTCACTTTTGAACTTATGCTAGGTTTCTTCTCCCTTTTCAAACATTTTTACATGCAAAGTTGAAAAGGGAAAAACAAACCTGGGCCAAAAACAAAGCAAACTTGAGAAGTCAGAAAAAAAGGGAGAGAAAAATGAGTGGAAAAGGGGCTACTGTGAATGACCCTATTTGTACATGTTGAGTTGGGATCTGTTTGTATAGCTGTGCGCTAGATGCGGACAGCCACAGTGTCCCATCGAGAAAATGACCCGAGTTGGTTCGTGCTGGCAGATGGCTGAGCTATGCCTGTGGGCACATCAAGTATGGTTGATGCACTGGTTTTATCTGGGCTTCAGTGACCATTGCTTTTAGGCACATGCCACGAAAAAAATTTGCATGCACCCAGGATCGAACACACGCCAGTATGCAGTTCAGAAAGCGGGCCGGTAATATAGCCGGTTACAGCCACTATTTTATCACAAAAAATCTAATGAAACTCGTAAAAAAGACTTCAACACAGCCACTATTTTATCATAACGATCCCGGGGGACTGACTTGTTCAGAGGTCGAAAAATCCTCATATCGATTTCCCAAATGGACGATTACTTATTACATAAGCACTCGTAACGAAAACACATCTAGTCATGTGATCGCGTCTCGCTTCAACATTGTCACAACGAGACAATCAGTCACGGCGTCACTTCCTTCTTGCTCTTGACTTCCACCAGCGCCACTCACCGTTCACCCAGGCTGTTTTACTCCGTCGTCAGTCCATGGCCTGTTTTGACTCTGCGTCGGCACATTCACCGAATTCGGACTTGAACTTCGCGTCGGTCTAAGACTCGGTGGCCCTGGAGTGGCACAGGGCCATGCTCTCCGACGTTCAAGCTCTCTGACAGATGGTCAGGATATCACTCATGTTCTTATTTGTGCTTCCTTTTCTCCATCGATATTTCATCGATATTGTTCCTAGTACATAGTCTTTTTCTTTCTGTGCCACTTTCCGATTTTTTCAGCCTTGTCATCGTCATGATGATGCCGTCCGATCACCGACACTCCCTTGTTTTGCTTTGGCTTCGACACCGCCTCGTCTACTGTCCGAGATCCATTTTTATTTTGTTCATTTTCATTTTCATTCTCAAGCAGTTGCGTGTATGGGCATACTTGAACCCGTACCTCAGTGTTACTGACTTGACTGTTGTTGCGTTCTTTTCATTGCGGCCGCGAACAAGAAGATCGCTGAGCATGCGGCTCGTGGTGCTGCTCTGGGAGGCAATGACGAAGACGCGGTCCAGCGCCCGGCTCGAGGACGACGACGCGCTGAATGAAGCGATTGTGGTGAGTGCCAGAACAAGTATCTTCCCACAAGCGGTACTGTACTATTTCGACCGTAGGTCTGCAACCGCCGTGGCGAAATTGCCTGAGTCGACTCGAATCTCTTACTGCTCGACCGTCTCACTCTCGCAGAATATTTTCTTTTGCCGCAGGCGCCAAAGACGTCAACGACAAACCTGCACATTTACTGATGCATTAGGTCTTGTGGAACCGATCCGCGAGCCGGGTGAGTAGCGCCAACGAAAAAGGCAGTAATCACCCACACGAAAGTTGTTGTAAGTGTATAGTTAGATTTGTCGTACTATCCTAATGACACTTCCAGCTACCGCACGCGTGTCCAGAGTACACAAAAGTTAAGTAAATCGTTCGAAAAATATACGGCAGGTTTTTTATGAGGAGAATGGGTTCCCACCCACGCCTATGACACGCTGAACGGGCCAAGCACATCGTACTCGATGCGCAGCGCGTTGACCATGCTGTACGCATTCTCGAACGCAAACACATCCACGGCGCCGAGTACACCGAGCCAGCGTGAGGTGGTGTTGTCCGCACACGTCTGTGTGGCGACGCGGAGGTACGCCTTGAACTCGGCCCAGGCGTTCCCTGGGTTCGCTGCGACGGTTGGCCCAATCGCGGCCGTCACATTGAATCCGCCGTTGATCGCGAACGCGCACGAGGCTTGCAGGTCCTCGATGTCTATAGGCAGTGAACATAAATAGGTGGATCATCAATAGGGAACGGGGACTAACATTTCTTCTGCAGCAAGACATCCTGCTTGGTACCAAGTCGGCCGACGTGACCAGCGACGAACACGTCAAAGTCGAACGTGAGCAGCACGTCATGCGCGGCGATCCACCCAGGAATCCAGTCCGATATCGCGAGCTCTGAGAAGGGCGCCCAGCCGGGGAAGATGACGTCGATGAGCAGCGCGACGCGCTGTGCCGGCGCGTACATGAAGAGGTTGCCCGGTGTGTGGTTAGGGCCATGGTACGATAACTCGAGCGTCTGATTGCCCACGCGCACGGTGTAACTATCCTCGAACGTGACGTGCGGCAGCGGGCGCAGCTCGTCGAGCGGGGACAGCGACGCGAGCAGGCTGAGTGTCTCCGCGTGCGCGATGATGGTCGGGTGCGAGGCGTTGAAGAGCGACGCGCCGCCGATGTGGTCCGAATGCAAGTGCGAGTACACGAGATGGGTGACGGGGAGGTGCGTTGTGTTTCCAATCGCATATAGAAGCTTGTGCCCCATTGTCGGCGGCGCGCTGCAAACGGGATTCGACATTAGACGTCGGGCAGCTGTCGAACTAGCGTGGCGGGACTCACTCGACCACGATGACACCCTGTGTGCTTACCAGGAACATGTTTGAGTACGAGCCGTCCGTCACCCAATACACGCCACCGCCGAGGTCTCCAACAAAGTAGCCGAGCGTGGGGTCAATCGGGGCCGGGTCGACGATGCTGGGAAGAGGCGCAAATTGGATCTGTGTATCACTGGGGCCGGGTGCAATATTGACCGAGTCTCGCGCAACCACTTGGCGCTCATCATGTGCATGCGTGTGACCACAGGCCAACCCGCCGGCGGCCAGGGACAAGACAGAGAACATGCGGATGAGCTGCATTCCGGGTAGTGCAGTAAGTCTTTGGTGTCTATCTGTTGAACTTTGAGTTGGAGGGATTGATATGGAGTCTACTTGGTTTATAGTTTGAGGTTTTATACTCTTCTGAAATGAGTGAATCTGGCCGTAGGAAACGAACCACCGGTCTTATTAATGGCCACACCGTTACTCAGACAGATTCATACCCGTTACTCAGCCCTGAATCAGCCTTTCCCCAACGGGCAGAGTACTCCTACGGGTTGCCGAATTACGCCTCCCAAGTACGACGGGCTTTGGTTTGTTTTACTCCTTCTGGGGGGCCTGTCTGCCGCTTGCAGTACGGTCGGATAAAATCCAGCCGCAACTCGGGAGCATGCGGCGCAACGATCATGCTTTGTGAGTTCGTCTCGTAAAGCATCCGCTTAAGGAATGTAGTACTAACGGAATATTAACGGTTAAACGGATACAATAATGAGAAAGCATTACAAAATCCATGAGCAAGCAGGAAATGCACTGCAATGCAACAAGAATCCGGGCGAGGAGATGATTGCAACCGCATCTGGACGGTCATGTGGTATTTCATTTCTCAGTTTAACACCAGCTCGACCGTTCCTCTTTCGTGCGTCCGCATTTATTACTGTCTTCTAAGCATTTCTAACATCCAAACAATCACCTCTGTCTATCTCATCAGGCTTCAGTTCGCGCCCGTATCCAAAGCCGTTTTTGTTTTCAACAGGCTGTACGTGCAATCCAGTCAACTGAACAAGAATTCTGATCTCGCCGCATGCAACTACCGTAGTCGAGATAAATTTTAAACGGTGTATGGCCTTTCGTTCCGACTCCTGAATCCCTGAACTCCGGCAGTAAATTCTTCACTCTGGGCTCGTTATTCAATCACAACGCTTCGTTAAACTGGAAATTACAGCTCTTTGCGGAAGATAGGGCGCAGCCCAATTTACTTTCATTTTTGTAAGTTTTCACGACATGCGATTGTGAGCTCAGTTCTCAACCATTTTACTTGAAAGTAGGCTCATTCCATTAGGACGGGAAATCCGCAGGGGATGTGGTTCCCCGATCCTTTTAAACTACCTCAAGATCATTTGCTCAGTCAGATTTGGGTGCGATCTGAGCGCAGAACGAGTCCCAGAGGACTCAGCAGTGATCCGAGTAACTTAGATTTTTCAAGTTAGTATGATGTACTTGAGGGTATTCCAGAGGGCATATCATGCCGGCTGTTGGCATGAGGACGCTAAGTCCTAGGGATGGCGGAGTTCTAGATCTTACATCCCCGAGACAGCCCGCCCCGGAATTCGAAGATATGCAGGAGGAGAGTGTTTCATTGGTAAAGAGGCATTTTCACTGACCCAACAAGCTGTGAAACAGCCTAAGCAAGCTGTGTGTACCAAGCACAACACGCTAGTCAGTGTTGAGTCAGTGCTCAAAATTTCGGTGAAAAGGTATCCAGTGTTTTTCGCCATAGACTACCAGAGTTGCTCCGACTTCCGAGACTTGCCCAAGCCTAGGTGTGAGCGGCGCCGATCGCGTCATACGTGATTTTATTTGACATTCCGACTCGGCATGCCACTGAACATTTTACAGCTTCGCACGGCCGAGGTGCTCCGTATCCGGGCCGAGACTCGGCTTCTTGGGTAGAGAACAATTTCCAATGCTGCGGTGGGCGAATTAATCCGTACGGACGCGTAGATGTGTTACTGTGAGATACTAGTGACCCTGATCACACGGCGATTTTTTAAAAAAAAGTGGATATAATCCGCCATGCACAACTCGGAGCGACGTCGGCTTCATGTGCGCGGATGTGAAGCAGCTGCAGACCTTTGGCGACAATTCGGTGAGTAGTTTTTCTTTACCGTTGAATAAATAATGTTCGAGGTGTTCCAGTGCTTTGCTTATGTTCGTGAAAAACATTTTTCCGCCCCGGCACGTGATCGGTGCCGCAGATGCCCGGCGGGTCCCCACACTTCGTTATTAACTAGGTAAAATTACTCCTCATTGGCGGTTTATCGATACCACCCGTAGACCTGCGGAGTGCTTCAGACCCTGAGCCCAAGGCTCTTGTGTAGATTCGAACCTTCCGGCATCTGCGGCAGCAATCACGTGCCGTGGCGGAAAAAAAATGTTTTTCACATGAGCAAAGCACTGTCATGCGAAATCGAAAGGAAAGTCCATTTGGTTTGTACAGGAAATGCAGAACCCTCCGCTACGAGGAATCCGGCTTCCACGCCGAGTGGTTCTGGTCTCCATGATTTCTGGGCTGGTTGGACAAGGTCGATGAAAAAGCAGAAGGAGGAAGCATGAAACCAGGCGGACTTCGGGAATATATAAGCCGGCTATTGTGGTTTGGGATTCTTTTATCGAAATACATGCGTACTACGTGATACTCGCAATTTTGCACATTGTCCTAGAAGATGATGATAAAATTCATGAGCTGGGAGGCGTCACCTGGGT
The DNA here is from genome assembly GCA_029289565.1 of Mycena galericulata. NCBI lineage: Eukaryota > Fungi > Basidiomycota > Agaricomycetes > Agaricales > Mycenaceae > Mycena > Mycena galericulata. Next base: position 222,440 of record JARKIA010000131.1, on the reverse strand, counting down.
GCTCCAGCCAGTAGCGAACATTTCCAAAATTATCGCCAAACTCGCGTACGACGTCGCCGCGAGGGAAAGCTGCTCAGTGCGAATCTAGATAAGATGTCAGCTTTGAAGGTACACACAAGGATTCAGAGGCAAACATCGGTCAAGTCGGTGCTGTCCGCCGTGTTCAGCTGGAAGCTCGCATCAACGATGTCGTTCTTGACCTGGGTATTCAAATGGATGATCAAACGCAACACTAAGGCAGCGTTAGAAACCCACGAGTTTGAATATTTGAGCGAGAATCTGCAGCTTCTCTGTGGTGAGACACATGTGATCCATTTCGCTCGCCGCAGCCGTGACGACGGGGCTCGGTTTCTGGATGGCATTCGGCTGGCTCTCCAGTGCTGCCAAGTCATTTTTCCTGTCAGCAAGCTCGTGCTGGATTTCTGGACGTCAATGCTGGTCGTGAGGAAAAATTCTACGATGTAGCATAATCCCAACATACGTTGAACTTTGTTGAAATATTCATCGACCTCCTTGATACCGGGGACGAGTGATGCGGCGAAGGAGGCCTAAATCAGGCCATCAGAATCAAACTTGAGCGGAAGACGGTGACGGACATAGGCGAATGGCGCAAGGACGCCTGTGGCCAGCAAACCCGCTCCGACGCCCGCTGCAATATCAGCACTGATTCCCAGTTTCTTGGCCTAGTACGGGAGGTGAGCGGTCGCACGCAGAGAAAATTAAGGCAACACGCACAGATTCTTCGTATTGCGCAAGCTTCGTCTTGAGGATCTCGATGTCCTCCTTCACCCGCTGGATGTCGATATAGGGTTTCTCAATCGTGGCTTCGAAGTACCCCTTGAATGAGGCCACGTTATTCTCGAGTTCTCCGTAAGCGTGGAGGAGGGCGTCGATCGCCGTGACGGTGTGGTCATTCTGGTCGATTGACTGACAAACATTATCAGATCACTCAGAAGTGGATGAGATTATCCAGGACACACATTGGCGTAAAATGCGAGCCTTGCCTTCTTGTCAGCAAGTGTCATGGTGGTGGATTGAAGAATGGGGAGGATGCTCTTGGTAAAGGCTAGGATGCACTGTTGGACCGCTGGCCGACGGAGAACCAGCACTCACTATCGATCAATGCCTTGCCCTGTGACGCCAAGGTCTCGGTCTGGCTGAGACTCTGGTTGAACGTCTGCAGTAGCAAGGGTTGGCATAACGTGAAGGGCAAAAAAACATCACAAACATCACTGTACCCCCTCCACGTGGGTGCGAGCTTGCCGATCACCTTGCCGTCGGGTCCCTTGAAATTTTGAGCATCGATCTGAGCGAGGAGGGAATAGATCCGGCCGAAAGCCAGTTGAGTCTCGTGGATTGCTTGAAGGTTATCCTGCGCCTCCTGGACCATAGACTGACGAGTAGCGGGATCGTTCATGAAGTCGGAGAGAGCTTTAGTGGTCCCTGCCGGGTCCTGCTGCACCTTCTGGTCGAAGGCCGTATTGAGGGCATCGGGATTGGCGAGTAGGTCGGAAACCTGACCGGGGGTGGAGACGGTGACGGACATGATATTGAGGGATCTTCAAACTTGAAGGCGACAACGGGTTGGGATTGTTATGCGCTGTGCAGTATCTATAAGCGGGGGAGCTCTTGTAATGACGTGATTTCTGGCCGACCGATCCCAAGGCCGGAAGTCTCGAGTTTTCCGGAGTCCACTCTAAGACAGCAGCTTGAGGATCTTGAAGGGATACTCGCGCCCATCAGAAGAGCGAAATTCGCCAGAACTTGCCCGCTCCGGAGAAGGATCGCGCGAACGTGCTGTTATCTGGGAATTCGTCTCAGGCCGCACACCGAGAATCCCAAGGTCAGAAGTCTTGAGTTTTCCGAAGTCCACCCTAAGACAGCAGCCCGAAGATCTTGAAGGGATACTCGCGTCAGTCAGAAGAGCGAAATTCGCCAGAACTTGCCAGCTCCGCAGAAGGAGCGGGCGAAGGGCCAAAGGCGGAGAAGTGAGTCAGTACCTAGTGTATTTGCGCGTTCTGTCTGATGCATATCGCCGATCCAAAGCCTAATGGCGTGATTTCAGCCTATGGCACACGAAGTTGGCCCTTGTAGATGAATCGAGAAGCGAGCAAGCAAGGTGCCAAAGGCGAAGCATGGAGTCCGGGGATTTTAAGTTTCGATCTAGTCTCGCTGGCAGCCACTGTATCGAAGGCGGCTCGAAGCGGCCGGAATTTGATGAGATGGCGGTTGGGAAGGGCCGTCTGATCCGCGTGACGGCATGTCCGTGGTCCGACTCGGGCGTTTCTCGGGAATACTACCTCACCCCGGAAATTCTGATATTTCTGGCCTCCCAAAAACGTTTCTGAAACCTTTAGTTTCAGACGCGCTCCTGATACCTATAGTTTAAGGTGCCGGACCGGGCCGGGCCGACGGGTTTTGGGGGGCCTGAAACTAAAGGTATCAGGAACACGCCTGAAATTAAAGGTTTCAGATACATTTTTAGGAGGCCTAAAATGAGCCTTTTTACGGAGTGCCTACCACCTTTCTGCTGGACCCCCAAAACGTCTGCGAATCATCAGTACCTTGAGCAGGAACGTATCAACGCCACTTGACCGAGGGCATCACCGAAATTCTTAAACTAGCCACGGTGGAGCCAACAACGGCGATTTAATTTGCATGCAGTCGAAGACATCCTCTGAATGAACTACAGTCGGCGGAAGCTCAAGCCTGCCATGGGTTCAATCCGGAAAGCCAAGGTCGCATGTCCGGTGTTCGCAGTAGCGGTTAAACTTATTGATTCGTTGCGTGTCCAAATATTGAACCACAGCCGTCGCCAGCTGCACCTTCCAATTGGTGATCAAACCACTTGAGGGCTTTTGAGTCCAGAGAATATACCTCAATTTAACTTTACATCTAAAGGTCAGAGAGTTGTGCACTCACGATCAAGACAATTATTACTTATTCAACCCGTCTCGGAACCAGGGCATAGTAGCAACCTGGATCAAGGTCTCAGAAAATAGAAGTATGTATTATGGGCCTTCGCCCTTGCTACAGTTCGAGCTCTGACCGACTTGAGTTTAACTCTCTCAAACTACCGCCAAATAAGATTTCAACACTGGTCAAGGGCCCTCAAATAAGGGCCTTTACGCGCTTTTCAAAATCCGAGGGGCTTCTTGCACTTGTACGTCACCAGCAATTAAAGATACACATTCGCGCCGTACAGCTCCCGCATAAAGCCTACGTATGGTCCGACTCCCTCGCGGGGATTATCTCATCGTCCAAATATCCCATGGATGCAGAAGAAGCGCGAAGTACATCGTACACATAATTCACGGGTGTCGTGCCAGGCTGTTTAAATAAAGAGCAGAGCTGGAGACATCCCCCACTATCCTCAGCATGTATCACTTTCACAGCTTGCTTGTCTTTGCGTTTGCGCTTCTTGTTGTACTTGCTACGGCGTCCGGCTCCCCTGATCTCGAAGCCCGACGGTATCCTGCATCCCCAAGCACCCGGCGCGCGCCTTCATCCAGTGCCCGCTGCCAGCCTATCTCCGTTGATGAGTTGAAAACCAGTACGTAACATTCGGGAGGAGTCCAATATGATACTCACGGATCAATTCAGTGCCGTTCTGGCAGACGTTCTACCAGCGCTTGGGTGTTGTCGTCTGGGGAAATCCCCACGCATTCGACAACTCCAAGCCCTCGTTCAATTTAGAAACGACTTTCGATGTATGTTCCCAATTCCGTGGCATGTCCCTCTCTCACAGCTTCACGCTTCATCTCTAGGACGGCTCGGAAAACGCGCAAGTGTGCAGCGAGGGAACAGTCGTCTTAAAGACTGCCGGTAACGCGGACTGCTTTTCAACGAGGACTTATTCAAAGGAGTCTGTGACCGGCGCGTCGGGTGTTCTAAGGTTTTACTACCCGAGTGGTTTTTCAACCGTGGTGAATGGAGCCGTCACAAGTGCGAACCTCCGATTTCCTTCCAGCATTACCCACGAGGACTGATTGCCCTACGTACAAGTCGCGGCACCTGTGACCAGCGGGAAAATCTACGAAACGGTCTTCGAGGTCCGGGACGCTAGTCCCCCGAACTCGAACCCAAGCCAAACGTATACGGTGAATTCACCCTATCCAGACGCACAGGGACACAGGTGATTGCATCGCGTTCACACGTCTCCCTCTTACCTCCCCACACCTTTTTCGCGCAGTTTTGAAGTCCACGCCAACAATGCGCAGCAGACGTACATCCAGATTCATGAACTCCCCGGCGACATTTGTGCCATCCATGTACGAACCTCGTTCTCCTCCTCACCTCCATTATAAACCATCCCCATTGCAGTACACCAACACAACGTGTATACAAAATGCTAGTGGACAGGTTACCTTCGACCTTTATGGCGCCGTGCGGGTAGGATTCAATTCGCCACAAAACGGCCACTACTACTGTATGTCCGACATCACCACGGGAGTGTACTGACCCTCCGCTTCCAGGGTATCTGCGGTTCGACGACGGCTGGGCTGGAAATCAGCTCACTTCGCATAGCCAATTCGACGCGACAATCACAACCTCCGGCAGCGATGATCACTTCCCTGGCTGGGAGTGCCACCAGTAGCTCAGCTTCTGGTTAGGACGACTCGATTGAAACTGTTCTTGTGCCAATGAAATGAATGTTCAATGTTCTACTCGTCACTCTCTCACAGCCAGACGCTCCATCGTACCTCACTTGTTGGAATCACACCATTAGACTTTGGACCGGCGATACGCGCCAGAGAGAACTCGTTAGATACAGATACAGACTGACTCTCCGCATTCCTTGCTCTCGAATCATGGTTCTGTGTTGGATATTCCATGTTCCCACGTCTTTACCCCAGTGCAACCCCAACCTTCGATCCCGTATCACAAAACCTTTGAAAAACGATAATTTATCCCACCACCCACCAGAGCAGATAATCGGGCAAACCCGCAAGGCCACACGGGAGAGACGCAATGCCGACTCGGAAGGAATCGCCCTGAGGTACGAGTAAATATTGTTGTAGCGTCTGTTTATAAGAGACTAGGGTATCGGAGTGCGATGCTTGTCAATAGCCATGCTAAAAGAAAATATCCCCGGTTCAAGGCCTTGTTTGTAAATTTTTCAATCTTGACTTAGCACACTTCGCAGACATCTAGCCTGAATGTATAGGCTTGCTGGTACCACACAAGCAAAGAATTGAGTTTATATGATTTGGTGGCATCTGGTATCGGTCAATTGCACATACATACACGATTTCAGAAGTTGTAAGGGATGATTGGCAGTATTTCTGCTGGCCCGGCAAGAGCGGGTTCTATTCTCGAACTCCACAACAATCGGAGTTGGGGGCGGACTGATTCGGATCAACGGAGCACGGCTGACTCTTTACTTCTATTCATTGAACTGGAGTTACACAAGGGGGCTTTCTTTGTGTACCTGCACTCCAGTTACAACGCTCACAGCAGATGCTTCGCTGGGGCCCAAGTTCCAAAATCAACTGTCAGGCCAGGGTTCAACGTTCAACGCTGATAATCCGCCGAGAACTGCGGAGTCAGGGCGATTCCTTCCGAGTCGGCATTGCGTCTCTCCCGAGATAGATTTGCTGCGGACGGGTACCTGTGGCCTTGCGGGTTTTCCGGCGCTAGAAGAATTGCTACGAGCACGCTTTGTTTTCTACCCGGTGTACGTTCCTTACCCCTGTTTACGATTCAATTCCTTCTGACCTGGAACGTGGTCAGCAAGCAGGTATATAAGACAGTGAGGAATAGACGAAAAGACAATTACCTCCAGCACAGTTTTTCAACTCGTCCAACTCACAACTCGCCCACTCGAATGAAGTTCTTTGCCTGCCTCACTCTGGGCGCTGTGCTCGCGACCACGGCGTTTGCGCAGACCATTTCAATCCAAGCCCCTGTTGATGGCACGACCGTCCAGGCGGGCTCCAGCATTACCGTTGAGGTCATCCAACACGTGGGTCGCGTTGATTTGTAGCCAGCCCATAACATTGAGTTCGAATGTCATGTAGAGCTCTCCAACCGACTTGGTTCAAGCCGCGCTCGCTATCGGAGTTGGAATTCCCAACATTGCTCCTGCGATTGGCGGCGACATCCTGTATAACGGGCCCTTCAACCCGCAACTCCAGAACACCGGCATACCGATTGGACAGGGTCCACCCACCGCGTTCCTGCAGAATTTTACCGTTACTATCCCCGCGAGCACGCCTGCTGGTCTCATGAGCCTCAATGTCGCGCACTTTGACCTGGTCGGGGTGCGTTCTTTATCGCTGATTTCGAACCGATGATTGATTTCTGTGCAGGCTGAGAAGATCCCAAGCACAGAGACGGTCAACGTCACGCTCAATGTGGTTTAGTTTGGGACTTGCGACGCCAGGCAGAAGCTGAGGAAGTAGGAGTGGAACGCCGGATTACGAGCTGGATTGGACCAGATATAAATGCCAACTGGTGGCGCATCGAACACTGAGCCCGTAAATTAGCGTTTTTCAAAGGTTTGTGATATGGGTTCAAAGGTTGGGGTTGGGGAATGCAAGTGATATCCAAACCAAGAGGGAACTGCGAAGTTCCCAGTGTTACGCTTGCTGGTCATATGGTGTCGTATCGGTACGATTACCACCAGCCAAACGATGTGAAGTGGTCCGCTCGGGCGGGGGACGACCTCGTTACCTAGGTCGTCGACGTGGTCTACTTTGGTTCTCGTTTTGAAATCCTCATTGCATCTTATCAAGGTCGAACGCATCATCGATGTGTACTTCCAGTTTAGCCCCAGATTGTATTACAAGGTCACAAGGCTACATCAAACGATGAGTCCGCGATTACAAAGCACTTCCTCGTAAATTGAGACCTTCATCCGAACCCCGAAGTGAAAATGGTATGCCAATTCCTGCCTTCAATGCGAAGGATTCATGCCGGATTTATAACGCACGAGCTGGATCAAAATCCAACAAGCGCAAAATCCGAATCCCACATCCGACTCCGCCTCAGAGGTAATAACGTTTGCGAGGCCCTCTAAAATGTTAATAGGACGGACATTAACATTCTCTGGGTCTTGGCCAGGAGGAGCTCCAAGGAGTTCACCCTGCTTTCGAAGCGACTCGTATGCGGTGCCAATCATCAGGACACTTGCGGCAGAACACAATGAGTGCATCATAACGAAAAACAGGGAGCAACGCTGCGCACCGAAAAACCACGAGGTATCTCCCCAGGTCCTTGTCCTTCAGGCCAGTCAACATAAACAAAGCCAGACCCTCCAGCATATTGGAGGCGAGTTTTCGGTCTGGTGTTGAGCCTAGCAGGTGGCCAATTTCCTGGAGTGCTTCCGGTACTTGAGGCCCTTGCGCTGAGTCTGAAGGAGTGCGCAGACGAATATTCTCGGCCATGACTCGCCCGGAGCTGCAATGTGGGCGTCAATCTCTAAGCGTCATGACTCACGAGTGCGTAGCGCGGACACGGCTCACCTGCCGATGTTCAAAGTGGCCACCAACTCCCCTACGCCCGTTGTCGCATAGGTGAATGTTGCCTGCTGGTGCTGCACAAGATTGGCCAGCATTGTCGCAATCCACTGTTGCATTTGCGTGTCCGGGGACTCTAGCAACGGCATGGCACCGTTTACCGCTTTGGCAGCGCCAACAGCGGCCGCGCCGTCAGGCCAGATGCTGATCTTAGCGAGGGCAGCAGCAGCGGATTTGCTGACCTCGATGTTTGCGTCGCTGAACGTAGTGTCAACATCAGTCTCAATCCGACGCGTAGCACTCTGGCTGTGGATTTCACTGACCTAAGCATGCTCACCAGCTGCGCGCAGGGGTCGAGTGAGATCACCCATGGCAGTGTCTCTTCGTGCTGCGCTACATGACCCAGCAGCTCGCACGCGAATTTGCGAATCTCTATCACAGGCGAGCTTAGATGCGTGGTGGCATCATGTAGTGCATTTGCTTCCACGATAGCTTGGGCGCCTTCCGTGCGCATGCTTATTTTCGCAAGTGCGTAAAGAGCGCATCTGCGCAGATCGTTGTCGGGGTCACTATTCCCTGGATCAATTCCGTCGCAGATGAATCTGTAATGTAGGTACCTCAGGAACGAGACCAGGCGCGCGTAAGGTTCAATCGAGACCACGGAAGCTAAGGTCGTTTCATGTAAAGCAAGATTCCCTAGAATGCGGCTCGTTTCCGCCCGGATTTTGGGATGCGGGTCATAGAGAAGCCGAGCTGCTTTCGCGGTTACTTGCGCCTGGACCACTGCGGCGGCACCGTCGGGCCACCGGCTAATCTCCGCCAAGGCCGCGAGAGCGTGCTGACGGAGCTCGAAGTTGGTGCCGCTGTTGCAGGGGAAGACATTGGGAGTCATGACGAGGGGAAACCAAACATGACGCTGACCTGACGAGAACGAGAAGTTGGGTGCATGGGTTAGACGCGAGAACAGCGGGAAGCGCAGTTGGATGCTTTGCAAGATGCAACATGATGTGGCACGTCCATTTGCGAAGCTCGAGGTTGGGCGAGCTGAGATGCGCAACAACGCGCTCCGGTGCGTGTGCAACCGCAACGGCGCGTGCGCCGTCGAGCGTTAGGGCGACCTTGGAGAGAGCGAACGCCGATGAGCGGCGCACCTCTTCGTCAGGGTCGCTTACAACGATTATATTAGCAGAGGGATATCACATTCGACGTCCAACTCACTTGACGAGGTCCACGAGGCGCTGGGACGGATGTATCTCCAAGACAGCGGCTAATGTTTCCTTATCCATCGCCAGACGTCCCACAACTTGACACACGGATGCGCGAGTCAGAGCGTCCGGTGACTGCAGGAGTTTCTCGATGCACGGGAGTATTTTTGACTCCACCATGGCGCGTGCACCCTCCGGCGAGCGGCAGATTACCGAGAGAGCAGTCGTGGCGCTTCTGCACACACCAGCATCTGAGTCGCTTTTCCCGGAGTCAGTGTGTGTCTCGCTGACGATAAGGCACTCACCTCGTGAGGAAAACAAAGCGCATCGGAAGATTCAGCGAGCATATAGCTGAAACGTTTGATTGCTGCTCCGCAATTTTAGTGATCAGCTTGCTCGTTTTTACGCGCTCCTCTGTCATACGGGAGCTGAGGAGGTTCGCGGCGAATTCTAGAGTCTGGGCTTTTATGATTGCTTGGACACCGTCCGGTGAAATGCTAATCTTGATGAGCGCGAACAAGGCCGCATCGCGAACGTAATAATCCGGGTCCCTGTGGACAGGAAGCCATGAATATTGCGCGATTTGAGGCCTGTATCACGCACCGCAGCAGTCTCACGATTCGCGAGCATGGCTCGAATAACACAGTAGTGTCCCTTGTAGACTTGTGGCTAGCTAGATTCCCTATGAGGACACACGTATACGCCTTGACTTTAACCACCGGGGATTGGAATAGCTCGTCGAGAAGTGCCTCCTCCACTGTGAGAAAGTCCACAAGGACAAAAGCATTCTGCTCGATCTTTGCGCGCTCGGATAGCTCAGCCAGCACAAGGATTCTCGTTTCCGCCGAGGTATGTTCGTGTCTAGTCATTTGTCAATGAAACTCCGCCCGGGATGAGAGTTCCCCACGTAAGATAGCCTCTGAAAGCATCCATTGTCTTCTCGGAGAGCTGGATGCCAGCAGTGGCAATGCTAAAGTCGCGGGCTTGTTCGAGACACAACCGCGTCTTCAGGGGTTTCGCGGCCGCACTGAAGAGCTTTTGGGCGCCGCGACCGAAGATTCCCGACATCCTCGGAACTGAGATACTGGTGGGATGAGAGATGCTGCTTGCCCGAATCTAAGTAACAACAGTGATGTGACTAGTGATGTGGCTCCCGTCGGTGACAGCCTCATGCTCGTTTGATGGCCGGTGATGGGCCTGATGAGGCAGTCGGATAGGAGTACTTGTGTTCAGGTAACGGGTGACGGGGGGTCGTGAACTGAACCTATTGGGTATAGGTGATGGTGACGGCAGGTTTTTATGGCCCAAATAGGCTAAAAAATGTGAAATTTTATCCTCCGGCAGTTGCCGGATTACCATAAATGCAATTTTACCGTGATTGCCGAGGAATGAACATCAAAGAAAATGAACATGTGCGGTGACGGGTGACATACCGTGAACCTACGGTCGAAATGGTACAGTATACTCGTCCTGTACAGGTGTGAATAAAAGCCGTACCCACTCAAATCAAGATATCGCCCATGTTTTATCACGCTCAAGTCATGCTGTGACCGTTGGCGTTTCGCGTTATTCACGCGTCTGCGGCCACCCAACCCATCGTTAAGACTTTAACGCGTCGTGCACCTCGAGTGGACATAAAATATCCCTAGCATACCAAATCTACTCTCAAGATTGATCCCTACTCACGGCTGCTCGTTCCCTGACGGTAAGTTCACTGGCCTGAAAGATGAAGTGCATCGACTCTGATCATGATCTCACCGATCTGCTCCAACTCGAGTCTCTTGCGTAGATTGCTTCAGCACGCCGCAGCAGTATCGCTGCGCTGGCAACTGACGTGTCTGATCCCTCTTTATCTCTGCCGCCTGAGATCTGGCTGTACATCCACCGACTCGGTGCATTTGTTCGGTGCGCCACGAGTTGGCATTTAAATCTACTAGTCCAATACAGCTACATCAGGAAAACAGAATACGTCTGGCTGGTCTGGCAGCAGACCAACCAAGCGCACCATACTGCCAGAAGTGCATCTGGCAGCATAATAACACGTCTATTGCCAGAATCAGTTCTGGCGCCAGAAACTGATTGTGGGTAGTATTATGAGTGCCATGTGTTCCTCCTACTGTACTACACATGTGGTAGAGGATATATTACCATACATGCACAACGAGGACGGTCGCGGATCGGTCACAAGCCAAGACCTGAGTCGTCATTAATGGTGCCGATGAGTGACGATGCAAAATATATACCTATATCTCAACGCGCACTGAGACCTATCGAGGGACGCGGAGGAAGGGAAGGGGATGATTGAGAACCGCTACTAAAACAGTCAGTATACGTACATTTGCAAAACGGGCAAGCACGTACCATTAAAATCATAAAATGTCGCCTTCCCGCCCTTGTACACGGCCCCACGGCCACCTCCACGGCAAACCATCGTACCCACTGACCGGTCTTGGTGGTTGTGGCGCCAGACCCGAAAAAGAGCCAACAGGAAAGAGCGAGGTGCTTGAAGATCTGGAGGAAAACAAGACCCGTGAATGGTTGATAAGCTGAGCAGCACACAGGGCAGAGATTTATGATTTATAAGGGCCAGGAAGACGTCAGGACAGACGGTTTGAGGGCTTGATAAAAGCGAGACGACGATTTCATCCGATTGAGTGCTGTGAGGCGCTTGGGGCATGGCCGCGTGAAGATGGCTTCGAGGATCTGGCTTGAGGGTTCGGGCCTTGAGAGTCTTGAGAGTCTTGAGTACTTCATTTAGTAGGACTTGAGCTGCAGCGGGAGAGTGCAATGTATGACTATGCGACGGAAACAAGGGAGGGCAAGTGGGGGTAGAAGGAGAGATGCGTCGCATCGCCATCAACCAACATCACGTCAAATGGCGTGATTGATCGGAGTTTCAAATGACTTAACAGAACTAACACTTCACCTTTTCTTACCTTATGTTGCAACGGGTATTTTACATGTCAGGTCAATAACCCGTAAGTGCGAGTACATCAACATGCATTTGAATTTTTTAGCCATCTGGCGGATGGACCGCCATATTGCCAGACGTGCCAGACGCCGCCAGACCGCCGCCAGACAGCCAGACGAGTTCTGTTTGGAAGTTGAAGTAATGCCGGTTTACTAGTAGTAAACCGGCATTACTTCAACTTCCTCAGCCTCTGCGTGGCGTCGCAAGTCCCAAACTAAACCACATTGAGCGTGATGTTGACCGTCTCTGTGCTTGGAATCTTGTCAGCCTGCACAGAAATCAACCATCGGCTCGAAATCAGCAATAAAGAACGCACCCCGACAAGGTCAAAGTGCGCGACATTGAGGCTCATGAGACCAGCTGGTATGCTCGCGGGGATAGTAACGGTAAAATTCTGCAAGAACGCGGTGGGTGGACCCTGTCCAGTGGGAATGCCGGTGTTCTGGAGTTGCGGGTTGAAGGGCCCGTTGTACAGGATGTCGCCGCCAATCGCGGGAGCAATGTTGGGAATTCCAACCCCGATAGCGAGCGCGGCTTGAACCAAGTCGGTCGGAGAGCTCTACATGGCATTCAAACTTAAATGTGGGCTGGCTACAAATCAACGCGACCCACGTGTTGGATGACCTCAACGGTAATGCTGGAGCCCGCCTGGACGGACGTGCCGTCAAAAGGGGCTTGGATTGAGATGGTCTGCGCAAACGCCGTGGTCGTGAGCACAGCGCCCAGAGTGAGGCAGGCAAGGAACTTCATCTGAGTGGGTGAGTTGTGAGTTGGACGAGCTGGAAAACTGTGCTGGGGTACTTGTCTTGTCGTCTACTCCTCGCTGCCTTTTATACCTACTTGCTGACCACGGTCCAGGTCAGAAGGAATTTAATTGTAAACAGGGGTAAAGAACATACATCGGGTAGAAAACATCGGAGCCTGCTTGTAGTGCTTCTTCTAGCGCTGGAAGACACGCAAGGCCACACGGGAGAGAAACAATGCCGACTACGAAGGAATTTCCCTGACTCCGATGTTCTATTATCAGCGTTGAACGTTGAATCCTGGCCTGACAGCTGGTGTTGGAACTTGTCCTCAGCGAAGCATCTGCGGTGACCGCCTGCATTGTTTGAAGCAGACTTATCCATGTAGATGTACCCTCGAGTGCAGATTTAATGGAAAAATCGGCAACCCTGCCATCGATCGCGGGACTGATCAAATCCGACCATCTTTTTGAAGACCTGGGAATGACCGATTTTTCGGCGCCGATTCTGCCACCATCAAATTGCCTCACTGTTTGGGGCTTACATTTGAGGCGGGAACTCAGGAGTGCTCAATTTCCGATCTGCATGTGGCCAGATTGTTAAAGTTAGCGATAATTGAATCATCCGCTCTCATCGCGACCTATTTCAGAGATGGGAACGAGACGAGCCGAGAAGCACAATCCATAGTTAGAAATACAATTGCATAAACCCCCAATGCCAAGAGCACCAATCCGGAGGGCAGTGATTCCGAGTCAGCCTGCGACCCTTCGGAGCGACCTACGCTAACTCTTGCGTCCGAAAGCTGCAGAGCGTCCTGTGGGTCAATCACTGGTTTATGGACTAAGTTTCTGGCACCTCCAGTTCATTCGGCGGACAATTGAACTCACGTTGGAATAGGATGTTAATTTTTTCCACGATGTGGATTCTAGATACCCTCTGCATCCGCACATTCCATTATAGATTCATCATATTGAATACAGAGATCATTCAGGGCAAAGATGGTAACTGCACCTTCCAACGAGGGGGTCTTCCAAGTATCAGATAGTGTACTTGGAAATTTCGAAGTTCCTCTACTAAAGATAATTATAAGTTGACCGAATTTCGAGTGACTGGATTAAATCACGATTGTAAAGAAATCATTTCCCAAATAAAATGACCTCAAATAAGAATTGAGATGTACCGTATCAGTTGGGTCAATATCAGGCTCGAAAGGTATATTCTGCGACAAATCGGGTCAGATTACAGTAAACGGGGCAAATGAGCTTTCATTTCGGCGCCTTCGAACCACCATCGAAGAGGGAGGGTCCACGCAACACGGAACGATGACACCAAGAGGAGGAACTATCTGTGCAGGAAGCGCGGGAGGATGACGCAGAGAGAAAGCAGCAGGTACGGGAAGCGACGTATGCGGCGTCGCGGTCGGAAGATAAGAGTCGCCGCAAATCAGTTCAAGAAGGGCACCGAGAGAGAGCAGGCAGGGGGATCGGCAATATGCGTGGAAGGAAGACGAACGGCAAACCAGAATCGAGTCACACAACCAAGACGCACCTAAATGCGGCGGGGACGACGCAGGGAATAGTGTACATGCCATTGTTCCAACGCAGCGGGAACCAACAGTGGTGCGTGACAGCGGATGTAGCAAAGACGAAGCTGGAAACGAGTGAGAAATCCGAGTGGCACATGAACGCGGGACAAGCGGCGGAATTTAGTCAGCCTTCCAACTTCTACATGCGGCGGGAGAAAAATAGACAGCCAAGTGTACAGCAGTCCTACGCAGCAGGGGACGGTTGTACGATTCAGGGATCCTGGTATTGCGAAAGGTCTTAGAGAGGTACGCGTTGTAGCACACAGCGGGATTCGAATACTCAATCTGCAAGTTGTGGAAATCTGGATTGCGTGAAAGACAAATAGAGGACTTGTTCCGCAGAAGGGAGAGTGCCTAAGTTATCGGCAAGTGCCGCTGAATAGAAGTCGAGCGACATTATCACGAACGTTGGCCAGGGAGAAGACAGAAATTGTAGATTCAGCTAATGATCTGGGTTGACAAAACAGGTACTGGTTGTGACACAACTTCCAGAGTTGGAACTGAAATAATATATATTCAGGTGCAATTGGGTAGGTTGTTTAGTAATCCATCGTAGAACCCCACTCGGCCACTTTCCCACCGCAGGTTCTGATTACAGTCGATCCGGCTCGATCGTCACCAATGCTTGCACAACTATAATAGGGTCAGGGGCACTTACTTCTATGTGATTGATTTCAGCCTTCTTCTATGAGGCGATCGGGCTATGACATTGCAACATTATGTTGCAAGTGGAAGCTCTTCTACGTCTGACTCTGAGTCCCAGTGGCATCCTGCAACATGGAAGCGACTGGTATTGAATCTAGGGTCAGGGTCGCGAACACAGCCAAGTTGTCTTCTCCACCGCTTCTTGTGATATATAAAGGAGCTTCAAACCCCGGGCAAGGGCCAACCTCAGCCTAAGCATGATGTTCCCCGCAACGATCCTCTCTGTCGTCCTCGCCGCCGCCGCCACCGTGCAGGCTGTGGCGCCGCTTGTGGTAAGTTCACTCCCCAAATTTACTTCTTGGACACATCATTTACTTCGAACTTTACTTACTGTTTCATACCTCCTATAGGTCCAGAATCCCCTTGTCATTAACGGTTTTCCCAACGGCATCTTCGCGTATTCGTACTCCGACAACAGTCTCCTTGAACTTGTGTCCGCCGGGGGCCCAACCAACACTGCACCGCTCAACACCTGGGCCGTGAGTCGCAATGCTACGGTCATGAGCGGGTTCGGGATCACGAAGGTCGCGCCGTCCACCCACATCGCGGGGTATGGCTACCTCACGGTTCAGAGTTCACTCGACGCTCTTGCCCAACGCATCTTCTACCAGACCACCAACGGAAACATTGTCTCGGCCTATCACAGCGGATTGACCGGCAGTCTTGGGTGGGTTGTTGATACGACGATTGCTACCAATTTGCCCTTGGGTACTCCCATTTCGGCATTCATTACTGTGGTTCCCTCCAGCTTTGTGGTATATGTCCAGCTTTATTGTGATTCTCATTCTGAATGCCTTTTTCCTTATAGCAAGTGGCAGTAGTTCACTACACCGATGCCAATGGCCTTCTCACTTCTACATTCTCAAGTTTGGATGTGGGCGGCTGGAGCACTCCTATCACGGTCGAAGTTTGAATCTAGGATGCCGTTACAGGCAAGGTTCACGATATCGGAAACGACACCTCGAAATTGGAATCTGTGATATTTCCTTTGTAAATCCTTTGAAACTGTTCAGCTTTGTACGAATTTATGTGTGGTCTTTATGTGGAGAAGAGTCTGAGACTGCGACAAGATTCACCTTTTTTGTTGTCAGCAAGTAATTCTAAAAATCACCCGCCCGGCTGTTCGATACGCCATGGAGGCGCGGAATCCTAAACGGCCTGTCGGGAAGGATATTAGAAGTTCTGCAAAGCTGGATATCGACATGCTGGGCGTTAGCACTGAATTGCTTTCGGGTTTCGGACCATTTTCCTTAGTGTGAAATCACATTCTCCTTCTTGCATTTCATTTGCCGTATGGTGCGATGACCACCCACTGGTGCACTTCCTCGAAGCAAGCAACGGACCAGCTGTTTTTCAAGTCAGACATAAACACACTGCATAGGCGTTCGATCGACTGTGGACTGATGTAGCACTACGGTACGTGAGCTACATGTACATGTACTTCAGTGTCTAGGCAGTCATTCCTCGTAATCGGAACGAAAATACATCGACATCCCAGTTGGCGGGCATTTTAGTTAGCTACACTTCTTTAGATATATAATTCGGCCCGAAACTCAATTTGATATGTCTGATTTCAAGTTGGGATACAACAAAATACTTAGAGAAGTGTAGCTAGTTAAAATGCATACTTAATTGATTGGCGGTCAGCAATATTCCTCTCCCTCCTGGTCGTTTATCACCCCCCGACGGCCCGCACACCCATCACTCGCGGATCACGGAAACTGGGGGCGCCGCTGGGCGCCGACACCCATCGGTGCACGTGTTTTGATTGGAAAGGCCACGTGTAATGTGCGCTGTGCTTACAGCTAACGTCAGTACCGAAGGCGCGAGCAAAAATTTCTTGTTTTGGGATGTTTTCAAAGAATTGTCCATAACTCAACGAGTTCTGCACCGATTTGGATGAAACCTAGGTGAATCTGTCAGGCTAATTCATGCGCAATTAGTGATAGAAAGACATTTGTAAAAATATTATGTCTTGGGTAATCTGTGGTTTTGGGCTGTTTTCGCGCTGAATGCTGTCTAGCATGCCCAGAGCATGTCCCAGTGACCTAATATTTTGGGACAGACACGGTATATGCCTGTATACAGATGTGAGATGGCCAGAATTGTATAAAATCAGTAGATTGATGCAATCCATACAATATTTCCGAATGCAAAAAGCTGCCAAATTTCTCCAATGCAGCTACGAGGGTATGACAAAATTATCCGCCCTTCTGGCTCTATGACATATTTTTCCAGGTATATATTTTGTCCGTCCCAAAGTATTAGGTCACTGGGACATGCTCTGGGCATGCTAGACAGCATTCAGCACGAAAACAGCCCAAAACCACAGATTACCCAAGATATGATATTTTTACAAATGTCTTTCTATCACTAATTGAGCATGAATTAGCCTGACAGATTCACCTAGGTTTCATCCAAATCGGTGCAGGACTTGTTGAGTTATGGACAATTCTTTGAAAACATCTTAAAACAAGAAATTTTTGCTCGCGCCTTCCGTACTGACGTTAGCTGTAACTTGGCTGTTGTCATGATCCTCGAGTTCGCTGCGTCCGTTCTTGCATTCTACGCCCTCTACCACTTGCTCAGCAGGCTTAATTTGCCTCTGTTAACTTTCCCAGGTCCACAGTCCGCCCGCTCGTTCCCTGACGGTACGTTCACTGGCCTGAAAGATGAAGTGCGTCACGTTGATCATCTACTACCGGTCTGCTCCAACTCGAGTCCCTTTCACAGATTGCTTCAGGGCGCAACAGCAGCATCGCGCTGGCAACGGTCGTCTCTGGGCCCTCTCTATCTCTGCCGCCAGAGATCTGGCTGTACATCCACCGACTCGCCACAGCAGAATCGTCTCCGCTTGCTAAAGCTTCCACGGATCGGTTCCAGTACACGCCGATCCGCGATCCACTCGAGGATATGGAGGATTTATTGCTGGTGAGTGTGCACACATAGATCTTCGCAGATCACTAAGAGTGATTGCCTGTGACCAGATTGCTCGTTCCTTCGTGCTCGTGTGCAGGCTGTGGAATAGCCTGGCAACAGAGATCCTGTATGAAAACGTCCGAGTCGACGCACGGTTTCACATACTCCACGCTTCACTGAAAAAGCAGGCCACCGCTCGCCTTGTCCGCAGCATCCGACTCTCGACCATCCGATACGATCACAACTATCAGATCCTTGCCTTGTGCCCTCAGGTGCGGATTCTCGTCCAACCGGACGAAGTGTCAACATCGATGCGAGCGAATTTTGTGACGCTGGATGCCTATCGAGGGGTGGACCTACCTAAATTCGACTTCCTCAGGCATGTATACTGCTCGAAGTCATTGATAGCTTCCGGTCTCTTGCACCTTGTTCTCCGCGCCTCCCCGAACCTGGAGCATCTCTTCGCGTCATCCACACCTCGCAAGGTGGTAGACGATCTTCCTGCCCTTCCCAGCCTGAAGACCCTTGGCCTTCCAGTGCTCGGACGATCCGCGTCGTCCTTCCTTTTCCGAATAGATTTGCAAGGTCTCACTCGGCTTCAGTGCACTGTGGCGCATTTGCGTTTGCCTGAATGCCCCTTCTTCCCGTCTCTCCAGACCCTCGAAATCTTCGGCTCTGGGACCACCATTGAATTCCCCGATATATCTACAAAATGCCCGTGCCTCCGTGAACTTTACTACGAAATCTGGAATGCCGTTTCTCCGCCGCGCAGCGGAGAGCAGTCCCCGCTGTCCTACATCCGCCTCCACTCTGGAATGACCCCCGTTCGATACTGGGCCTCCATCGAGCGCCACTTTGAGGTTTTTCTCAGTCCGGAATTCCCAAAACTTGAACGCGTTGTTACGAGTGCTTATTGCTGAACCTTTAGGTTTGGCTACCCAGGGGAACTTGGATTTCGGGAGCTTTCACTACATGTACAAACAAAGATTTAGTCATGCAATATTTGTCACAGGGAAAATAAATCGTAATAAAAGGGGGGAAGACATAGAAATAAATCGGAATGCAAGGGTACATTTTTCAACTTCTTCCGGCTGGAAATCTCAGGTTCGAGGCTGCTTCATCTAGTAGAGCCAAGGATATCCTCTGAGTGCGACTTTCTGTCATTAGTCATTTCTGCTTTATGTTCGGGCCAGCATCCGGGCGGTGATCCCCGAAATCAATTACCACACTTTGATCTTGCCAGCGCACACCTCTCTCCTTTCCTCCCCCATGTCCTCTCTTGCTAGCTTCTGCAATGTGCCCGTATCTGCTGGGTTTGACGGCCATGCCGCAACCTGTCGTGTTTCTCTAGACTGGGTGGTTGACTCTGGGCTCCGTACACACAACTCTCAAATCTCTGGGCTCCTGACGCTTCCGTGCGATGTCGGCGTCATGTCGATAGTCTTGAATGACGTTCCTGTGACGGCTTCCCTAGCTTCTGACCTGGTACTCGGCTTGGACTGGTTCAACTTTGTTCGGTCATCTGCCCCTGAACTCGTAGTGCATCTGGGTTCTGGTGTCTCGCTTGATGTTCGATCCCCTCCCATTCCGACCATGGAATCTGGATTACCATCATCCGCTAGTGCGTTATAACCTCTTTCTGGTTGTATTCTGGACTAAATAATTTACTCCCAGTCATGCACGCTGTTCGAGGACGCACCAGCGTGGACGCTGCCTCATCCCCATCAGTGTCCTTGGGCGGACCTGGTGTGGTATCTACCCCCTCATCGATGCCCCGTACGCGAGGTATCGATGTTGTAGCTGCTTATACGCATGCAGCCCGGATGCCCCGTCCGCGGGGTGTCCAGACATCTCGTACGAGAGGTGCCGCACCCATACGGGGTGTTCCGAATAATAATGATGATTTAATGCCTGTTGATGCTCACGATGAACCTCTACCCCCACCACCTGCATTGTGTTGTGACGACCCATTTGTCTCCCTTACTGTGAATGAAAAAAATAGTATCGTACGTTTTCTCGTTTACAATCAGCGAGTCCCTTGGGCTGTATTGAGGAAGATGACTCCTCGTCATGTGCAAATGTCTGCGAGAGATTCAGGTGGAAAGACAAAAAGTGTAGAAGCCCTACGCACCGACTTTCTTGCCCATAGCTGTGCAGAAGCTTGTCTAATTTCAAAGTCTGAAGCCACGCTTGCAGGCCTGAGTCCAAATGTTCTTTCACCAAGTGAGCTTCAACAGTGTGAATTAAACCTTGGCCTTCGGTCTAACCATCAGAAAAGAAAGTCTACAGCTTTGGAAGGCAATGTTCACAAGCGTCCTCGTTCATCCGTTGAGACTTCTTTCCCCATCATACTAAATCAGGACGAGAAAGATCAGATTGTTCGCGAGTTTCACCAAGGTACTAATAACTCATCGTTGAAGCGGTATGAATGTTCTTTCTGTGGTAAATTTGAAAAGGCGAGTTGTACCAAAATGAGAGCTGTAAATGAGCTTGATATTTCACTGCTTAACGGAGCGGTTGCAGAACTTCGGGTAATATCTCGTCAGCCTAAAATTGAATCATTCGACAGTTCTTCCCTGGTCAGTGGTTCATATGTCCTGTGCCATCTTTGCAATTCTGCTGTCAGCAAAAAATCTTTCTGTTCAATTCCGTTGCGCAGTTATGCAAATGGCCTTTGGATAGGAAAAATTCCGGAAGAGCTGATGGATCTCACATTTTTGGAAGAACAATGTATTGCACGAGCCCGAGCAACGAGATGTATGTACAAGCTCACACTAGGACCCACAGGTCAGCTTGCTGCTCGGGGAAATGTTTGTATATTACCTCAGGACACAACATCGTTCATATCTGCCATGCCGATTCCATTATTTAGATTAAGGGACGAAATCTGTGTGATTCTTGTCGGATCGCCTGACACTGAGGTCACCCATGATATGCTAAAAAGGTCACCGCTGCTTGTGCGTCGCGAGAAGATTCGAACTGCTCTATTTTGGCTGATAGATAATAACCCACTTTATGCAGACCTTGATAGAGATGTTGTACTTAATAATTCCGAGGAATACCCAGTGCATGATTGCCCGCTTGCGGTCACAGAATTTCTACGTACAAACTCTGCAAATAATCAAGGGTCATCGTATACATCCTATTCAGATCAGGCAAATGCTGAGTTGTTTGAGGGAACTGATAATTTTGAACTTACGTCTTCCACACTCGTAGATGTTGATAGTCTTGCGTCGACTTACCAGCAGAGAAAGCTTGATGCTCTCCGAAAGTTGAAGAAACAAGAGACTGGGTTTGTAAAATTTCCATCTGGGAATACACCATTATCAACATCGAAAAATCCTCGGGTATTTGGTTGGCTCTGGCCCACTCTCTTTCCATACGGCGTCGGAATGGTAGATAACAACAATGTCAGAATTTCACCTGAAATTCCCTTTCATCAAGTTGATACCTCACCGCATGTACAACACTTGTTGAGTTTGAGAGATCCACGATTTCAAGTTCACAAGTCCTTCATTTTTGTCATGAGCAACATTATTCAGCGGCGCCAGTCATCATTCAAAGCTCGCCTCGCAACGAATCGATCATGGTTTCCAGTGGTACAAGATTTAATGCAAAAAATTGACGCTGAATGCATGGATACCTACCAGGCTAAGCTCGAGAAAAATCCGTTCGCAAAGCCTGAAAGTGAAGGGGAAAAAGCCGCAGCCAAGGTAATGAGATACATCAGTTATGTCTCAGATCACATCCCTGGTTCAGTAGGCGATGTGAACAGCATGAAGCAGCAAATGCACAGTAAAATCACATGTGATGGTCTACCCCATTTTTTTGCTACAGTTAACCCTGCGGACTCTCATAATCCAATTGCGCAAGTCTTAGCTGGACGGGACATTGACCTGGACAAGATTTTCCATGCACTGGATGGTACAAAGGAACCAGGTATCCGCGCCAAAACATTAGCTGAAAATCCGGTAGCTGGTGCTGAGTTCTTCCACCTGATGGTAACAAAGTTTTTCGAAATAATTCTGGGTACAAAGCGGGCTTCAAATATTGGGATTCTCGGGAAGGTCAAAGGGTGGTACGGAGCCGTTGAAGCACAGATCCGTGGTACACTGCACCTCCATTTATTGATCTGGAGTGATGGTGCCCCTGCTTCACCTTTGGATATGAAAGAACGAATGAATTCAGACGCCGAATTCAAGCAGAAACTCACTGCATGGTACGACGATATCATTTGCCAAAGCTTTCCAACCAATACAGTCCCGTATGTTGCAACTGAAGGCACCCCAAAGCAACTCCCTGTTCTCAGTCGCCCATTAGATCCTGATTCCCCTGACTATGCACAGAAAAGGGACCAACAACACCGAGATCTGTGTGAAAATACCGGACTAGTGCATGGACATAATGCTACATGCTTCAAACATATCCCACGTCGCATACACTCTCTCATTGATCCAGATAACGATTGCAGGTTTGAACTCCCTCGTCCCCTTGTTGCAGAGACACATTTCGATGACGATGATGATCTTGTAATACGATGTGAAAATGGACATCTAAATGGCCACAATCCCACAGCTACCCTTTGTCTTGGATGTAATACTGACCTCAAACAAACCGCATCCGGCTCCGTTGCAATGGCCATGGTTGAATATATGGGCAATTACACCATCAAGCTGCAGTTGGACACTGCGATTGTATTTTCCGCTCTCTGTGCTTCGATTAAAGCTCTGCAAAATAAGCCTCCTCAGGATGTGGACGGACAGATTGACAAGTCTGAAATGACTCGATTGATGATGGTTAAAACAACAAATACCTTGGTTGGCAAACGAGAGTTGACAGGCCAACAGACGGTCAGCCTTCTACTCGGTCGGAAGAACAATTACACGTCAGATGAATATCAGGAGCACTGGTGGTCTTCTATGCTCCGAGATATCGCACGAGATGTTTTCGCCGCTAATCTTGAGGATCATTCTGAGACATTACCTGAAACAAGAGACGAGCTTGAACATGGAACACTAGATTCAGATCAAGCCCAACGCATGATCATCCCGGATGATGAGGACGATGGAATGATGTTACTCACAGCGGAGAACCTCAATGAAGCTCCTGGAACTGAGGACGATGCCCGAGAGAAGAGATATTCAAACTTATTCAGTGACATATTCTACCGACCGTCTGAGCTTGATTCAATGTGTGTCTGGGATATTCTAAGAAATTATGTCAAAGAGAAGAAGCCCAAGTCAAAAACTCAGCGAAAGACATACCTACAGTTTAAGCAAGGACACCCCCAGTACACCACGCACTGCCTAAAAAAATTAGACACACCTGTGATTCCTGTTTTAATGGGTTACCGTATCCCTCGGAGTGACTCTGACAATGACCGGACCAAATACGCTGTAGTCATCCTCACGTTATTCAAGCCATGGTCAGACACAAAGTCTTCTCCTCTTAAGTCTCCAGATGTAGCTTGGCTAGATGCGTTCAATGATTTCAAACTGTCCATGTCACCCGAACATGCAAGAATTTTGCTCAACATGCAGCTCTTGTATCAGACCCGAGATGCCAAATTTGACTTTGCAGCAAAACGTAGTAAGCGGCTCGCTGCATTGACGAGAATGGCAAAGGATACAGGAATTGTGGGAGATGAGGAGGGCGATGTGGAATACGATCCTGTGTGGGAAAATGCAATGCAAACCACCGTTGACCCAGACGAATCGGACACAGACAAGGCAGCATTTACCAGAGACACTAGAGCGACCCGGGATGCACAACAAATCACTTTGCAGGCTAGTAATGTAGGTTTTTATTCCGTGGTAAATCCGCCAAGCACCGAGACATGTGCCAAGTTTGGCCAAAGATCGCGGCTAGGAGATGAAGAGGACATTGTCATAGCAAGTGTCGCGGCTAAAGATCTCTTGAAGGAAAAGGATTTGCTTATCAAACGTCGCCTGAAAGCTACAGAGAAAATAGGAGAACAAAATGAGCACTTTGATCGAACATCTTCGAGGATACCGCATGCTCTTTGCACAACATTGGCAGAAGAAACGGAGAGAGCACGTAAATTATATGAGAAACAACATATAGGCAACGCGGACTCTGCTTCGGACTCACATTGGAACGCCCTACAGCCATACCAGCAACTATGTCTTGCGCTGATCATCAAGCACACACTAAATGACGAACAAACTCGGGCATTCCTACTGTTAGCCAATAAGATTGGTCGTGAACTAGAGAGTGGCCGCAGGGATTCACCTATTTCCCTTCTTTGTACTGGGCCTGGCGGCACAGGGAAGTCAGTGATTTTTGGGGCATGGAAAGAATTTTATGAAATTACCGGTCATCCTGAACGGCTTCGTTTGACTGCTCCAACTGGAGTTGTTGCTAGTGATATCGGTGGTTGCACGATTCATTCGGAAGCAAGCTTACGAATTTCACCTGCCAAAATGAAGTCCACGCCCACGTTACGCACAAATCTCGAAGAGAGAATCTCACCATTAGAAACTTTGATTTTGGATGAAGTCTACTTCTTGAGTGCGCAAGACCTTGCTCGCCTTTCTGAATATCTATGCATGGGGAAGGGTGTCACTGATTCTATATGTGGCGGATTGAATTGGACGACCTGCGGTGACCCTTGTCAACTACCACCGCCCGGGGGAAATTCGTTATTTGCGCGTGAACTGGTTCAATGTCATGTGAACGATAATCTAAATGACCTACATGAAAAGGTTCGTCAGGAAGTGAAGGGGGTACAAATTTGGCACCAAGTCGAGCACGTTGTTGTATTAGAAGAAATAATGCGCCAAAGGGGAGATCCATTATTGATCAGCATTCTCAAACGGTTACGCAAAGGTACATGCACCGAGGACGATAAGACGATCCTGGATAAATATGTGTTATCAAATGCAGAGTGCAGTGATTCAACTAAAAATCTCACCGACATTAATAGATGGATCGACGACCCAGCTCACGCATGTCCTTTGATTGTGTATACGAACGCCGCGAGAGATTGTCACAATAGCAACATGGCTGAGGCCTTCGCTACTGCGACAGGTCAAGACCTCCATGTTTACCACTCGCGTGACACGAGGGGGCGCGGGCGGAAACGCCAGCAGCTTAGTGGCTTGGCAGCGGAGGCTGCCTGGTCACTACCTGTAAAAGAAGCCAATGACCTTGGCGGCAAGGTATTTTAGTTAATTTCACTGGTTATTTGTGGCTCTTTGCTCACCAGATACCTGAGGTCCCGTACGTGCCGGGGATGGCCGTATTTTGCACTGAAAATCTTGCAACAGAGCTGGGGATCTCCAACGGGAGTCCGGGAACACTTGTATCAATTGTATACGAGGAGACCGATGGGCGCCGCTATGCGATATCTGCGGAAGTCGACTTCAAAGCGTACAAAAACAGCGATCCTGACGCACCACATCCTCACCGAGTCGTACTCAAACCCATCACCGCCACCATTCACTTCCGCCTCCCAAATTCGGAGAAGACCTATAGCGCAACCCGTTCCCAGCTCCCTCTCATTCCTGCTTTTGCCTTTACCTCGCACAACGCCCAAGGCCGCTCACTTGATGTGTGCTGTATCGATCTAGCCAGCTGTCCGACGATTCAGAGCGCATATGTCATGCTGTCGCGTGTACGATCGCTCGAAGGACTCTGTATTCTTCGTCCTTTTAGGTTGGACCGCATACAGAACCATATCTCGCAGGAGCTGCGAGAAGAACTGAAACGTACCGAGCTCAAGGCCGAAATAACCAAGGCTTATTCTCGCGAGCAGTTGTCGTGGTTCTACAGTGTGGTACCGGAAGGACAGGTCGGGCTCTTGACTCAACCAGACAACAGGTTGCTCGAAGGGTTCAATTTTGACGTCGTAATGGCATGAATGACGGGTACGAGTTTATTTTCCATTAAGTATACATGACCCACTAATTCAATGTCAGGATGTGCTGAGTGCCATGAGTAGTAGAAGGCTCACCTATCTGATTTACCCCACTTTGGGCGCCTGCCGGAATCCCATACACGCGAGTCCCATGCTATCCCACATTCCACACTCGATCCCAATCTATCTCTCGATCGGCACCCGTCATTACCCCAGAGTCGTAGGATTTCACTCACAGAAATGGGATCTAAAAAACTGCGTAGATCAGCGCCAGCCGGACGCGATACGATATGGTGCCGCTGATACCACAATTCTGCGAGCCGGACGCTACCAGTGCCCTACCAGTGCCACGATTCTGCCGAAGGTCTTCCCTTCTCCTGTGTTTAGTCTAGCCCATGTAGCACCATAAGTTTGGTTTCTTGAATAACAGTCTTAAAAACAACTAGAGGAGGCAAGGTTGGTCGTGGTCATCGTCGTAGCAGAGCCAAAAGAGTGTGCCGTCACCTCTGTCACAAGAATGTCACTGGTTCGCACCGGCACGGCCCGCAAGTGCAACCCAAAGCTGCAGAACCTGCCGGCCTGAATTTGGCTCTTATTCGTGACTTTCGGTTATAAGAACCTGTTTTCTGCCATTATTAATAAGGGAACAACGATAGATAATATTCGTCTATGACGCTAATATTATTAGCCTTAATCTTAGTGAATTCAACTGTGTCCTGGCCCATGGCCGAGACCTCTAGAAAACCGATTGGTGAAATAGTTTAGACAGTCATCTAGTGTGTATTATAATTTACAGTGGCCCAAGTGAAACCCCCCATCTTTTGTGAATTTATTCAACCCGACGCTCCATAGCAGTTTGGCCGGAGGACCCTGCCCGAAATTCCACATTCTAGACCGCTTTCGAACGAACTGTCAAGCGCGTCAATTTTATTTTTTTTACATCCCTGGTGAAACCTAAACCTAAAGGTTCAGCACCCGCCTCGAAGAGGCCCAATCCCAAGTCATGTAATAAGTAATCGTCTATTTAGGAAATCGATATGAGGATTTTTCGACCTCTGAACAAGTCAGTCCCCCGGGATCGTTATGATAAAATAGTGGCTGTGTTGAAGTCTTTTTTATGAGTTTCATTAGATTTTTTTGTGATAAAATAGTGGCTGTAACCGCATCCTGGTGTATGTTCGATCCCCGGTGCGTACAGATTATATATATCTAGGAGCAACATTCACTGAAGCCCAGATTAAAATAGGACATGCCTATATCACCCATGCGCCAATTTGGCATGAAATGCAATGGATGATTAAATTAAAAGGAAGTACATTACAGGCGACCATCCGTTCCCAATGCCGAATGTTGCCGATTAATGCTGATCATAGGATTTCCCTGTCAGACATGCCCACGCATGTACCCATGTTCCAGTGATGCAGGTGAATGGACGTGTGGAGACGCACCGAGGTTAGCACCCCGAAGTCCACACATAAGAGGTGACAATCAAGTTGTATCTATGTACTGTATTCCAGATTTTGTCCGGACAGCAGCAAACTTAGCCTAAGATCCAACTGCGTGCTGTTGAACTGCATCTATTCCATTGTGGTGGGCGAGGCATCAAGTAAGATGAGCCAAATTGGGTCGGCCCCATCTCAATGGGACGCTGTGGCTGTCCGCATCTAGCGGACAGCTATACAAACATGCACAAACAATATGGTCAGCTCACTTTTATTGAGGTTGTGTAGATGAACTCAATACAAGTTCACATGCTAGATGATTTTAGTGCATGTATTGTTTGATTCCAGTTTTAACGCGTTCAATGAAATTGATGAGACTTGCCTTACTTACTGGGACGAATATTGTCGCTACTTCAAGTATCGTACTATGCCAATTAAAAGCCTAAAGAATGCCCTGAGACAATGTGCATCTCCCACTTCAGTCTTCTCACCATGATACTATCAATCTTGACTAGAAAGATCCACTGGCAATGTTTATCCCGCCACAGAGTTTTGCCCGACCTTGCATGTTATGCATGACAACCTTGGCCTAGACTCATCACCACTGAACATCAGTTTGCTTTTGAGGTATGCATCCAGTTGCTGCCGGACTTTTACAACTCGGGCGGCCCGATTGGGCTGCGTGCGGAGTTTAAATTTCTGAGAGCACATGTAGCGCCCCGGCACTTCGGCTTCGACTCACGTAACGGTGCCGTCGGAAATTCCCGAGCGAAGTTCAAAGGCTTGAGACGGACATGCTAGAACTCCGAGGTCAAACAGAGGGTATTGACATTATATTCCACGGTTCAGAACAGTATAGATACTATAAATCCGTGCAGTGCTTCGATTCTGAATCCTCGGCCTCGTACCCGCTTCAATTTTAAACTCCGCGAGGCGATAAATGTCAATTGGACCGCCGGAGCTGTACAAGTCTACTTGCTTGCACGCCACAAAACAGACTGGTGACGAGTTGAGTTATCTGTCCATGTAGCTGGTACCTATTTTCCATGTCGCTAAGCCTAATCATCCAATTTAACTCTGTTATTCTTATCATTGTCTGTGGTTGATCATATATAATTCGATGTTACCATGGAAAAATAAAAGATTGGCTTTTCACCGGTGGGATCTCAGCAATATCGGCATATCCTATGGCCAACATCATCTTCTCACTTCCTTTCAGTGCTTTGGTATTGAAAGAGACATACTCACACTGGGGGCAAAGACCGATGCATGTCAAAGAGACATGCATGGATCGAATGTCATTCGCATGCCGTTGTGACGAAATCACACCGTCTTTGTTAGAGTCTGCTTTGTAGTTAAGTAGGTACAGCAGATAATTAATTCAGATTTTACCAATGTCTAGCATTGTTACAAAATACTTATCTTGAATTTTAAACACACAATCGGGGGTTACAAAGCCTACATGAACGCGAGCCGCAAGTCAACCGTAGATGTGGCCAAACTACGGCATGATGAAGCCGACGGCGAGTTGCGCCCTCGTGACGAGCCAGAGCCGAGCTGTCTGCCGCGCACTCATTCGGCCCGCCGACTGCCGATGCGACGCAGCTGCCCACCTCGCGCCCATCCCACGCCCTGTTTGGCAGCGCGTGCCTCGACCCTGTTGTGCTTTGTGCACGCTGCCTTTGTCGGGCTGCTTCCCAGCCCACACGCCGCCTTTGTCGTGCTACAGACCCAGCCACATGCCACCTCTGTCAGTCTATCACTCCAGCTGCACGTCACCTTTGTCGGTATACTACCCCATCCGGACGTCGCCTTTGCCGCGCTACAATCCCGGCGACATGCGGGTGGGGTGGTAGCTTATTTATCCGATAGCCATCACAGACATCCCCACCGCGCCACACAGGGATCACGAACATCCACATTGGGAAGGCGGCGATCCGTCGCCGTCGACGGTGACCGCCACAGCATGCACAAATTCACCTCCAAAATTCTGTCAAGCAAAAGGTGTTTTACCCTATACAGAAGGCACATGGAGTGTAACAGCAAGTAGTACAAGGTGTAATATAATACAACGAGAAAAGTACGATAGCGCGCAGTGCGGATGGCTGGACAATTCTATTTGGCAACCCACTGTTTTTTGCTTCCAGATGCGGATGTTTGTGATCGCTGTGGCGCAGTGGTATGGCGGTCCGGATGCACTTTTATTCCCGCCCCGCAAACTTTTGACCCCGCCCCGCAAATTTGCCTTATTTGGTGTCCCCGCGCGCGAATTTAGAAGTTTGATCCCTGTAACATGTTTTGCGCGGACGGCATGTTCCGCCCCGCGCGATTTTGGCCCTGCGCGCGCGAAAATCCGAACTTCCGCGCACACGCGCAAATTTTCTTTGACGCTCCCCCACAAAAATTAACGTGATGAGCAAAGGTCTGAGATTAAATTCGGGGTAAGGTACGTGATTAAGAGTGTGTGAATGGTATTTAGTTTTATTCGGGTCAGTTGGGCTTGGGCTTAAGCCCCGGCCTGGTTGATTTTTTCTCTTGACTGACATGAGGTTTTCAATCAGTTTGAAAGTGTCCTATTAGACTCGGAGCATATCTTCGACCTTCAGAACTCCCTTTTGAACTGGTAATTCAACTCCATCAAAGGTGCGGAATCGTTCATACCACCTCAAGCTAGAACAAGTATTAGCAGCCAGCTGGGTTTTGTGAGTAAAAACCCCTAATCATCTATCTGGTTCCCTGAAAAGCAAATTTGAACTGATAATTTGAGCAATCATAACAGCTGAACACCAGAGAGGCCCGGGTCACGGGGTTGAAAAATTCTCAGCCAACTCGGAACCTGACTCAAGCCTGCCTCGGGTCGGACCTGTAAGCCTGGACTTGGGTCGAACTTCATGAGCCTGATCCAGGACAACACTAATGGTATGAGAGGAAGGTGAGATTCACTGACAGACAGATGATTTATGAACAAAGAGCATCAATTGCGTAGTTACTAAAGTCCAATAAATGATGAGAGTGGGTAATAAATGGGACATATAGCAGGAGGGAGTGAGTGAAAAGGGAGGAGGCCAAGGGTGACACAGGAGTGGATGAATGACAGGATTGATATAAAGTTATACGGTCACGTAGTTCGTAGTTCAACAGCGACGCCATATGTGGCTCTCGGGATCCACATCGGCTTCCCCGATCAGCCCTTGAGTCTTCACGTTACGGTCAAATCCGTGCACTCCGTTACTACGTGCACATTACATTTTCAACACGGCCATCTGGCTTCGTTTGGTGCCTTCCCATTCATTGATGGAGTGGAATACTAGTTCTAAATGGAGTTCTGAAGGTCGAAGGTGTGCCCCGAAACTGATTGAAAGCCTCATGTCAATTTAGAGACAGAATCAACCACAACCCCAAGCCCCACCGGACCCGAACGACAATGAATATCATTTACACGTCCTTATTCACGTACCTTACTTATATCAAATTTAATCTCAGACCCTTGGCTTATGAAGTTGATTTTTTGTGGGGGGATCACCAAAGACAGTTTTGCGCGCGCGGGCAGAAGTTCGGATTTTCGCGCGCGCGGGGCCAAAATCGCGCGGGGCGGAACATGCCGTCCGCGCAAAACATGTTACGGGGATCAAACTTCCATATTCGCGCGCGGGGACACCAAATAAGGCAAATTTGCGGGGCGGGGTCAAAAGTTTGCGGGGCGGGAATAAATGTGCATCCGGACCGCCATACAGTGGGGATGCCTGTGAAGGCGACGTGCAGGTGGGTGACAGCCGGACAAAGGCAACATGTGGGCGGGGCTGTAGTACGACAAAGGCGGTGTGCGGGCGGGGAAGCAGCCCGACAAAGGCAGCGTGCACAAAGCACGATGGGGTCCAGGCACGCGCTGCCTAACGGGGCGTGGGATGGGCGCGAGGTGGGCAGCTGCCTCGCATCGGCAGTCGGCGGGCCAAATGAGTGCGGCAGACAAACTGTGCTGGTATTTTTTCTGTGCCGTGTCATCGGATCACCTAACAACCTAGTTGCTCATAAATTTTTATACAAAGGAATCCACATAGCCTTGGCCCTTGGCTGATATCTAAGTTCATCATAAATATAAAGGCATACGAGAAACAAAACATAATGGCCTACATTGAAGTGGGGCCTGATTTTGGGTTGCAACCTTGTAAAATTTAAATCCAGTGAAGGCACAAACATCCCAGAAAAGTGGAGATTATTTGCTATACTAGTCTCAGTTGCATGGCATCTTATTTGGAACCTCCGACTAGCCCGAGTTATTGAAAATCCAGACCTGGTACTTACTACAGCAGTAATTCAAAATCAATGGTTCAAAGCAGTCAATGTAGACATGGAGTGGCTTACTCATGGATGAGTACTCAATGCCAAAAGACTATACGAGGGGGTTTTGGTTGTCATGTGGCCCATGAACAATATAAATGGGATTGGATAAATTTTATGGGCTGGAGTCCCACACTGGTTGAACATTGTGTGTAATGGCATTTCCTCCTGGACAATTTACCTGGCAACGACTGGTCCAACAACCAGCAACACAAGCGGATGACCTTGGAATGCTTCTGCAGACTGAGTCTCATTATCCCAAACACTCCAAAAAAGAAAGAAAGAAAGAAGAAAAAAGAAGAGAAACAAAGCATAAGCACGAGTTTTTGCCGGGCACCGCCACGGCCCCCCACCCAAGTAATGTATGGGGACTGGCGCCACGTCACTGCGGATGCCCAGTTTTCGCCCTTCCGGGACCGGTTGCGTGCGCGGGGTTGTCGGCTGGAGTTTCCGGAGGGCCGTGTATGTTGAGTTGCTCAGGTGCGCGCCTTCTCCCAACTGATATTCCCTGACCACTGATTTCGACCTGATTTCGGTCAACCGCCGAGCAGTCTTACCGTCAAATCATGTTGGATGTCTATCCCAGGGTAGATTCTGATACTGAACTCAGTTTTACTCTTCGTTTTCTGTTTCTGAGTAAGCGTCACGGTCGACCTACACATGACATTGGTATTTCTGTGGCCCATACTGTCTTTTAGGTCATTCAACGAACTGAACTGAAGGAAACTCAGGAATCCTATATTCTGCGTCGATATCAATTCCATCTGTTGTCGTCGATGACCTCACGGTTCCTCTTACGTTTCTGTTCTTCCTCTCGTACATTTACGCGGACACCGGAGAGCACTAAATGATAGTAATCCATATGATAACCGGCTCGGCATATAATATTGAACTGCGTCCCTTTTCAACGTCGATGTATTTGTGTCGCAAGAAATCTTGAAATTGACCGACAGCGAGGGAACAGAAATCGGAAATGGGTTCAAGCTCCTCGTCCGAGTCGCTCGGAAATTCGTCCTTTCGCTGTGGTCCTTTACAACAAGTTGAACAACGCTCGAAAAATTCGACACGTGCCAGCCAGCAAAAGGCACTAAAACAGGCCACTTATCCATGCAGGAGCGAGAGGTCTCGCGGTGCTGCCAGTATGCGGCATTCATTAAACCCGTATGTAAGGTAGTGTAAGGTAGGTAGGTAGAGCACGCAGTAAAAGCGTCCGAGTCCATCAACTAGACGATATTCCACACCTGGTTGGCATTGCCGGTTTCGCACACCCACATCTGGATCTGCAAGAAAGAGCAAAGAAGACATGGTTAGGAATAGACCTGTACTAAAACGGCATGTACACATACCTGGTTCCCGCTGGTGAGCCTCCCGCCCGATAGGTCAAGGCATTCGTTCTTGCTCGTCCACTGGATGCTCTTGCCGGAGGTGACAGTGAAGTGTTGGGCCGCGTCGCCCGCGCCGGGTGTGCACGCCCAGATCTGCATCTTGACGCCGTTGGCGGTGCTCCCGCCCGTCACATCTGCATCCAAGTCAGACTAGGTTAGCGTCGAAGATAGATGATGCGGGACGACGCCCGGGCACACGCAACGCACCGAGACACATAGAACCATAGGCGAGGAGGGTCTGGCCGTTCTGCGTCCATACCTGGCTGGTGGATCCGTCGCACGGCGCGACGGTGACCTGTCCGCCATTCGCGTTGGTGGGCGCGGTGAGGCACGTCGTGCTACTCGCCCCGGGGCGGATGGTGTGCCCCGTCGCCGGTGGCGTGGTGGTGGCACTCCCCGGTCCCGTCGTCAGGGCCCATTTTTGGTTGACCCCGCCGGTGCAGCTCCAGATTTGCACCTGAAAAAAAAGTATGTGGGTACTCAGAGCGCAGCGAAGGAGGAGATTGGAAAGTAAATCGATAATACGCACAACGTTGCCATTCGTCACACTTCCGCCCGTGAGGTCCAAGCAGCTCGAATGCCCGCTCCACTGGATCGTGCTGCCAGAGACCGACCACGCCTGGTTCGCATTCCCCGTCCCGCACGTCCAAATCTGCATCTTCGTCCCGGAGGCGGTCGAGCCCCCAGTGACGTCGAGGCACTTATTCCCGTAGATCTGCACGGCGGGCCCGGAGATCGTCCAGCTCTGCGCGGTAGAGCCCCCGGCGACGCAGTCCTCGATCTCGACAACGGCGCCGTCGGCGTTGGATGCGGCGGTGAGGCATTTCCCGGCGTTGGCGCTGGGGTGAATGTACTGATTCGTAGTAGGCGTGGAGGTGGGGCCCGACGATAAGACAGGGGTGCCGGTTTCGCACGCGATGGCGCCAGCGCAGCCAGCCCCTGGCGCGGGCGTGCCGTCGCATGTCCAGGAGGACTACAAATGCATAATTTCGTCAGAAGAAAAGGGGGAACTTGATTATAATAGGTAGACGTACGGTTCGCTGTTGAGCAACTCCAATGGCTTGATACGGCGCGACGCCGAGGCATTCAGCCATCGTCACGAGCTGCGAAATCAATGAGCCCGAGTCGACATTGAGCGAAAGCTTGAATCCCCTACATTATAACCGGCGCTCTGGAAAAGATCAATTGCGTAAGGAACGAGCATGGTTGAGGTAGTCTCTGTTACAAAAAGATGATCAGAAACGACTTGGAATTAGCGCGGAAGATAAGTGGCCGTCGTGCGTACGTTCAGTTTCGTGGTTCAAAATGATGGCGTTCTTAACCCTCTCGTTTGCGACATCGCTGTACACCGCTTCGGACTCCGCCGGGGTGTTCCCATCCGCGTCACCGGTGTCCCAGTCCCACAGCGCGAGGCTCTGACCCCGCGCGGCCGCGATCGACTCCACGGTGGCGTTGTACTCGCCATACGGCGGCCGCAAGAACGCGGGCTTGACGCCGAGGATGCGCGAGAAGGCCTCCTCCATGCGGAACATCGCGTCCTCGATCTGTGGCGTCGAGAGGGTCAGGAGGTGCGCGTGCGACCAGGTGTGGCTCCCGATCATGTGGCCCGCGTTATACGCGTGTTGCACGTCGGTAACGCGCGCGGCGTCGTAGATGCAGTCCCAGTTGTTGCCGTTCATGAAGAAGGTCGCCTTGGCGCCGGCGGCGGTGAATTGGTCCGAGATGCTTTGGAGGTAGTAGTAGGGACCTGGATGTCGTATGAGGATGAGAGAAGGAGACGTGGATATGCGAAAGAGTACCGTCATCCTGCATGAATGTGAGCGAGCATCAAGGGAGACGAAACAATGCACATACGAAGGTCATAGCAATGTCATTTGAGTTGATACAAGCACCATAGACTTGAGGGGTAGCGCGGTGATTCTATCCAAGGTGAAAAGGGGACAGTGAACCTGCAGGCAAGGAACGCACCAGCCCGGGATGGGCCCAGACACCTGAAGTAATCAAAAGAGTGGACAGGGCGAGATGAATCGCCATGATAAGGAACTAAGGAGGGTGTGTGGTGGGGAGTTTGTGCCAGTCAAGGAACGCAGTATTTAAACGGCGGGGTACAAATAGCCCGACGGATCAAACCCTAAGTGCCAAGATTCAAGAGGACGTCTCGTGGTTCCTGAGACCTGAATGAGGGTAATTATGCTTAGGGGCTGGACCGTCGAGTGAGTGCTAGAGTCGTAACGTCGACAAGCAGGAATACTCACCGTAAGTCTTCATTTCCTGCCCGCCTCCCTCTCGAAAGATTTCAGCGGCAGCTTGGATGACATTAGGGAGTAAATCACCCCTAAACTTTCCCCGTTTGATTCGACAAATCGGCGGAAACGAAAGCTCGTAGTGGGTTTTGTTCCCGAACCAGAATAGAAGATATTAGCTGAATTTTGATGTTGGGGAACCAGAATCGGACTGGAACAATAGGCGAATTGAAGGGGCGCAGAGTGAACAAGACTTACCAGTCGTTCGCGATCTGCGGTGAGGAATAACAACACTCGTTCAGGCCGAATACTACGTCGCGCCATGCCTGTCACCGCAATTAATGGAAATCTGGACCCATACCTTACTTCCGGGAAGGGACGGCGTGAATCGCAGCCAAGTGAAGAGAGAATGACCGGGTCGCATACGCGACTGGCGTGTCGTCGACGCCGCCGTTGAGATGGCGCCACTTGATGCGCTGAAGAGTCCACTCCCTGCGGGCACCGATGAGTAGCGGTTCGCGCGAAGATAAGCCTCCACCAAGCCCTTGGATGATGCGAACGGGCCGCGATGGGGGTCACGCAGCGAGCCGGCGTAAGTCGAGGAAGGCGCCAGCGACTCAACGAGCCCTTCGTCACCGACGATGCTTCCGATCGCACGCAAAGGAACATGCCGAAGTCGCGCTTCGATGTGTGCCCACATCGCTCACCGGGAACCGGTTGTAGGACCTCCTTGGAGACGGGCAGCACATCTGCCCCGTCCGAAAAGGTCAAGAGAAACACCTGCAGGTCGGGAGGTCAGGATACAGACGGAGAGGAGCCAATGTAGTGCATTGACACCGCCTTGAGCTACAAGATAGGACCTGGTACAGAACTTTTCTCGTGACTCCAGTGGCTTCAGCGTTGCTCAGCGACTAAGCCAGGGTAAGAGCGGACAAGCCGTAGAGTTTTGGTCGAATCCTCCGAGAACTCAAGGAATGTTTGGAATGTTTTCACGAGAGCAGCGAGGCCAGCGTCCAGGGCTTATAGATGCTGGGGGCTTGGGACATGGCTTGTTTGCCATTGGTGTGTGTTGGCAATGTGTTGGCGTGATTGCCGCCGTCGATCTTCGGCCGACGAGGGGAGAGTCGATGGGTAGAACTCGATCCCATCAAAAAGATACCCGAACTGATGGGAGTGCCATTGCCGACGGCCATCAAAGTCGGCCGTAATGGATCCCGCCCTCCCGCTCAGTGTCCATATTTATTTCCCATCCATACTGTGTATCAGAACAGGTTAGAAGATTGAAATCTTGCTAGGAACCTCCCAAACTAAAACCAACGGTTATTTATCATGAAACTACTTTCATGTGAATGATTCTCCGCAACAGACCTAAGGAGAAAAGATGAATAATTGGCCCGGAACTTTCGTCGCAGGAGTAGTCAGTATTTATTCAGTAAAGAATAGGACAGTAAGAGGCCCCCGCACACTACATTATAGGTCTGTCTGGACGTACAGTAAATCAATGACCGGTTTTCAGGGGGTATTTTTTCCGAACCAGCGACTGCCAGAAGTTTTGAATCCTCTGGAGCGATGCGCAACGAGCAAACTAGCATAAATCGGTTTTGTGCAGCGTCCAGGGCCTTATTACCGTCAAAATATAGAGTAAATCAGTTGAAATCCAATATTTCTGGACAGACCTATAAGGCTGTGTACATGTCGGGGGCCTACAGTAAGTATAATTTCTATTCGTAACGTAAGTATGTACAGTAAATATAAGCTGTTCCCCCATGTAGTAGGCAGGACTGAGGGGCGTCGACGACAGTAGAGCGGCAAGAGAATGATGCGCTTGATGGTGTACACTCCGAGCGTTCCGTTGTAACCACAAATGGCCACATCACCGAAAATTGATAGGCGAGTTCTACCCATCCACTCTGGACTCTCGGCCGACCTTGGGAAATATATAATTAAATTGGACCGAACGATGCCGAACCTTTCACACGCCGCCAATCAATATTTGCTTCTCCCAAGCCTCTCCACGCCTCGCCCTCATCGAGCTCTCCTGTGTCTTAGGTCGACTCGGGTTACTACAGGACGACATGCGACAACTGATACCCCCTCAGCACGCTCATGGTACACGCAGCTTCAACGTCGCCACGGCGCGCGACATTTCGTTCGCGCTTTTTAACGTACTCCGAGCGCAGAACCGCACGGCAAAGGGCCGTGTACTAACACCGGGGGCAAAGACCCGCGCATGTCGAAGCGACATGCGTGGTTCGCATGTCGTCGACATGTTGTACAATGCCCGGTAAAGGGCCTTTGCTCAGACAAAGGGGGGCTTTGTCGGGCCCCGCCAGCCGACAAAGCCCCCCTTTGTCTGACCAAATATGCCTTACCTCTTGCGGATGGCATGCGAACCACGCATGTCATTTCGACATGCGCAGGTCTCTGCCCCCGGTGTAAACGAAACAACACCAAATTTGCTGGACTTGCCTTCCAGTCCAAAGTAGAACGTAATTTACGCGAGGTAATTTCGTTATTTTGGCCCATTACACGTGGGTATCCCGTGTGGATTCCTTCTCGACCGATTGAATGGATAATCACGGATGGAGAATGCCTCTGTCTCGCAACTTCCGGTTCGTACATACGTCCCTTCCGTTCTATTCTTGTGTTCCTAACTCCTGTCTTTGCTCTTGGCGTTCGGTTTTAGAAACTAGGCCCCTGTTCTGTCGACATTGTGGTTTCTTATTCTGTCTAAAATCGTCTCAAGATCGAGTCGGCTAAACAAAAAGCAACTTCTGGGAGCATTCGGACTCATCCTCCATACGAGAATTGCTGACAACTGCCCTCTCCCATGATTCTTGTCTCTCCCCCCATAAAATCGGACTGCAATTTTTCTTCTCGACTTTCTCGGACCCCTGACTTACGTTCTCCTGCCGTCTAATTTCCTCTGTCCCGCATATATATTCCTACTCACCACCTCGGCTCCACACGACCAGTTCGCCCTATATTTTGTCTTGATTCCTCCTTTTAT
Organism: Mycena galericulata; assembly: GCA_029289565.1. Taxonomy (NCBI): domain Eukaryota; kingdom Fungi; phylum Basidiomycota; class Agaricomycetes; order Agaricales; family Mycenaceae; genus Mycena; species Mycena galericulata. The sequence continues at coordinate 184,555 of JARKIA010000131.1, read as the reverse complement.
TTCACGTATATATGCCTCACAATCCTGGAAGCGACTTTATCAAGCGTCAACTCCACCTCCTGAACGCTCTTCTATCGCCTCTTCACCTTGCCATCTTCGCCACAAACGCCTTTCTCACCACTTACAATCCACCATGGCCGCAACCACGAACGGCGTCGCCCCCTTCACCGGCCCCTGCCACTGCTACAACGACGTCGGCGGCGGCGAGCCCTTCTCAACCGACGGCTGGTGTACCCAGGGCAGCGACATGGTCGGGCTCGGCTGCGACGCGACTAACACCGTCCAATGCTTCTACACGAGCGTCACCGACTTCGGGAGCGACCACTGCAACTGCACGCTCCGCGCCACGCTTGCGGACTGCGAGGATATCTGCTTAACCGCCGGCGGCGCGAACGTCGACCAGTTCTGCGAGCAGAGGGGATTCTCGGCGGCGGCGTCGTCACCTGTCAATGGGGGTCCGAGTGCGCCGGAGTCGACGACTCCCGCGACGTCGTCGAATTCGTCTGGTGGGGAGGAGGCGAGGCCGGCGTGGAAATTGATGGCTGGATTAGCGGTGTTGATTCTTACGGGTGCGTTGCTGTCCTGATCGCCCAGAGGTCAGCACGCAGGATGGTTTTGGAAAAATGGGCTTGCTTTTTTTTCCCACTTTTGGGAATTTGGTTGTTGTGGCACATGGGGTTGAATGCGATTGAATTATCCTTTGGGTATGCTGTATATTCAGTTATGCAACACCATTTCAACTCGTCGTTTCTCGATTTGGGATCTTGGCGGAGGCTCGTTAGAAATGAGTGGTTCATCGAGATACTTCAAGTGGATACGTGTTGAAATTAACGATTAATAGCGAACGCCGAGCCATCACCGAGGCAGACTAAGCGCGACGTGATGCGCACTCGGATCTTACCGGAATATATCCGCTCGCTGCGTCGGTGAGCGCGTGAAGCCGACACGACACTCGGGCATGTTAAGTAACAAACGACTCAGTCGTCAGGACTCTTGTAGATAGTTCTAGCAATATTTTGTCTTATAAAATCTGGCTCATTGAGCCTACAATGTAATCAATTATCCTCTGAATTATCCGAACTTCAACAATACGAATACTTGTACCCCAGTATCTGCAGTGGTACATGGTTACAACATTCTTTAAATGATTGAATTATATAAATTCGAACAACTTCGTCGCACAAAACCCCATTCCTTCCAATTCCATTTATTTGAACGTTCGCTGGTCTGCCGCATTCCGTCTAAGGGAACTCATGGTCGCTGCAAAATGTCGCCTTTGCGAACACTCAAGTTGGGATCGGGGAATAAAAATAAAAAGCGTATTATTCGTGACATTTAACACGAGCTACACTGGATAGAGAAGGTAGAAGTACTTGAACGACCGACTCGCAACATAAAACGGCAGATTTTCTTCATCCAGCTGACTTAAAGAGTGATGGGAAGGCAGTTGATAGCGATGAGGCCACCTGGAAAAGAAGTATAAGATTAATTTGGTTGAGGAACAGTGTGCAATGGATAACGTACCCCACTCCTGGTCGGGAGAATCGCAAACGACGGTGGTGCCTCCGCTGCAGAAATCAAGGCGTGAGTATCCAGCGAAGCTCGAATGGAATAAGTGTCATACCAGTTGTTGCCGAGGACGGTTATGGGCGAGCAGCTCAAACCAATGGGGACGTCGAGGCCGCTAAGGTCAAGACCGAGGAGGGCGGCGACGGTAGAGACAACCGAGCTGCTCGAGGATTCGACGCTGTTGCAGCACTGGTTCGAGGTCGGCGGGGTGACCGGGGGAGTGGTCCACGGGGTGGCGGCAGCAAGGGTCTAGCAGAGAAAACATAAGTTAGCATCTGCGAGAGTATCCGGAAGGAATGCACGTACGATGAGCACGGAAGTGGCAACGACAGAGAGCTTAGAGAACATATTTGGCTTGTGAGGGAGCTTGAACTACAGGGGGATGTGTTCGAGTGAAGAATGGGAGGAACGCTCACCGTCTTTTATACGTTCTCCTCCATACTTTCCCGCGATTCCGAAGGCATTACGGACCCGAGCTGTGGGCACAGAGCGTGGAATGGTGGAGCCGACGCGACATAGAAGAGGACAATTGTCATTCGGAAGAAGGAGTTTCAGGACCCCTGATGCTTGATCTCAATAAATACGTATTCTCGCCAGGCCCATTTGTGCGGAACGGAAGTTGGCTGATCTTTCGGGCAAATTTGTCAGGATTGACACAGGCCTGCCTAAAATCGGACAAAAATTGTCGGGATTCCCAAATCCCCCCCCAGATGGTTGATGTTCGAGAATTTTCCCGGCCGTTGCGCGTTTCTGTCGGGATTTGACACAGGGGAAACGCGAAAATTTCTCATAATTTGTCGTTGGTGGGCTTCGTGCTCATCATGGAAGAGTCAGTTGTGGAGTATCTGAGGCATTTGACGTGATGTATGCTGTGGCGAATTCACGTCAAACAGGGTCGTTGGGGAACATACCGGCATCTACTGAGAAAATATACAACGACTCGTGAATGGCGTTGGTCGGTGAGAACTCGAGGGCTTATTCTACATCGGGATAAGGGAGCGGGAAATTCTGCATGTTCTCCGCGGACGTAAACGGAAAAACCGGTTTTAACTGTTGCGGCGGAGGGAGCGCGGCTGAGAATATCTAAAATAGGTTGATTGAGTATGTTCACCCCGTTGATCTCCTCGCGGCGTCGTCGAGAATACTGATATAACGGCGAGGCCTACTATGTTCGCGGAGATCATAGTCACACCTTCCACGAGGCGCGGCGAAAGAGCGCACCAGACTTTCATGCTGTTATCCCTACATCACTGACGTGTCCGCACCTGAGCGCGTAGACCGCTGTCCAGAACTGCATTCCGTAATGTCAGTCGGAAATATGGTCCTCGGAAATGAATTAGAAGAGTCAAGGGGAAAAAAGACAAGATCCGACGAAGAGAACACGGTGTTGAATAGAGAATATCTCCCGTACAAAGGACACCCAGACAATTCTCACACTGGCCGCGGTATCCCAATCTCCAGCTTTGTTGAGTGCGTATGCGTGAATTTAAAGGAAATCATCCTCACCTTCATTCGGCGCCGGGGCTGCACACTGACTCCGTATACAGTAGAGAGCCGATTCACGATTGACGGAGCAATACACCCCTGATTGATATGATTTTGTCGGACGATTAGATGTGCATCTGGACGAAAACCTTTAACCACCAACGTACGTACCCTCGCACTATTTCGGTCTTCAGACGAATGCATTAAGATTGTTTCAACAATGGTAATAGATCTGGGATCGGGTTGCTTAAAAAAATGGGCTCTTCTCTGTGAGCAAGAACGCTTCCTCTCGGTCGTATGGCGGGGGTGTGTTCTCTGTCGCAGCCTCTGTGACGGCTTTCTTGCCTTTGCATATCATAAGCTGCCGCTCGAGCCACCACTAAAATTTTCAGCGCGTCAGCTATGGTACGACTCTGAGAAATCAAACGCAACACACCTCCGCCGTCCGCCGAATCCCCTCGTCATGCGACACTATCGGCTCGTATCCCAGCACCTCTCTCGCCAGGCTGATGTCATATGATCGACTCGCGCATAGGAACTGCGTCTTCTTCCACATCTCGCGATTCTCACCCTGGAGGTTACCCACCATGTCCTTCACGCCCGCAATGAGCATTGCCGTGCTCTTGCCCACTACGAGCCCATTTTTAGGCAACGTGCCGCCCACGTTGGTCCAGAGCGCGCGTAGGAGGTCCCAGAACGGGCGTGGGTCGCCGTCGGAGATAAAGAACGCCCGGCCGGCGGTGGCAGCGTGTTTCGGGTGCGCGGGGGCCAGCCGGTCGGCGGCGAAGACGGCGGCGTGCGCGGCGTTGGCGACGTACGTGTGGTCGACGCGATTCGTATTCTCGCCGATCTGGGCACTGACGATGACTGGGTTAGTTTGGATGCGACGCAGCTGGAGGTCTAAGCTCCAGGATGGGCTACACATAGGCGTTATTTGGCTAAGTATTAGCGTGCCGCGTGAGGAGGAGACGCACCCAAACATCGCGGCTGGGCGGATGACTGCCGTGCGCAGGGCGTTGACGCCATTGAAACTGAGCACCATTCGCTCCCCGAGGTGTCGGCCCTCAAGTTCCGTGACCCAACACTTGACCGGGTACGGGGCGTCCGCCTCACGCAGAAGCGGGCGATCACGGCCGTCGAAGACAATGTCCGGATTTCCAACGTACAGGAGTTGGGTGGCGGAGCCGCTCTCGAGGGCTGCGGCGAGCAGGTTGCGCATACCGTCGGTATTGATCTTCTTGCTTAGCTCCACTAGCTCTTTGACTTTGACAGCCTCTGCACGGAGGGATAGAAGCTCTTCGGACGTCTGCGAGGATAAGCGTGTCAATGTTGCTGGGGTGGATATCATCCCGGTGTGAATTATGCACGTCGTGGCACACTAGTGGAGTAGCAGATCGTTACGGTGTTTCCAAAAGAGAAGATAGGCTAACCGACTTGAGAGCTTCGGCAATGACGCCGGGAGCCAGAATATCGCCAACGCATACACGGACAGAGTCCCCAAAGCGCGCTGCCTGCTCAGCGGCGAGAGGCTGGGCGTCAAAGATGGACACGCGTGTCTCTCCACGACCCAGCAATTCCTCCACGATGGTTTCGCCGAGCGAATTTCCTCCTCCGATAATGAGATACGATTCGTGAGTTGGGTTAGAGGGCGCGGCCATGGTCGTGGGGGGACCAAGCTGTGGAAAGCTGTGATCCGGCAGCGAACGGATACCAAATGGGGATGTTTGCAGCCACGGTCGAGACGTGGCCTTAAGGACACTTGGTTCTTACACCCTGTATCTCTAGCAATCCGATACCTCTTTATGAGCAACTAAGGTTGAAGATGAACTCCAGAAAATGAGAAACCGGTTCAGCATTTTATACGTGCGGCGTTATTGTGATCGATTTGGTTGTGTGGCAGTGCCCCGCTTCCCTCCGATTCCGCGCTCTGCCCTTTGCTTCTGCCATCACTGAAACCCGAATGCCGCTCCTCTGGACTCCCCCCCTCTCTCCCTCAAACTTTTCCTCGTTATGACTTCGAACTCCAAGAATGTCGCTGAAGATCTTGTGCTACTTATTAGATTCTGACCGTCCGGTTCAGAATCAGATTACATCTCCCATGCTGGCCTTTGTCGCAAACTTATAGGACGTATAGGACGTACTCTTTCTTCGAGAATCCTTCAACGTTGCGTCTTTCCGCATCCTCCCGGTGGACACAAACACTCCATCTTACATCTCGGGTACACAAACCTGGGCACTTCTGCTGGTGCATTCGAGAGGCTGCCATTGATCCCGCGTTCTTCACGGCAGGCGCGCTACGATTTCCTGCAAATGTACGTCTTCTGGGATATATGACGCGCCTCTAATTCCAGACAGATCCAAGGCCGCAGGATTCAAACCCTCTCCGTTCACTGTGCGTGTATCAGCAACGAATCGTTTCGTTCATTTTATGTATTGATGGGCATCAGAGCTAGATTAGCGTTCTTGCGATCCATCTGATATATAGGTATGGTTCCAATCAATTATTTTGCGTGGCTTCTGGTTCTAATTTCGTGCCCTATCAGGTAGCTCACGGACTACCTGAAATTTCTGCCGGTCATTCACGACGAGTGAACGGATCTCGTGAATGTCGGAGTTTTTCCTTGGAAGTTCACCTCACATAGAAGGTTCAGTCGATTCAACGACGAGCACATAAGTCCTTCGCTGAATCCCCGGCTGCACTGTTTTCTCCCATCGAGTTTACGGCGTGGAAATTTGCGTACGTGAGGGTTTTTGCTCTGCTGTTTCGCTGTATCTATGGCGGGTGTGATAGGAAACGGTGGCGAGAATGCACTCAGGGCCGATGATGGCATGAGAGTGTCGGTAAGTCGTTATACAATATCTGGGTGCGTGCAGTTCCTCCCATAAAATATACGCCTAGAGATGATGCGCGCGCCAAGTAACAGAACCATCGAAAAAGGCCGGCCACAATATCGAATGCACCACCGCGCAGGGAAAGCACCGCGGTAATATGACCACGAGCCCTTTCGGAACCCCTTGGGATAAATTACCGTGCACGTTCCACGATGCAGTAGCTATATATGTCAAGCCGTCCCTCATGAGTCTGCGTGCAGGTTTTTGGCAACGAATCAGATGAGAGTCTTTTCTTGTGAAGTCGGAAATACTTAGAGGTTCTTGAAGTCTTCGATGGAGGGCGTGGGACCTTTACGGGATATTCTCACTACCATGGAGGTATCCAACCCGTGTTCTTGTCGTCGGGACTCGTCCAGTGCCTCAATTCACGGATAATTTCGCATCCCCACCCTTCTAATTCCGAGGATCCCAGCCGTAACGAACATCGGAACCCATTTCCAGACAATGGTCAAGGACAAATTGATTCAGTGACGTAGGAGAGTAACCATCTGGTGTACTCTTTCTCCGCCGCCTTGTTTCTGTGATGCGCGCGAACGTTATTCTCAATGACGGGGAATTGAATTCATTGGGGAAACATCCGATTTTGAACTTGATCCGCCGCTTACCTCCGCTGTAACAGTCAACGCTCCTTTCCTTGCATTTGATGCCAAGGAGACGCACGCTGATTCTCATTCTTGTTCCTGCTGAATATACGCTGTCGAGCTAGGCAAGAAATCGTCGCCAACCAGGTTCATCCGCGAGGCGGCTTATATTTTATATTCTCTCGGAAGGAAGATGCAGCTCAGATGCAGCTTATGTTCCACTACGACCCTGCTGACGGGATAACAGCATGCATCACGTCAAATGCCTCGGAATCGCTCCACAATTGACTCTTGGCGTTCCTAAGCGGGACCGTGCCGTGTAATTCTACCTACCTACCTTGATGCCCAACGCCAGCGCTAAACTCGCCTGCCTCCTATGACAATCCTCTCTCTTTATTGTCCCGTCAAAGGGCTCCACAGCTCCACATTCTGTGCTCTCATGTCGGGTCCGCAATACGTCCTCCGCAATCGCGGGAATGTCTGGCGAAGAACGTATAAAAGACGGCGAGTGTTTCTCCCATTCTTCACTCGAACACATCCCCCCGTATTTCAAGCTCTCTCCCAAGCCAAATATGTTCTCCAAGCTCTCTGTCGTCGCCACTTCCGTGCTCATTGTACGCCCCTCCCATGCTGGATCTTCACGCAGATGCTAACTAATGTTTCTCTGTTAGACCCTTGCTGCTGCCACCCCGTGGTCCACTCCCCCGGTGACCCCGCCGTCCTCGAACCAGTGCTGCAACAGCGTCGAATCCTCGAGCAGCTCGGCTGTCTCTGCCGTCGCCGCCCTACTCGGTCTTGACCTTAGCGGCCTCGACGTCCCCATTGGGTTGAGCTGTTCGCCCATCACCGTCATCGGCAACAACTGGTATGGAACCAATCTCCATCGTATACCCCATTCATGCTAACTCAATTTTATAGCGGAGGCACCACCGTCACTTGCGATGCTCCCGAGGAGGAGTGGAGTACGTCGAGAATGCGCACCGTTCTACAATTCAACTAACCATACTTCTTTCAAGACGGCCTCATCGCCATCAATTGCATTCCCATCACCCTTTGAGTGAGCTGGATGAAGGAGATGTGCCTTCCCACGTTTCAATTCGGCCATTTATGTACCTCTACTTTTTGTGTCGGTCGTTAGCTCGTGTTAAATGTCGCGAATACTACGTCCTTTGATTTGTCGCAAAAACCAGAATGCTGTTATGTGCACCTATATGTGCATATAAGATGATAAGATAGCCCGGGCAGTTAAAAGAGTCAATAGAACCTATAATTTATTTTTAACTTCTTATAACTGACATTATATCTATTACCGGACCGTGTAGCCCCTGGCACCGATAGACGAACGTCGAGTTACTGTAGGCACGATGCCAGTATGTTGTACTCTCTGAGGCGTTTCCATATCTAACCATCATCCACAGATCCGTTAGACTGCTTGTACCCAGAGCTTGGCTGCCAGGAGCAATGAGCCATATTAGGCGAGTCCTCTCATATCTTACCTTCACTTGCTCCCCGTTCTCTCAGACAACCACGACATCTCGCGTCATCTATCGAAGACTTCAAATCCACTTCCATGATGCAGGTGCGTGGCCAGTCCATTCCGCCCTTCTTCATTGACGCTCACGTCGATCAGACGGAAGCCCTGTTGTAGTCTCTTGTAAACAGACGCTACAACAGAAATTACTCGTACCTCGTTTGTTGTAGTCTGTCGATTGGCAGGTGTCAATGATCGGAGGTCAACCTTATTAGGTAATCATATTTTTTCGCGAGCATTCAAGTAAAGGTTCCAGGGCATCCTTGCCCAATTTTCATTTGGAATATCATTGAAGTTCTCACAATAAACAACTCTACCAACTAGTTTTACCTCCACGGGGGTGAGAAGTCGGTGCCGAAACTTGATGGCCCGGCAGCTTACAAATCTCGCCGTCTCATTCTGTATCAAAGACGAGCGAGAACAACAATTCTGAAGAGACAGGTTTGTCCTATGGGTAAATATGACCAGTATTGTCTCCAAGCTTTGGGTGCTGGAGTGTTTGAAGGGCAGCTAGCGTCGAGGGTAGAATTCAAACTCCGCACTTTACGTAATAAGGTCGACCTCCATACATCCGGCGCCTGGTTAACTACAGACTAGCCCTGTTGTCCGAGTCGCCGTGCACGGCTTCATCCCCCTTCTCATCTAACCCCGCATACTCGTCCGCTTGGGTTAGCATACGCTGGCAACGGACCTCGTCCCTGCGCACTGTACACCTCCCCCCATTGTTTCGACGACACCTCAGCATGACGAATGCGGTTGCGGACCCTTCGAGGAAGTCTTTCCATCTCTGACACTCGGACACTTATCCAGAGCCGCTATCTAAGATGTTTTTACTTATGCTCCAAGCTCCCGTACTCACGGAAATACAGTGTACCTTTCTATATCTGAAATTATGCGGCGTGTCTCTCGGCTCTGTTCATGTTCGTCCAAAAGGTGAATATCTGCGCTCTAGATGTATTCGACGATCATATTGTTCGTTCATTCTGTTTAACTACATACATTGTAGTAGCCACATCCTCAATGCATACTTTTTTACTTCCTCATTTGTGTCTTGGTTTTTGGATTCGTAAGAAGTTTGAGGAGGTGTAAAGCCCTTAACTGGGGAAATTGCCGCATTCTCGAAAACGGCAAAACCATGTTTGTTCTCCCATGGTATTTTGTTCGCGGTGCCCATTTCATTACCGCGTTCAGATCCCCTGGATCAAAAGTGGACACAACATTTTACTTCGATGATGTAGTTGACATTGACTGGTTCCTTCGAGCCGGAAATTGAATTTATTCGTGTTCAACATACCCAAAAGAAAATCTGGGGACCGTGAGTTATAATGGCCTATAAGATCCTGGCGAGTTATAAGCGCCTATAATCTCCCTATAATATGCTTAAATTCCCCCTGTAACCAGCCGTAATGGGATATAGGATGCTATATTGGGCTATAACCGAAAAGCGATTTTTGCGACAATTTTCGGTTCTCCTATCTTTCCTGCTTTGCCAAGTGCTTTGCAAATTTACCGTTTGAAAAGCGTCAGACACCTCTCGGGTTTTGGACGTTGTGCACCAGACTTCCAAATAAATAAACGAGCAGCATTCGAATGGCTCCTCAAGGCTCATGCAGTCACACAAAATTCCATGCATTTCTCCCGAGCGATGGTAAAGATCGTTACTAAACAGGTATTAGTCGTGCTCGAGAGTGTCTCTCACTGAATCTCCGAGTTATAGTCAGGCTCAACGACTAACAGCGGATATCCCTAGCCTCGGCAGCGACTGAGAAGCTGAATGATTAGCCCTTTAGCGAGCCATTCTCATATCGGCCGTAGCCCTACTGCCGGACGCTTATGTTAGGCAGAGACGACGGAGAATGATGGAGATGGACCTTGTTGCAATTCTTAGTAGCGAGACAGAAGACGTTTTGCATTGTCCTTCATCGTGTGATCCACCCCCAGACGGAACACAGTCTAAAGTCTTTATAATTCAGCTTGCTTGGTTGAACAAGACTTCGAGTCTTTTGCATTCAACTCAAGTTAAATACTCTTACCTTGGCTTTGTGCCATATTGAAGTCCAACAGTGCACTTCGTGGGTAGTAGCTAGGTTGATAAGATAAATTGGTTATCATTGCACAGTATAGTGTTATTTAGCAAGGTCCTCTAAGGATATTTTGAGATTGAAGGTCGATACGCCGGACCTACCTCCCCGAACACACACACAGCATTGAAGTTGGTAGTGGATTTGAGATATTGGAGTGTAGACTTCTCACAACGGTTGGACCTCCAAAGATTAATACTTGTTGCTAATAGCAAACTTTAGTGGCTTAATCCTAACTGCTAATAGCAAATGCTTAAGGTGATTACTATTAGCAATGAGGATTAAGCTAGGATTATCTATTCAATACAGCAGGATTATTGTCAACCTCGGGTAGGGATTAGCGACTTGCAAGGATTATTTAGGATTATTGACAAGGAGGATTATGAGACCTTAGGATTATCCAGGATTATTGATTGCGAGGATTATGATACTATAGGATTATTGAGGATTAAAAAGCTAGTTGGATTATGGGGTCGTACAACGACCTGGATCACACTGGGGATTATTCTTACGAACCGGCGGCGTTATCGACGGTTCAGCCCGTCCGCTATCGAAGTGGCTATGCGGCTTCGAAATTCCGCTACAAAGTGGGATTAAGTACGATTAATGGACGACAAGGATTATTGTCTGAAGAGGATTAAGTATGGCAATGAACAGAATGCACTGAGAATGAAGGCATGACAGACGCACCAAGAGGATCTACGTAGTGTTGGGGTGATAATCACAGATCTAACAAGAGGTCAATCAGATGTCAACCAGAGTGCGTGTCAGTGTTGGCGCACCTGCCACCGAGCTTGGAGATATCGCCGAAGAGTTTGCTAGTGTGAAGTGCAGTCAGCCTGTAGTGATGTAATCCGTGCTTGGCGATGGTGAACAAGTCTCCGTAAACCTGCAACTGAGTGGCAAGGCAGCAAGGTAGTGATAAGAGAGTGCACTTACCACTGCTGGAGCGATGCAAAGTCAGCTCTCTATCCCGGAGTGGCAAGGGTAGATGATGGTAAGAAGAAAGAGAGGACAGGACATTGACAAACAAAGAGCGACTTGCCACCGTCACGTGCTCACGTGATTAAAGCGGGGGAACAATAAATCAACAATAAATAGACTCAAAAGTAATCAAAGGAGACACATTTCTGGTGCGCCGCTGAAATATATGGATAGGGAACTCTACCTGCAAGACTTGTCAGCTTGGAATTGAGTGGGTAGGGGGAAGTTGTTATTTTAGGCTGAAGTCGTAGCGGATTTAGGGCAGGGTGGCAGTGGGAAGGAAGGGAAGGGGGCAAGATGAAACATGAAGGAAACAAAGACAAGTACCGACGAGGAGAGTGGGAGTGGGACTCGTCCACTCCCACTATCAGTGGTCTGGATAGTGAGATTCACCATTGTTAGCTCGGTTTGTCGACATTTCTGCAACGTCAAATCAATCAAGATGTGACGTGAGATTCCCGCCATCCCGCCCGTCACTGATTGGGCATGGCGCACAGCAAGCGCACAGTGACTGGTGCTACTTTTTTTTTTTGGCTTCTACTCATGTTTTAAATCAGCCAATATCGGCACTGAGATTTGCTAATGCAATAATTTTCTTTGGCTCGCCGCTCAGTCGTGTTAAGTTTGTAGTGTTGTCCCGGGCCCTGGGCTTTTCCGGGTACTCTGAATCCTCATGATTTTCAATTTAAATTTTGGATTTCAGTACACCAGCGGTACACGAGATAATTTCCACACTGGACTGACTTTCAAATTTGAATCCTGCTTGAGGTGGAACGGAAGACTCTACTCCATTGATGGGGTTCCAAATTCTAACATATAATGATTTTTGATGGTCGGAAATGCTATTCAGGTTATTTTGGATACATGATGGTGATGGGGCTAATGGGAGGTTTACCACTTTAGGGAGAACTAAACTCAGTTCAGATCAAAAAAATACAACCAAGTCCAGGCCCAAGCCCAACCCAACCCGAACAACACTACCCAGTGTTAGATGCCTGTTCACTGACGAGCTCAACACACTGCATCGGTGACAGGTAAACACATTCTGTCATGTCAGTGCCAAGTTACTCAGTCAACTTAAGCTAGTTATTTGTCGAGCCTCATTATCTTGGACAGGTGATTCGATATCCTGTGTTACAGTGAGTCTCAACAGGTGTTAGAAAACTCTGGTCTAGGCTTAAGCCAATCTCTGTGGTCACTTTACGAGAATCTTATGTATGTATTAGTACGTGTAACATGGGGTAATAGGCCTTAGGAAGGCCGGTGGGTTTTTTCCCCATCTATTAGCTTGAATTGAAGCAACTCTCCTCTTAGAAATAAGTCCTGTCAACAATGTATCTGAGCTTCTCTATTCACCCACATTTCTCATTCATTTTCAAATCACCTCCTAGAGTTTACATCTTGCTTGAACTTCTGAAAATTCCGCAGGCGCAAGAGAGAAATTTAATTGATAGTTGAGCACAAACGCGAGAACAAGGAAAGAACATTCCCACGGTTGAAAATGAAAAGTCTCGTCCCGTGGGCCACCCTGGCTGGCCTAATTTTTAATTAGATAACTAGCTCCCACAGGCACTCCAGGTAACAGCTAATATATGAGCTGCACCTGTCAGCCCAATAGCTTGGAGAAAGCAACAGTGTGAAAGATGTGCAAATAAGGAGACATTTACCTCACCCGGCACTTCAAGTGAATGACCGAGGAGTTCCCGAAAGCAGGTCATTTGGTGCTGATATAGCACCTGTCAAGCTGGCTCTATGGTCAGTTGAGCTATTACTTGATTGATAGCCTACAAACACACATGGACCTTTAAATAAAATATTTGCCTCGCAGCCAGAAATTCGAATTGAAGCTGATACATATGTTCGGCTCCTAATGCAAAATTCGTACAACTAGGTAACCGATGCGCTGAAATAATCACACTCACAATCGTTCCTTGTCCTCAGGTGGGGACTGGCAATCCTCGCCAAACAAATGTCTGTTTGTTCTTTGTTTGTTCTGCATCGGCCGTTGCCCCAGCGGTCAACAATGATTCTACAACCTCAAGTAAAATTCCGATGGTATACGAGATAGATATCTAGAGATTGTCTGGGTCAGAAAATTTTGAATCTTGCCTGCAAAAAAAAAAAAAAAAATGGCTGTTAATTGGCTGTAGAAATAACTAAATTACCAGGGTACGAACAAAAAGCCAAATAAAAAACCCGGCCCTGACATTTCCTGTGTGATGTAAAGATGGAGTGATCTTCCATTCAAAGTGTGCCCAGAATGAACGGCTGAGGTTGCATGGAGTACCGATCGCAGAGGGCCAACAAAACCCTTTACGTTGCCGACTGGCAGAGCGCCGTCACACTCTGATGCCGCATCAAATAGATGATGGCGTCGCAGCTATGCATCGAGTCAAGGGGGGCCAAAGATAAGAGATTGCCATATGGGGTAGGGGGGGGGGTCTGGTCGACCGCCAGAAAAAAAAAATTGTATGTACTTTTTTTTTGAGCCAGATATCGACACAGCTGCCTCCAGGACTTGCAAGAGATCTCCCAGGTCCACATGAGCATCAAATGTGAACCAATACCTTGTTACACGGCCCCACGGGGATCAGTCCTCACTGATCCTACTAGTACTCGTGGTCGCTGTACTGTTGATTACCTAAGTAATTTCGGTGCACTTTTGATTACCTAAGGTAATTCCTCGCCTGCCGGCTTATCAGCTGCCGACCATTGCCACTGATCATATTGTCATATTGCGACTTGTTTGCCATTAACTACTCATGCTGCTTATACTTACCGTTGTTACGAGAACCCATTTTGAGGAGCACTAGCCTGAAATCTAAAGACATCTTAGAGCAAGATAGCAGAAACTTCCTTGAGAAACACATTTGATGGAAATATTGAGCGTGGACGTGGGTGAAGGGTTCCAGACTGGCATCCATCACAGAACTACAAAGGTAAAGATTCCGGCTCTCATCTCTTCCCATGTTAATTCTATAATTCAATGTGTGCATGTCTCACAAAGCTTCCCAAATAATTTGGGCTTTATTTGTGCAACACTGCTCTCATGGTATGTAAGGTTTCCGCAACGCTGTTTCCCAAAAAGGGAATTTGATGGCATCAGGTGGCCATGGGGAGGGGGGGTCCACCGACCCTCTCAGAAAAAAAAATTGTAGGTGATATCAATTTTTCTTATCTTTGGTCCCCCTTGCATCGAGTTCCACTATTGATCGCTAGTCCCACTCTCATCAACACCTGATAGTGGGATTGGCCCACTGTTAGTGGAAGTGGGTGATCACTCTTCTCGTATAGACTGAGACTCAACAAAGACCCAAGTCAAAGCCCACATTGTCGACATCACGTGATGAGCACGTTTGCAGCAAAGCCACTGTAAAGGCGCGCTCCTAGGGGGTTTGATACCAACTCTGACATGTTTTATGTATGTGTCTGGCTCAGCATTCATTTCAATGGGCTGGACACTTTTTACTCCACCCAGAAGAGGTCAGTACTGTGCCCAAACAGGGTGCAATCAAAGCAGCGCCGACTCACACCTGTTGTGTATGCCTCTTCCGAGCGAAAAAAAAAAGATGTGAATACTACTAGAAGATTTATCAATAAATGTGAAAAACCAAATCACTGTTCAAGAGCATGATAAGTTGACCTGTACTCCTGTTAGTTCGCAGTGACATGAATGCCCAAGAAATGACTTGGATGGGGGGCCATGGCGGTGCCTGGTAGAAACTTGCACTTATGCTGTGTTTCTCATATGTTTTTATATTTATGAAGAACTTAAATCAGCCAAGGGCCAAGGCAGTCGTCTGTTGTGAATTTGAGAACAATATAAGTTACAAGGGATTTTTTTGGGGGTCAAGAAGAATATCTCGTGAAAATATTTGAACACTGTGTTCAAATGATTATCGCCAGCCAGAGTAATATGTATTCAAGGACTCCAGAAAAGTTCACCCCTTTTACCTTGAAGTTTGTTTGGG
The DNA here is from genome assembly GCA_029289565.1 of Mycena galericulata. Lineage (NCBI taxonomy): Eukaryota > Fungi > Basidiomycota > Agaricomycetes > Agaricales > Mycenaceae > Mycena > Mycena galericulata. Next base: position 169,461 of record JARKIA010000131.1, on the reverse strand, counting down.
CAACCACAAAGCCACGGAAGCTAGATTTGTTTGTTCGGAGTTGTAATAATAAACACAACACTGGCCAGAATCTGAATGTCTCCCACGGTTAGGTGTTGCACACTCATAATTGTCCCCACTTTTCGCCAACCCGAGTTGATCCGACTCATCACGGTATTTCCCGATCGTGCACGTACCTTTTCAACACGAACAAAGCACACTTCACGCCGCGTTGGTTGCGCTCCCCGACGTTGAGCACTTCAAAGCTAAACCTAAGTCCAGAAGATATTTGAGGCCGTCCAGACCTCCTGCTGCCCAACACATGACTGCCGCACCATTGATGATTGCAGTAGGTAGTAGATTATTGTACCCATAATAATAATGACCCACTCACATTGCACCAAATCAACTTCTCCTGGCTTGCTGGTGCACCCTGGAAGCTAGACTGCTTAAATACTACTAGATATTATACCCATGGTAAAATAATAAACTCAACAAAAAACTGAGCAGTTGAGATTCCAGAAAATGGTACATATGTCAAGACACTCCTCTCTCAAGTTGCTGCTGGCAGCCGAGCAGCGGTTCGCGGCAGCTAAGCATAGTTGGAACCTCAAGGGTGAATAATACTACACTGCTCTGCTGTGTGTGGTAGGCACACTGCAGACTTTCGTATCTCAACAACAGATCGAGCTTCGCGGACTGTCCTGCAATGCACAGGCCTGCCTGGCAGTTCCTATTCCCAGCTCAATACAACAGTTCCTCCATTTATTTCTTGAGTAACATTTCAAGTCTGACTCAGTGATTCGTGAACAGTTCGGGAGTCATCCACAAAACTAACTCAAAATCTAAGCAAGGTCTCGGCCAACGTAGTCGGCGCTTCCTAGTCACAAAAAATGATCATTATCGGACTCGACAATTATACCTTATCTTGTCTAACTCTTAGGAGAAAAAGAAGTGAGATGGTGACATAGGCCCTTGGATCCGCAAGGATCACTGGAAACCCGCCGGTGAAAGCCAAACCAATGATTTCCCATGGTAATATCGAATTATATATGACCAACCACAGACAATGAGAAGAAAAACAGGGTTGAATTGAGCAAATATGCTCAGTGACATCGCCTTAAAATAGTTACCCAGTGTAATGGGCAGTTCATCGCCTTGGTGTCCCTATTTTTTTCCTGCTCACTGCTTCCTGCGGCTTTGCTGCAGCCTTAAACCCATCTCGCCTATTCATGTCGTATAAGCCTGTGTCTAATAAATTGATCAGATCCTGCCTATCTGAATGCCAGTACATTTTCCAATACCTTTCAATAGCTGTCCCTGAACCCAGCACAGATTTCTCACAATAAAATTGAATTGTATACGAGCAGAACTCAATGCTGTCAACTGTTAAATGATAAAAAGCCCACTGGTGACTTTCTGAGAGGAGGGTTCGAGGTGCTCCGATGCTACCTCTGGGCACTTGCCCTACTGGCCGCAAATATGGTGGTTCGAGCGTAAGAATGAATTTTTGGTCCGTATTTACGAACGATGTAAGCTAAATAGGGGTCAACGGGAAGAGTGCGAGGCAAATCTAAATAAAAGGTAATTTCCACATGCCGGCCATCCAGCTCTGCCACATCGTGTCATATTCGAACTCACGCCAGGTTGAGCCGGTTATGGCTACTGTATCAGACCTACATATAAGCCATTTGTAAGGCATCAATCCTAATGCCGAATCCATTCCTTTCCCAATCTGCATGCCGGAGTAACTCTTAGACTTAAAATATTTAATTCCTTGGCTGCTAAATTACTACGAGTGTTAATTATATAGTCTCTGTCTAGACAACAGACTACTATAAAGACAGAGAGTCACCCCCCTTTCATGGAGAAGGATGGGGAAACTTTGTGATTTTTCTGGCTTAGACAGCATTAGAAGCATGGACGTGGCTTGGGAGTGGTTGCGTGGTTTCAACCTGTGTGTTGCAAGCCACCTAAGGCATGCGACCATGCAACAGCATGGAAGGGGTTAAATGTCATTCAAAGCCGAACAGGATTTTTCTGACATTCAACATGGGGTTGGTCACAAAAGCTGATGTCTTGCATAATGCCTTTGCTTTTCTTCTGCTCTCAGGCACCCTCTGACATCTGATGTACTCACACCATGACTTCATCAATTTTGGGCCACTTTTATTTTAATCCTTCCATGGGAAACTGCTGATTCCCCCTCACTCTATTATTCACAACAGCAGCAGTACCACGTTTTGGCTGTCAAAATTCGATCACAACATCAGACCATCCAGATGAATGTCAAAGTAAGACTTCATGCAGCTTGGGTGTGGACATCGTCCCACCATTCCCCTTCATATAAATTCAACTTACCACCACTCCAGTCTTGTAGTATCCAGCACACATATATTCACCCATTTGTTCATTTATTTTATGGTATATCTCAGTCTATCCCAGCCATTTTGCATGGTGCGCAGCTGTATTCTGTCCACGGGTCAGCATAGACACCGAATTTAACCCAGGAGTGGGTTATCTGCAAATTTTGCACAACTTTTATGCATTACTACACTCTGTTTTCATTTCTTGGGCATTCATGTCGATGCGACTCAACTAACAGGTGTACAGGTCAACTTGTCATGTTCTTGAAACAGTGATGTGGTTTTTCACATCTATTCATAAATCTTCTAGCAGTATTCACATCTTTTTTTCGCTCGGAAGAGGTATACACAACAGGTGTGAGTCAGCACTGCTTTGATTGCATTATTTGCGCCCCGTTTGGGCATGGTACTGACCTCTTCTGGGTGGAGTAAAAAGTGTCCAGCCCATTGAAATACATTTCAGCAGCGCACCAGAAATGTGTCTCCTTTGATTACTTTTGAGTCTATTTATTGTTGATTTATTGTTCCCCCGCTTTAATCACGTGAGCACGTGACGGTGGCAAGTCGCTCTTTGTTTGTCAATGTCCTGTCCTCTCTTTCTTCTTACCATCATCTACCCTTGCCACTCCGGGATAGAGAGCTGACTTTGCATCGCTCCAGCAGTGGTAAGTGCACTCTCTTATCACTACCTTGCTGCCTTGCCACTCAGTTGCAGGTTTACGGAGACTTGTTCACCATCGCCAAGCACGGATTACATCACTACAGGCTGACTGCACTTCACACTAGCAAACTCTTCGGCGATATCTCCAAGCTCGGTGGCAGGTGCGCCAACACTGACACGCACTCTGGTTGACATCTGATTGACCTCTTGTTAGATCTGTGATTATCACCCCAACACTACGTAGATCCTCTTGGTGCGTCTGTCATGCCTTCATTCTCAGTGCATTCTGTTCATTGCCATACTTAATCCTCTTCAGACAATAATCCTTGTCGTCCATTAATCGTACTTAATCCCACTTTGTAGCGGAATTTCGAAGCCGCATAGCCACTTCGATAGCGGACGGGCTGAACCGTCGATAACGCCGCCGGTTCGTAAGAATAATCCCCAGTGTGATCCAGGTCGTTGTACGACCCCATAATCCAACTAGCTTTTTAATCCTCAATAATCCTATAGTATCATAATCCTCACAATCAATAATCCTGGATAATCCTAAGGTCTCATAATCCTCCTTGTCAATAATCCTAAATAATCCTTGCAAGTCGCTAATCCCTACCCGAGGTTGACAATAATCCTGCTGTATTGAATAGATAATCCTAGCTTAATCCTCATTGCTAATAGTAATCACCTTAAGCATTTGCTATTAGCAGCTAGGATTAAGCCACTAAAGTTTGCTATTAGCAATGAGTATTAATCCCCATCACTGATATCACTGCTTCTCACTCTTTTGTGTTTGATTTCACTGCTGCATTTGGTGCATCGTTTCATGAGATCGAACACAGGCACAATGGGTAGATTTCTGTATATGCAGAATTCAGTCTACTACACGAATCTTAATTACTCCTCATGGTGTCAAATGTCTGATTGAGGTATTCTCAACTTATGTCAACGGACCATATCTCAAAATCCAGTCCCTGAACGCATCGGTCAAACCAGCGGTGGCTCACGTTGTAGGTTGATGTTTGATCATCGTATCTTCGTTCCACAAGATGTCCATACTTAAATTCGGTGTCTTCGAAATGCGATAGAGCATGAATCGAGTCCTGTTTTCAGCATTAAACAGGCAGGTTATAGCCAGCGTATCCGTTCTCTTTTATTTTTGAGTCACATGTTCAAGCTATACAGTATATTCTCCGTGCCGCCGGAGTTGCAATTGGGATCGAGATTCACAGCGCTAGTGAGCACATACGATCGGCTTCCAATAGAATGCGTATCCAGCGTTTGGGGGCCCATGTCAGCTCGCAGCAATTCATCAACGGATGGCACCCAAAGGCGTGGATTTATTCAACAGCCACAGTTCCTCCGTGAACGTAGGAATTATGTATCCAGATCTGCCGGTGCTTAGACCAACAGGCGTTCTCCGCCGTATACGGCAAGTCATCGCCCAACACGCACACAACGCTCCATCATCCGCGAAACACGTGCATCACAAGATGAGCGTCTCCAATTTCCACCCTTACCCAAGGGGGGAAGGAAAACAAGAAGAGAGGGGGGAAATAACATAAGTCGCAATTGCAAAGCGATCGCAGCAGTCTGCTACCTCGACCCGTCTTCCGATTTGACGAACCGAAAAAAATACAAGAAGAAGATAATAATCATAATCACGGCATCGCCGCGTCACAAATAAAAGGTGGGGCGCAGTTAAGCCCGCATGCAAAGGGACCGCCAGCCAAGCAAATTCCTGAGCCGGGAGAAGCCTTGAAATAGAGAAGGGGGAACGAGAACGATAAAACCCAAAAGGAAAGCACGCGAGACAGCTGCGAAAAGTCTGGCAGACAGCACTGCGCTCGAGATGATACCACATCCTACGCCCGGCACGCAAAATGCAGCTCCGGAATCTCGCTCACGCAGCAGGCCGATGCATATGTGCCGAATATCAACGGCCCGTGTCGTGCGGGTGCCGCGCGTCGCAGAGGACATCGCGGGCATCACATCCAACTCCCATCACCGTCGAATGGAGCATCCCAGCACCATTCCAAAGGAAAAAAAAATCAAGGGAACGGATAGGGTGGAGAGCGTGCGTGCACCCAATGACTGCAGGGAAAATAAAGACCGTGAGCACAAGGAATTGAAAGAAAGAGGACAGCTGCCCTTCGCGCCACGTCACGCCCAGCTCCCAGTCTCGCGTCCCGCACCGGCACGCACCCAGTATCCCACACCGAAATTGAAGAGGAAAAATATGGACGTAGCTATCCTCCACCTCTGCCCTTGACTTACTTCCTTCCCTTCATGTTGTTAGAAATGGGACTCCTAGAGGACTCGAACGGCTCGGACAAACCCGCAGATGAGGGGGAACGCTAAGATTGCAGATGTAGTACATGCAGTGCCTGCAGTCAACAATGCCCTATACTCCAGGCCCCCTACGTATGATTAACCCCTAGAGTTTAGGGTCCCCCAAAATCCGCCGGATTTTCGGCAAGGTCCTGGGCTCCTCAGCAATAATATTATTTCTACAATATTCTCTGACCTGTGTGTTAGAGAGGAGCCAACCAGATTTTTAGAGGTATAATATTATGCCCACCACATCACTGGGTTCAGCAAATGTAGGACCAGATGGGTAATAATATTATGCAACTTGCATACATGGGTTCGGCCTATGCAGGTTTTGATAGACCATAATATTTAGCCGCCTACAGGCCAGGGTTTGGCCAATCCAATTACTGACCAACTGTAATATTTCATCACCTGCATACTGGGGTTCGGTTGATGCAGGTCCCAGTGGACTTTAATATTTTGAGCCCTACAAGCTCAGCTTAAGCTGATGCACCTCTGTAAGATTATAATATTTTGCATTCTGCATGCGAAGGTTCAGCTGGTGTACTAGATAGGTTGTAATATTGTGTAACTAACATACCTGTGTTCGCCCTATGCCAGTTGTGATATCCTGTAATATTTTGCCACTTACAGGGCAGGGTTGGGTCAATGCAGTTACTGTAATATTTCATCACCTGCATACCAAGGTTCAGCCGATGGAAGTCCCAGTGGACTAGAATATTTTCGGTCCTATAACCTGAGCTTCAGCTCTGCAAGACTTTAATATTTCACCGTGTAAAACCTAGGCTTTGGCTGATTCAGTTCCAGATGAACTATTGTATTTGATCAACTATATACATATTATACCTTAAAGCTGGTTTCAGCTGATGCAGGTCCGATAAGAAAATATATTTTGGTCATATTTGTTCCCCATCAAAACTGCTACGCTTGCATCCATATTTGGGAATTTTATTTGTTTCCCCATATAGACCACTACACTTTTGTCCGAATATGGGAATTTTTCCTGGAACTCACTTCTCCAGGCTAGTCCCAGACCTTATTCAGAACCTATTTGAATCACACAAGTATAATTTATTGCAAAACAGTGTACTGACATGTGTAATGTCAATATAAAGAGGGAGCAGCTTGTCCATCAGGTCCTGACATTGTAGTTTCTGCTCTGTCATCTCAGAGGGTATGAAGATGCACAAGTGGTACACACCTCACTTATCCCATGTTTTATCAATGGACTGGCCATCCAAGGATATAGCTATCTAGTCAAACAGCTAAAACACATTGGCTGTTCATTGACAGCTGAATAACAATTCCCAATGGTTGAATACAGAATATGGCTGTTTTGAGTCAATATTTTACCTATGGGCATATAATAAAACATTACCAAAAAGGACTGGAGCATGCACAAAGTCGCTACAGCAGGAGACTAAAGTATACATGTTGAGAAATTTTGTGAATGTCCAGAAATATGTCAAACAACATAATCTCTTGGATCTTTTTGATTTTGCTGTATGTTATACCGACACTATATTAGTATTTTTCAGGACTGAAAGAAATTCCATCTCCATAAGTATACCTCCAGTAGGCCCTTGCCGAAGTGAAAATGAATATAATGTATGATTTTGTTGCTAGTGTAGCAAATATGCCAGAGCTTCCTGACTTGGGCATTGTCAAGATATACACTAAGTAGTCAACATACATCAAAGAGAACATGCCAGTGTCTCAAATCTGGGTTCTTTAGCATGAAAGCTGTTCCAAGGTTCTGGAATGAAAATCAGCATGAAATCATGAGAGATAAGTACAAAAGAAGACATTTGAGCTCCCAATGGCTCAAATTTACATACCCGGAGGTTCCGAGGTCCTGAAACTCAAAGGAAAGACTAGTCCCAATTAGGAAACTGCACGCTCAGAGCGGTTAAAATAGCTGCTACTAGCTAGGCAGGCAGCAAAGTATTATTGTCCTGCATCAGCAGAAGCTGGGTATGCAGGACTCAAAATATTATAACCTACCACCAATTCGTGGATAAGCCAAACCTAAGATTGCAGGTGGCAAAATATTCTATGCTCACATCGGCCAAACCTAGCTATGCAGCATTCAAAATATTATGGTGTCTCAGACACATGAGCTGAACCCAAACTCGTAAGTTGCAGAATATTATAATCAATCAATTCCTGCATAGGCCAAACCCCAGGATGCAGGTGGCAAAATATCACAGTCTGTCAGTATCTGCATGGGCCAAACCCTGCCATGTGGATTCAAAATATTATTATCTCTCAGACAGTGCATTGGCCAAACCTAAGCATGCAGGACTTAAATATTACAGTATGTAACAAATTGCAACAGCCAAGCCCTGGGATGTGGGGTGCAGAATATTATAGTCTCTCAAAAGGTACATTGGCTTAACCTAGGCTTCCTCAGTACAGAATAATACAGGCTCTCAAATGGCACATTGGCTGAATCTTCACATGCAGGGTGCAAAATATTATAATTTTACAGAGGTGCATCAGCTGAAGCTCCACTTGTAGGGCTCAAAATATTAAAGTCTGCTGGGACCTGCATCAGCTAAACCCCAGTATGCAGGTGATTAAACATTAAAGTGGGTCAGTAACTGGATTGGCCAAACCCTGGCCTGTAGGCAGCTAAATATTATGGTCTATCAAAACCTGCATAGGCCGAACCCATGTATGCAAGTTGCATAATATTATTACCCATCTGGTCCTACATTGGCTGAACCCAGTGATGTTGTGGCATAATATTATACCTCTGAAAATCTGGTTGGCTCCCCTCTAACACCCAGGTCAGATAATATTGTAGAAATAATATTATTGCTGAGGAGCCCAGGACTTTGCCAAAAATCCGGCGGATTTCGGGGGACCCTAAACTCTAGGGATTAATCATACGTAGGGGGCCTGGAGTGTAGGGCATTATTGACTGCATATTGTGCAATCCTATTCATCTTGAGGCATACAGGCGAGACGGGACTCGGCTAGAAACCATTTTACTGGCAGAATTCATGTCGTGGACAATCCACCATCCAGACAATCAAAGGTCCCATCTTTCGCATCAGATGAATCTTATCACATGGCCATTGCCTGGTCTTGTTCATCCCGCTTCATTTTGGTTGTCCCACTCCCACAGTTTCTTTTTACTTATTTGAAACTATCGACAATGAATCCTGGAAGGATTCTGAAGGGATGTGTCCCTTCAGAATTTTGAGCGGACGAGTTTGAATTTTCGATGAGGCGAAATTTTTCTAAGTCAAAACAATTGACCTCGGCAACTTGCAACCGTACTAGCCGCCGGTTATTATGCTCCAGTCTCTTTTTCGCCTGCAAATTGATCGACTGTCATCAATTTTATTCTGGCGAAAAACGTGACTGGTTTCGAGTCTATGCAAATTCCTCCTCGTAACCCTTGTTCTCTCACTGTATTTATTTGCTCACAAATATTGAGAGATCCAAATACTGGATTCAGCCCGAGAATATAGAGCAACCTCACATTGCAAATTTCTCGCATCCTCGCATACTTTGATGATTCCCCTTGGTCAACTCAGGTTCCTTTGGTGGCCGTTTTGCTGCAGAACACATACGTTAATTGCACCTGCCTTTCAAGTTTGTTGCTCCTTGCCACCAGTGGGATTGGTTATTCAGAGGCAAGGTTTCTGGTTTTTCTCCTCTGTACAGGTGTTCAGGTGGGTTTTACATGAATTATGGATAGCGTAAGATTGATATTCATGGATTCAGTACATCAACGGTGTCAGCTCTACGTAATAACAGCCACTCAACAGTCCGTGAAATCAAATCGCAACTGTAACTTACAAGGGGTCCTACAGAAACAAGGACTACTACCGAACTACATCCATCCATATTCCACACAATATATCCTTCGAAATTAAACTCCAAAATGAATGAAAGGCACCCAGTGTAAAAATGATTTCTTTCCTCCGGACTGCTCTCGAAGCTTCTGAACAGCGAGATGCAACGCCTCAGCTGCTCTCATCGGATCTGGAGGTGATTTCTCCAATAGATGGGCATAAACATCACCAGCAACTTGTGGGGCATCATTGTCCATGATAGACCACATTGTCCCAATGACACCTCGGTATCCTGCTAGTAGCATTCCAGCTGTGAGATGAACCGACTCATCTTGGAGGCCTTTGGAACCAGTTGCGGTTTGACATGCAGAGAGGAATGCTAGGTCAGCATTTGGGAGAGATAGATTGATAATGTTTGAGAGTGTCAACCGTGAACTTCTGGCAAGGAGGAGGGCACTGTCTGTCGGTGCGGTGCTCTGCACTCCATGGCAAGCGAAATGGACCCATCTGGATGCCTTCATGCCCTCCTGAACGTTTTCTATTGTGGCCATGTCTTCATCCAGCCACAGAATAGGAACTTTCCCCTTGGCATGCTGCTCAATACATTGGATTTCTCTCCGAGTCCCTGGGATGTAGGACTGTCCCTCAGCCGATGGTTGAGTGATAGCAAGGAGTTGAAGTCCAGCCTGGGGTTCAGATTGGGGGCGATACCCTTGAATTAAGGCAGTCAATGATGGTGTATAAGATGAAATCAGGAAGTCGGACAATTTTGAGCCGAAGGTTTGGTCCTTGCCATAGACTCCTGCTGCATGAATAGGGAGGAATGCCAGTGGCCCCGTTGGACACCACCAGATACGTCCCAAATCTTGGCTCACCGGAGTCTAACAAAATCATTAAGATGGGAATTAGATGTGTTAATTATACCGGCTTACTGTAATTGCGAGTGCATTCAGGACTGGGTGAACAATTTTAAACCAGATCTCCGAGAGAATATGCGAAAAAGTGTCCTCTGGAGCCATCTTTCCCTCAAGAGAGCCTTTCAACCTATCATTGCGTCCAGTAGTTCCCACAATTGATGCCAGAGATTGGGCGAAGGCCTGTGCTTCATGGATTGTGAAGTCACTCAGTGGGACATGGATGACTTCATCTCCAAGCCCTGGTAGGAGGATCAGAGCATCACACCCATATTCACTGATATTCAAGATAGCAACAGGGCCTATCTTTGTAGCGAGCGAAAGCTCAGCTATAGGCTTTGGGAATAGGAAGCTTCCAAATCCTGGCAACTGTCTGATCTGCTGTAGAATATTATTCCTTTCAAGAACAAGGTCGTGAGATCTCTTTGCAATGACTTGAAGCGAGGATGGTTCGACTTCATCAGCAACAGCATTACTCTGAGTGCCAACAGTTTCTAATGAGACTGAGAGTGAGACAAGTTTGGTAGCAAGGTCAGGATTGCTCTTCTTCAGTTCATCAACTGGTGTGCGAAGATTGAGAAACTGGCCCCAGATAACTGAACGACCCTGGTCAAGCCACTCCACTGCCTTCTGGTATTCACGTGCTGCAATTGCGGCTGAAGCAGCATTTCTCACAACTTCCCCCACCTCCAAGAGGCGATGATGCCGATCTGCTATTGACAGCCCCAGCCATGCCAATTCAGGCAGAAGTTCAATAGCAGTGGTGTAGGCATGGAGTACAGATGAGAGTTTGTGAATGTGGGCATGTTTTGCCCACTGTTGGGCCGCAAAAAATCGTATGCTCGGAGGGCCTGTTTCTGAACATGCAGCTGAAGTGTAGTGAATTATCAGCTGCTGAGAGTCTTCAGGATCATGGCTTCGCTCAAAGCGGCTGAGGAGTGAGTTCCCGAGGTTATACAGCAATGACGGCTTGTCTGGGTGACCATCTGGAATGAGAGCAACCGCAGCTTTTGTTTTCAGTACAGACTGGTTGAGATCATTGAGATCCCCAAGTCGTTCAAAGGCAATGAGTAGTGAAGTCCCATGGTTATTCAGCCATAAACGCATGTTTGGGTGGTCATTTGGAGTGAGAGAAACAGCAGCTTCAAATCTCAAGATAGACTGGTTGAGATCATCGAGATTACCAAGTCGCTGAAAGCGACTGAGGAGTGAATTTCCGAGGCCATTCAACCATGTCGGCTTTTCTGGATGGCCATCCGGAGCGAGGGAAACAACAGCTTCAAATCTCGATACAGACTGGTTGAGATCATCAAGATTACCAAGTCGTTTGAAGCGGGCGATGAGCGCATTGCCAAGGTGATTTAGCTGTGAAGGCTTGTTTGGGTGGCCATCTGGAGTGAGAGAAACAGCAGCCTCATATCTCAATACCGACTGGTTGAGATCATTGAGATCACCAAGTTGTCCAAAGCGGCGGAGGAGTGAAGTCCCGAGGTTACTCAGGCATGAAGGCTTGTCTGGGTGGTCTTCTGGAGTGAGAGCAACAGCGGCCTCTTTTCTCAATACAGACTGGTTGAGATCGTTGAGATCACCAAGTTGTTGAAAGCGGCGGAGGAGTGAAGTCCCAAGGTTAATCAGCTGTGAAGGCTTGTCTGGGTGGCTGTCTGGAGTGAGAGCAACAGCGGTCTCTATGCTCAATATAGCCTGCTTGAGATCATCGAGATTGTCAAGTCGTTTGGAGCGTAGGAGAAGTGAACCCCCAAGGTTATTAAGCCGTGAAGGCTTGTCTGGGTGGCCATCTGGAGTGAGACCAACAACAGCTTCAAGTCTCAATACAGACTCATTGAGATCATTGAGATTACCAAGTTGCTCAAAGCGCTTGAGAAGTGAAGTCCCGAGGTTATTCAGCCCTGCAGGCTTCTCTGGGTGGCCATCGGCAGTGAGAGCAACCACAGCTTTAAATCTCAATACAGACTGGTTGAGATCGTTGAGATCCCCAAGTTGTTCAAAGCGCGTGACAAGTGAAGTCCCCAGGGTATTTAGCATTGCAGGCTTGTCTGGGTGCTCATCTGAGGAGAGAGCAACAGCAGCTTTCAATCTCACTACAGACTGGTTGAGATCATCAAGATCACCAAGTCGTTCAAAGCGGCTGAGTAGTGCATTCCCAAGGTCTTTCAGCAATGAAGGCTGGATGGGGTGGCCATCTGGGGTGAGAGAAAGAGCAGCCTCAAATGTCAAAACAGACTGGTTGAGATCATTCAGATCACCAAGTTGTTTAAAGCGGCTGTGAAGTGAATTCCCATGGTTATCCATCCATGAAGGCTTGTCTGGGTGGCCATCTGGGGCAAGAGAAAGAGCAGCCTCAAATCTTAAAACAGACTGCTGGAGATCGTTGAGATCACCAAGTCGTTCAAAGCGGCTGAAGAGTGAGCCCCCGAGGTTATTCAGCAATGAAGGCTTGACTGGGTGGTCATCTGGGGACAGAGCAATAGCAGCCTCAAATCTCAATACAGACTGGTTGAGATCATTGAGATCACCAAGTCGTTGAAAGCGGCTGAAGAGTGAGCTTGCGAGGTTATTTAGCGTTAAAGGCTTGTCTGGGTGGCCATCTGGGGCAAGAGAAACAGAAGCCTCAAATGTCAAAGCAGACTGGTTGAGATCATTAAGATCACCAAGTCGTTGGAAGCGGGTGAGCAGTGAATTCCCGTGGTTATTCAGCAATGAAGGCTTGATGGGATGGTCATCTGGAGTGAGAGAAACAGCGGCTTCAAATCTCAACACAGACTGGGTGAGATCATTGAGATCACCAAGTCTTTCAAAGCGTTTGTAGAGTGAATTCCCAAGGTTATTCAGCCATGAAGCCCTCTTTGGGTTGCCCTCTGCAGTGAGAGTAATAGCAGCCTCAAATCTCAGTACAGACTGGTTGAGGTCATTGAGATCAGCCAGTCGTTCAAAGCGCGTGAGAAGTGAATATCCGAGGTGGTTAAGCCGTACAGGCTTGTCTGGGTGGGCATCAGGGGTGAGAGCAACAGCGGCTTCTTTTCTCAATACAGCCTCATTGAGATCACTGAGGTCACCAAATCGTTCAAAGCGGCTGAGGAGTGAATTCCCAAGGTTATCCATCCATAAAGGCTTGTTTGGGTGTCCATCTGGAGTGAGAGAAACAGTAGCCTCAAATCTTGATACAGACTGGTTGAGATCATTGAAATCACCAAGTCGTCGAAAGCGACTCAGGAGTGAATTCCCGAGGTTATTCAGCATTGAAGGCTTGTTTGGGTGGCCATCTGGAATGAGAGCAACAGCAGCCTCTTTCATCAATACAGACTGGTTGACATCATTGAGATCACCAAATCGTTCAAAGCGGCTGAGGAGTGAATTCCCGAGGCTGATCAACCGTGAAGGCTTGTCTGGGTGGCCATCTGGAGTGAGAGCAACAGCGGCCTCTGTTCTCAATACAGACTGGTTGAGATCGTTGAGATCACCAAGTCGCTCAAAGCGCCTGAGAAGTGAACTCCCGAGGTTATTCAGCATTGAAGGCTTGACTGGGTGGTCATCTGGGGACAGAGCAACAGCAGCTTTAAATCTCAATACAGACTGGTTGAGATCATTGAGATCACCAAGTCGTTGAAAGCGGCTGAGGAGTGAGTTCCCGAGGTTATTTAATGTTAAAGGCTTGTCTGGGTGCTCATCTGAGGAGAGAGCAACAGCAGCTTTCAATCTCACTACAGACTGGTTGAGATCATCAAGATCACCAAGTCGTTCAAAGCGGCTGAGTAGTGCATTCCCAAGGTTATTCAGCCCTCCAGGCTTGTCTGGGTGTCCATCTGCAGTGAGAGCAACCGCAGCTTTGAGCATCACCACAGATTGGTTGATATCCACCAAGTTACCAAGCCGATCAAAGCGACGTAGCAAGGATGTTCCCAGGTCTGCACAATAGCCGCCATGCCCTGGGCCATCCCGCACTGCATCATTGTATGCACAGATTGCCTGGGTCAGATCATGTAAAGTCCCAGATCCCTTGTAAGACTGTAAAAAAATGTTTCCAAGTATATCCAGCCATCGAGCCCTGTCATCATTGCTTTGGCAGCACAGTAGAATCCTCTCGTGCATCACCAAAAGTGACAGAACATCCATTGAAAATTCGGGCTTTCTGGCATCTTCATACATGTTCTGCAGGTCCCTTGCTATGCCCCAACGCTTGACAGAAGCAACTGTAGATGACTCGGTGAGTAGTCCAGCATTATGTACAGAATCTCACCTGTATTGTCTGGTATGTCATCCAAACCAGATGATTCGCGGTACGGTAACTCGGCAACTGAGAAACCAGCACGGAATCTCAGAGAAGGGCCATCGGGATTCACTTTGTCGAAATCAAGTTGGAAGGCTACATGCAAATCTTCATCAATCCTTCTCAGAGTAAGAAGAGCTATACCTACACCTATTCAATTCCACAGATCCAAGGACTTCACCTCGCCCAATTTCAGCATAACCGAGAAGCCTTCTTCCCTCAGTTTCACTCTGGCGCAAGACTGCCACTGAGAACGTAGCAGCATGGGCTGGGCTGTGAAGAAGCGAGGGTTGGTGAATCCTCAGTGTCTTTAATAATTTTACACTCACATGTTACACCCAAACCGAAGTTTCCAACTATTTTGATGCTGCTCTGACGCCACCGGCAAGGTTTGCAAAAAAATTGTCTCCTCAATGATGAGCTGGGCAAACATTTCAATGTCACCCGGAAGATCAGCATGGGGGTTAGTAAACGATGTGACACTGATATCTGTGAGAAAGGACTAAGCATGGGTTGGCAGCACCAACGTAGCTGTACTCACTGTGAAGCTGAATGCTATTTAAACAACATGAATTGAATCAATGGTCTCCATGGGAGGCACGGGATACTCACACTGTTTTCGACTCGGACATGATTGGCAATGTGAGGGGAAAGGTCGAGAAGCTTGGAAGGCTAAGCAGTCGATCTTATATGTCAGCCGTCCCTGCAACGTGCTGTGAAGCATGAGACAATTAATACCTCGCTCCGGATTCTTATCTTTGCGCGCCTTATCTTAGGATACATCCTGCCATATCGGTATCTACCACATTGAAAACATGCCTCCAATTGGCAATGCAACGTTCCCAGCGCTTTCATCAGCGCCTATCCTGCACCCCGAGGACAAGGTGCGGCGGTAAGGTGACTCTCCCATTGGAAACCTCCGTGCAAATACAACGTTGACGGACCTCGCTCCGGTGGTGTCCTGCTGACTAGCATGCCTGCGGGGGCCACACTGTGTCACTGTCAAGTTAATGGCACGAAACCCCAAAAATAAAAGGGCATTGCCCGCGGTACAGCTGTCTGACGGTGACGTTTTCCCACCCGGTAATTCGCTATCGGAGTTACGATGCTGTATTGTGATGCGAAGCTCGGTCCGGGTCCCTAGCTGCACCTGGACTTTGTTTGGTTAGGCGCCAAACTTGTCGAGGCAGTTCAACCAGTGCCGCTAACGTTATTTAACTTATTGATCCGGCTGAATGTGAGTCACGAGGACCCTGGTTTATCCGGTAATAGGTCGAATACTGTACCGCCGTGTATGGTAGCAACATTGACGAACCAGCCGACATTCCAAGCGCGAGCTGAACCTGAAACAAATCAGGCAAGCGGCAAGGAGGTCGGAAGGATGCTGAGGGTGCGAGTTGGATCAATGGAAAGCCCAGAGTCTTGTGCCGAGCGAGAACGAGGCAGGATCGCGGCAACGACGAAGGCCGGGTGTGAGAACGACGTAGGACAGATCCGGGGCAAAGGGGGATCATATTGGGAGTGGTAGTGTGTACAGAATGTATAATCAGTAAAATAGGAGTGGAATGGAAGATACAGAGTCTAAGACAAGGGCGGATATAAATATTGAATTGGGCGGATACGGGTGCAGCGGTATGCGAGGTGCATCAACAGCCTGAGGAGCGTTACGCTTACCTAATTTTCAAAAGTGAGCAACCGATTGCCAAATTCACACCGGATAAGGGAAAATATCAACCTACGTCAATATGTTAGCATAGAGTAGATAATTCAGTGGATGAATACACGCTTGCAAATAGGTAATAAATTCAACTGGTGCGAAACCGCCACCGAAGTAACCACAATCAGCGGGTGTTTCAAAGGCAAGATGTTTATCTGTTATCAGCTAGGTAAGAAAGAACTGTTGAAATATCAACTTTCAGCAGCTATGTCCAGCAAGAAGAAAGGTCATCTTTCAAAAGTTCCTTTGTCTGAACAAAGGAATTTTTGAAAGTGCTCCTTTCTTCTTGCCAGAAATGGATACTGAAAGGTCATCTTTCAGCAGCCCTTCCACAATTCTCGAATAGCAAATGAACATTTGGCCTTTGAAACACCTGCTGATTGTGGCTACTCCAGTGGCAGTTTCGCATCAGTTAAATTCATCACCTATTGACAAGCTTGGATTCTTTTTTTTTTTTTTTTTTTTTTTTGGTGGTGCGTTTGCCCGAAGGGCAAGCAGTAACGAGACAATTAACAATTGGTTGACCTCCCGCAACTTTGTAAGGGTCAGAGGAAAAGGACCTCCGTGAGAGAAGATGATATTTTCACCGCCCAGGGAAATGTATTATGCACGACGCAACTTGTGACAGTGTGGGGCTCCGAGCTTACCTGTTTCGACCCGGCCGGTCTGCTGGCTGGGAAGGAGGTGGCGACCTCATCGGCTCGATACCCACTAAAACCTTGGGCTCTTTGAGCCAGTTTTCTGGCAAATCTTCCTCATTCTTCAATGTTGAGCTCCATGTCTGCAACACGAGAACCGGTTTGATTGAATAATTTTTTCCGTACCTCGAGTGGTTCGTCAATATACGGTCGAACTTGAGGTGTTCGTTTATGGCATGTAGCCATCTGTTGTGTATCTCTGAGTTGGACAGGGATTGACCTCCCTTCCTGATAACACAGTCACAACGGATTTTCCAGATCATGTATAGTGATTCAGAAATGAGGATTCGGTAAAGCCGAGAGGCACCGGGTAGATAGTTACCTCTCTCATCTGTGATTGAGGCCAGGCCACAACCGAGGATGCTCCCCAGGGAGAGTTCAGGCCAGTGAGGGTTTTTTTGAAGCCAGAGTGTCTCAGCCAGTTTCCAAATTAGTTCTTGACCGGGGCGTTCACATTTCAGGAGAATATGTTCTAGGTCTTCTATTTCCCTGCAAAATTGGCAGGTTCCCCATTCCTCGCATTCGGGAATGTGCTTCCAGAATTTGCCAACACGATGTGCATTATGCATGGACTTCCACAAAAAGTTCCGAATCTGGCGCGAGAAGTCCTTGTGTCGAATTGACTTCCAAATCTGTGCCGGAGGAGGAATCCGACGATGGTTGTGTTATATAGCAGTTTGTACTTGCTTGATCATGTTGTCTGTCGCCGGCCGAGTTGCCTTGGCTTTTAGCTCTTTAATTCCGGAGTCCGCAAGAGCTTGCGTCAAAGTTGACAGTTTGGCCCCCTTCAGCTTCATCGTGTCTGGTACTTGGATGTCTATCTGGTCTGGGGTCTCCTTGTTTTGGCCTTCTAGTGCAAGAAGGTGTGCTTGATTACACCCCTCTCTTTCAGCAGTAGTGTAGCTCTCGGCGTCCGAGTCCCCGAGAGTCACGAAAAGTGTTTTGGCTGTGCGGGCCTTGAGTTCGGCTGCTAGCGCTTGGAGTGGGAGCTTCTCTGCGACTCCTATCCATCCTCTATCTTCCCATATGGGGAGTTGGCGTGTCATGGCATTGCGGATGAAGTTACGTTTGCTGTAAACTGTCACGCCCGTCTGCGGGTCAGTTTGCTTGATGCAGAGAAGTACTGCATGGGCCTCAGCACCGGGAACAGTTTGGCAAGATGTTCCTGGCAATTGTATAGCCTTGTTGCGTGGGTCTCCGGCCTTGTAGAAAATTCCAGCGCAGGCCAATGTTTCGCCGCGATCATTATGTCTTATTATCCCGCTGACGAACACTTTCACATGTGCTATTTCAGGGGGAGCGCGAGTCACAGCTGGAGTGACTGGGTCGGCTTCGATTTCAGCCTTTTTCTCAGTTGTAAAGACACGAAAGCCGTCTGTGATGGACTGGATTTGTCTTGGGTTTACAAATAGGTTAGGATCGTCAATATCTTGTTCCGCTTCCTGGCGTGGCTCTGTTCGCGGGTCCCATTTGGAGGTTAATTGATGGAGTCTGGTTCGGACTGCCGAGGCACAGGCATGAGGATTCTTACATCCCCGTAAGCGTCGATCGTCTGTGCAATGCATGCATTTGCAGTTGGCTGATGGTTTATGGTTATTATTTTGCAGACGCCTCATGACTTCCATGCCTTCACCAACTGTGAGGGCACCATGAGCCTCACAAAGGCATTTGCACGATTTGGTGTTATTCCGTTGGGTTTGTTCCGGGTCTTCTCCGAACGGGTGCCACAGTGGGAGTTGCTCCCGGATGAAGACTGATGGGTTCAGGGTGTCAAAGCTTATCCCGTATTTCTGCGCACATTTAAGCATTCCCTTTAGGTGTTTGGGCCATTTCAGTCGGTTCGGTGTCCAGTCTTGCAGGAACATGTTTACATGTGAGCCCTCTTGTACCGTAGAATTTTCTACGTCGAGTTTTTCGAGCTCAGCGTCGGCATAGTAGCACCATGTTGCCCTTTTCTCGGGATCTAATTCCAGGTAGGATTGGAGTTTCATTAGTTGGATAGCATCATTTCGGGCCTCTAGGTCAAGCATATTTTTACCACCTTCCATTATCGGGGCCATGAGCATCTCCCGCTGCACTGGGGAGGATTTAGCACCACCCCACATGAATTCGCGTTGGGATTTCAGTAAGTGTTTCAGTATTTTGTCTGGCATCCCATTTACCTGGGTCAGGTACTGGGTTTGGGACGCTATAGTAATTTGCACTATATGGCGGCGTGCTTCTAATGTGGGATGCAATCTCTCCCATCGCTCTAGGTCAGCATCAATTTTTTCGAGTCTGGGGGTCCACATTGCAAATTCGTCGACACCATTCCCAACCTGGCCGCCAAGGATACGGACTGACTCGCCATCTCGGGCAATATGGATGTCCGGGGATATTGGTGTGTCGTTGACATTTAATTTCCTTGTTTCAATCACATTTTTGCGGTAGTTCGGGTCACCTACGGGTATGACCTCTGTCTTTCCCACGTTGAACTTTGCGCTAGAGGCTGTGCACCATTTCTTCAGGATCCTCTGCAGTTCGTCGAAGCTGTCCAGAGCAAGCTTGGATTCATCTACTGAATTATCTACTCTATGCTAACATATCGACCTAGGTTAATATTTTCCTTTATCCGGTGTGATTAGGTTCCACACCTGCCTAAAAAGGCAATTTCCGGCCCTGCAGGGAACCCAAAATAGCGCTAAAAGTCGATTTTTAGGCGTTACGCACACGATTTAGGCAACATTTTGGGCCTGCGTTATGCGTTACGGTTGCTACCATACACGGCGGTACAGTACTAAGTTCAGACAAAATTTGGTATCTGGGCCACTTATGTCACAGGAAAGTTCGGACAAAAACGGGACGGCAATGGACTGAACTCAGATCTAAAGTTCGGACATGGGTCGGCCGTGGAGCGAGGTCAGATAGAAGTTCGGACAATGCTGTGTCTCTTTCTATTTCCTTTTTTGTACCCACGCGTGCGCTTGCCACTTGGGAGCTTTAAAGCGGTCTCTGAACAATGTGAAAAAAATAGATTCCTTGATGCAGTGGCTCCTGTGGCTGACTCAGTGAATCCCGTGAATTTTCTGGACCTTCTCAACCTTCACACAACCCTCCTACAAAGTTACACCATACACCATACCCCAGGATGGTGGCTCGGAAACTGTGAGGGAGTTCAGAGACCATGTGAAACTTGGTCCCCATGCTGAGACGATATTAGGACCTACGGGATGAGAGGGAAGCGCCGGCCAAAGCAGTGGCAGGCTCAACATGGTCCGGCGAAAAGGAAAGGCGAATATTAGGCTTTTGGACATGGAGGAGGATGAGGAGTTGACTTAGGAATATACTGCGATTTCTTTGCGATTTTTAGATAAAACCTGCCTTAAGCCAACCGTATGTCAATAAGACTTCGCTTAACCCGGGCTTAAGCCGCTTGAGCCAGTAATCAAATGGTATACCGGTACTATTTACACTGTATGTAGTAGGTACTGCAGAGCCCGTTTAAGCCGCTTGAAAATGAATAAAGTAGCTAAAAAGTGTGCTCAACCGGTGAAGTAGATTCAGCGGATTAAACCGCTCAACCAGGTTAAAGTGATTCAGCGGATTGAACCGATTAATCAAGTTATGCAAATTCAGCGGGTTGAACCCTGAATAAGACCGGGGGAGAGGAGGAGGGAACCCGGTGTCCCGGGGCACACAAAGGTTACAAAGGGTGAGTAATGCCGACGTTCAGTGCGGATTAAGTAGATTCAGCGGATCAAGCTGCTTACATGGCTTGACCGCGTGGTGAATCTAGGCATGCCAAGACCATGATAGGTGAGCCAGGTGGGGGTAAGGGTGGGGACAGAGGCTCCAGTTGAGGCAGTGGAGGGGAAACAAACCGGGACTCGGAGAGGCCCGGGCAGACTGAGGGAGGGGGAGTGGCAGAGCCGCCGACGGCCGTAGCGGGGTAGCAAGGGAAAAGACACCCCGTAACGGGTCAGCGGCGGTTAAGGAGGTGCAGGAGAGATGGCAGAGAGAAGACAGTACAGATGATGCAGAAGCCACCCAGAGTTTCAAGGATCTGTGGTGGTAGTTCAGGACAAGTTTCCTTTGTTGTACTTTGGTTGTACAGGACCCCGATTATCCCTATAAAGGTCGGATCCAAAGTTCGGACAGAATTCCGAATCGGCCTGGCCAAGGTCGGAGCCAAAATTCGGACAAATCCACTTTTGGACCCGACAGGTTGGGTCAAGAGTTCGGACAATGGGTTGGGAGCAGTGTTGAGGTCGGATCTGCGTTCGAACAATTGATGGTGGCCTCGCCGCCTCGCACAATGAAAATGTGACTTTCCAAATGAAGTATATTCATCCTAGAAGTACTACTATAGTACATTTCACAACTCTCCTCTATATTAAACAAACCTCTCCGTTATGGATCTCCTCGACATAGACAGCGACGATGAGCTTCGAAGTTCTCTTGATCAGAAGTGGGTACCTCAGGAATGATATTGACATCATAGAAGTGGCTGAGGATGATGGAGTAGCAGAATAGAATTTATTTGGGTTTATTAAGCAATATTCAAGGGCGCCAGAGCAAAATGAACTTGGTCTAAAGTTCGGACAAAATTTCGGTCCGACCCAGGTCAGATCCAAAATTCGGACAAAATTTTTGGGCACAGGTCGGACAAAAGTTCGGACAAAAAAGAAATATAGCCCGAATTTCGGATCCGACCTCCATAGGGATAATCGGGGGTCCTGGTTGTACTCGACTTTGTTCCGCCTTGGCGCTCATTTGTCACGTGTTCCTTTGTTTCATCATGCCACCGTGACTTCCCGCATTCTCTCTCTCCTCTCATGGTGCCAGCTATGGTCCCTCTAGCCACCCCAGCCTTCAAGTTTCTCATCCCATCCTACTGTGTGTACCTGTTTCCCGCCGCTCCGGACTTGCTTACTATGGCTGATATATCCCCTTCCTCCATCTGGAAACACAGTTTTAGCTAATAGAGACGGCTCGCCTCGGTAGAGGTGGCAGTGTCTCGGTAGAGCCCGATAGAGCCGACAGGTCTGGATAGAGCCTTGTAGAGCATGACCATCTACCGTAGATTGTGACTCTATTATAGAGGTCCAACTTCTCTGAGATGCCGTGTAGTGCACCATCCCAGCATCAACGTATGGACCTGCCACAGAATTGATGCTGAACAAGCGCAGCTGGGGCCATTAGTATATAAGCTGCCCGCCGACGTGATTCTCGCCTCCTTACTTCCCTCCCACTCCCATCTCGGTGGCTTGCACTTCAAGATTCTTTGCCTCCAATCCAAATCCATTCATCCAAGTCTATCCAAGTCAAAGTCCAACCATCCAAGTCTATTCAAGTCAAGCCTTGCCAACAATTATTTGGCCGTACAAAGTCCTTGATACCAAGTCCCTAAAATGCTGGTCAAGTACAACATGGGCTACATGTGGCGAAGACAAGCATGAACTCGCCCCTTTCGAGTCCCGACGACAACCCGACGACTACTCGTCAGTTTGCATAATTTCTCCCGTTATCGTCAGTACTTCGGCGCTACATAGTACAGTACTTATAGTGATGAATATATATGATATCCCCCTTTTTTCTGTTCTTTTCAATTCGATTTGAATGAGCGCGCAACGCTGGCAGTGGGAAGGGGACGGATATAACGCCCAATCTGGACAAATAACCGAAATTCAACACGCGAACGCTGCCGCCATCAGGAACACATGGTTCTACCGAGCTCTACTGAGCTCTATGGCTCTATGATAGTCTCTATGGCTCTATTTGTCTCTCCCTAGAAGGGGGGGGTGCCTATGGCACTATGGCTCTCTGGGGACCTATCAAGCACTATCTAGCAACTGGGCTTTTCCCAGATGACTCGCACCGTCATCCTGCTTTCCTGGTCTATTTGCCCTCGCCTCTCCGTCTCGGTGTTTTTCTCTCGCTACGCTGCTCTTCTGTCCCTAACCCTTATAGAGTTTAATGACACAAGGTCGGGTTTGGGTGTCTAATAGACAGGTTTGTGGTTATACACCAGAGATTCTGGGTGGCTTTCAGCCTTAAAAGAGCTTTCGGCTCAGTATGAAACAACGAAACAACGGGACAACTGGTTCTGGCGGCTTTCGGCCTTTAAAAGAGCTTTCGGCTCAGTACTGATGTCGGCTTTCGGCCTTATTCAAAGGGTTTTCGACCCAGTTCTCGAGGTTTCTTATATTTTTAAAGGTCTGATCCAAATCCAAATCTATTTCTGGTGCTAGGTGTCTGTGGGCTAAGCCCGAGCTAATCAAATCTAGTGGAACAAACAAGGACAACCAACTCTGGTGCCTGCCTCCAAGGGATATGTGCTCCCGTTCCTGCCCTTTCTGCCCCTTATTTATACTACTCTCTACCTGCTTACACTACTTGGTTTACGCTACTTGCTCTCTAATATGACTCGTACTACTCCCTTGTCTCCGACGGCGTCCCTCGTTCTTGATTGGCCAGTAAAGGCGTGCTCTGACAGCTGCACACGGTCGTTGGTTTGATCCATCAAAGAGCTCTTCTTGGCAACTGATGCCTTGCTCGAGTAAGGTCTTCTTCGTCTGTGGCTCTATGTCCCGAGCCCAGAAGGGTCTTCTTCGTCTAGCCTGCCATCGTAGCTTCAATACGGTACCCCTAGTCATAGGTTAGCTCAACCCATCTATCCATGGTTCGTTTAGGAACCTAGGATGCCTTATCCGATTTAAGGATTATCGCGATCTCTGTAGTGATGCTGGTTGCCTAGATCCGGAATTGCCGGTTCTATTCTTGGATGCTATCCGTCTTGGCAGTATCTGCCTTCTCTCAGTAGCCATTCCCATCATGTGGCCTGAACGCGCTAGTCCCTTGTGTCAAACACGGACAATCTTAGTCTAGTCAATCTTGTATGAAGGACTTGGGTCCGCCACTGTGCAAATATAATAGTTTCCTTCCCATCTCCTTGGTAAGTGTCCCAGCAAGCAGCCTTAGGCTTTATATAGCCTAGTTTCTCTGCCACGATAGTCTAGTTCCTTACTTGAGTAAGACATATATTGGCCCCATTTGTGGAGGTACCGCTATAGATCCTCCCGGTTCATTCCCTAGTGCTATTAGACTTGTTAGGCTACTCGTTCGGAGCTCCCGAAAGCCTCTTAGATATGTAGCACACATGCTTGACAGCTGGAAATGCGTAAAATGCGCAAATTCAGGTGTACTTGATTACACGGCTTATCAACATCCTTGCCCGTGGAAAAGTATGTCGACAAGGTCACCGAAATTCGTGACCAGCTCATCGCACTGGGTGAACCCATATCCGACAACTATTACAAGGATGTTCTCCTTGCGAACCTCGACCCTCTCTATGTCAGTGTTCGCAACACCCTACTTTCCCAGCCCGCTGGTGAAAGCAAACTTGACTCTGTCAAAGCCGTCCTTTGCGGTGCTACCTATATCACCCCAACTGGCAGCCAAGTCAAGACGGAATCCGAGGAGACAGCCCTCGCAGCCCGTAGCGGCGGTGGTGGTAGAAAGGTGTTTGCGTCGAGTGGGAGTGGTCACGGGAATCCCAGACATCGCGATCGTGATTGCGCCGCTCACGCCTCTAGCGGTGATGGGCAAGTTTTTGGGAAGGATGACGAAAAAAGTTTTCGTTGGTGCGATCCCACTCACGAGGATCATTGTCATCGCTGCGGTCGGCGGAACCACATAGCTGCTCGATGTGTTGCAGATATGCCGAAGGAGATCAAGGCTTGGGTTCTCGACCATCCTGGCGCTAACGAACATTCACATGTGGTCCACGAAACGTATGTGGCACATTCATCTTTCTTGCCTCGTCGCCGCCGTCCTTCTCTTTCCCACATTCATTCCAATTGGCGTTCGGACATTCACAACTGCGATTCCGACTAGGTATGGCAACAACCAGGAGTGTGGATGCCACGACAACTCGGATTTGGAAGAAGATCAAGTCAATGTTGGAGTTGTTTATGAAGCTTTTCTTTGATTGAGTGGGAGCATTTTTTTATTTCTCTCCTGCTTTTGTTTTTGTTTCAGTGGGAGCTTGCTTATCTCGCAGAGTGGGAGTGTTGGAAATCGTCCGCTTTTGTACTGCTCGATGACTTCGCTACTGATATCTAATACGTACAAACATCATGTACCACAATATGCAGTCAATAATGCCCTACACTCCAGGCCCCCTACGTATGATTAATCCCTAGAGTTTAGGGTCCCCCGAAATCCGCCGGATTTTTGGCAAAGTCCTGGGCTCCTCAGCAATAATATTATTTCTACAATATTATCTGACCTGGGTGTTAGAGGGGAGCCAACCAGATTTTCAGAGGTATAATATTATGCCACAACATCACTGGGTTCAGCCAATGTAGGACCAGATGGGTAATAATATTATGCAACTTGCATACATGGGTTCGGCCTATGCAGGTTTTGATAGACCATAATATTTAGCTGCCTACAGGCCAGGGTTTGGCCAATCCAGTTACTGACCCACTTTAATGTTTAATCACCTGCATACTGGGGTTTAGCTGATGCAGGTCCCAGCAGACTTTAATATTTTGAGCCCTACAAGTGGAGCTTCAGCTGATGCACCTCTGTAAAATTATAATATTTTGCACCCTGCATGTGAAGATTCAGCCAATGTGCCATTTGAGAGCCTGTATTATTCTGTACTGAGGAAGCCTAGGTTAAGCCAATGTACCTTTTGAGAGACTATAATATTCTGCACCCCACATCCCAGGGCTTGGCTGTTGCAATTTGTTACATACTGTAATATTTAAGTCCTGCATGCTTAGGTTTGGCCAATGCACTGTCTGAGAGATAATAATATTTTGAATCCACATGGCAGGGTTTGGCCCATGCAGATACTGACAGACTGTGATATTTTGCCACCTGCATCCTGGGGTTTGGCCTATGCAGGAATTGATTGATTATAATATTCTGCAACTTACGAGTTTGGGTTCAGCTCATGTGTCTGAGACACCATAATATTTTGAATGCTGCATAGCTAGGTTTGGCCGATGTGAGCATAGAATATTTTGCCACCTGCAATCTTAGGTTTGGCTTATCCACGAATTGGTGGTAGGTTATAATATTTTGAGTCCTGCATACCCAGCTTCTGCTGATGCAGGACAATAATACTTTGCTGCCTGCCTAGCTAGTAGCAGCTATTTTAACCGCTCTGAGCGTGCAGTTTCCTAATTGGGACTAGTCTTTCCTTTGAGTTTCAGGACCTCGGAACCTCCGGGTATGTAAATTTGAGCCATTGGGAGCTCAAATGTCTTCTTTTGTACTTATCTCTCATGATTTCATGCTGATTTTCATTCCAGAACCTTGGAACAGCTTTCATGCTAAAGAACCCAGATTTGAGACACTGGCATGTTCTCTTTGATGTATGTTGACTACTTAGTGTATATCTTGACAATGCCCAAGTCAGGAAGCTCTGGCATATTTGCTACACTAGCAACAAAATCATACATTATATTCATTTTCACTTCGGCAAGGGCCTACTGGAGGTATACTTATGGAGATGGAATTTCTTTCAGTCCTGAAAAATACTAATATAGTGTCGGTATAACATACAGCAAAATCAAAAAGATCCAAGAGATTATGTTGTTTGACATATTTCTGGACATTCACAAAATTTCTCAACATGTATACTTTAGTCTCCTGCTGTAGCGACTTTGTGCATGCTCCAGTCCTTTTTGGTAATGTTTTATTATATGCCCATAGGTAAAATATTGACTCAAAACAGCCATATTCTGTATTCAACCATTGGGAATTGTTATTCAGCTGTCAATGAACAGCCAATGTGTTTTAGCTGTTTGACTAGATAGCTATATCCTTGGATGGCCAGTCCATTGATAAAACATGGGATAAGTGAGGTGTGTACCACTTGTGCATCTTCATACCCTCTGAGATGACAGAGCAGAAACTACAATGTCAGGACCTGATGGACAAGCTGCTCCCTCTTTATATTGACATTACACATGTCAGTACACTGTGTTGCAATAAATTATACTTGTGTATACACATTGATTCAAATAGGTTCTGAATAAGGTCTGGAACTAGCCTGGAGAAGTGAGTTCCAGGAAAAATTCCCATATTCGGACAAAAGTGTAGTGGTCTATATGGGGAAACAAACAAAATTCCCAAATATGGATGCAAGCGTAGCAGTTTTGATGGGGAACAACTACGACCAAAATATATTTTCTTATCGGACCTGCATCAGCTGAAACCAGCTTTAAATAAACTGAGGATGTAAGGTATAATATGTATATATAGTTGATGAAATACAATAGTCCATCTGGAACTGAATCAGCCAAAGCCTGGGTTTTACACGGTGAAATATTAAAGTCTTGCAGAGCTGAAGCTCAGGTTATAGGACCAAAAATATTCTAGTCCACTGGGACCTCCATTGGCTGAACCCCGGTATGCAGGTGATGAAATATTACAGTAACTGCATCGGCCCAACCCTGCCCTGTAAGTGGCAAAATATTACAGTCTATCACAACTGGCATAGGCCAAACACAGGTATGTAAGTTACACAATATTACAGCCTATCTAGTGCACCAGCTGAACCTTCGCATGCAGAATGCAAAATATTATAATCTTACAGAGGTGCATCAGCTTAAGCTGAGCTTGTAGGGCACAAAATATTAAAGTCCACTGGGACCTGCATCAACCGAACCCCAGCATGCAGGTGATGAAATATAACAGTTGGTCAGGAAATGGATTGGCCAAACCCTGGCCTGTAGGTGGCTAAATATTATGGTCTATCAAAACCTGCATAGGCCAAACCCATGTATGCAAGTTGCATAATATTATTACCCATCTGGTCCTACATTGGCTGAACCCAGTGATGTGGTGGGCATAATATTATACCTCTGAAAATCTGGTTGGCTCCTCTCTAACACACAGGTCAGATAATATTGTAGAAATAATATTATTGCTGAGGAGCCCAGGACTTTGCCAAAAATCCGGCAGATTTCGGGGGACCCTAAACTTTAGGGATTAATCATATGTAGGGGGCCTAGAGTGTAGGGCATTGTTCACTGCAGGCACTGAGGATTGACACTTCCAACCATTAGAAAAATAACTGCCTCCTCAGAATTATGAAAGAAGGAGTTTGAATTTTCGATGAAGCGAAAATTTTCTAAGTCAAAACAATTGACCTCGGCAACTTGCGACCGTACTAGCCGTCGGTGATTATCCTCCAGTCGCTCCGCCCGGCACCCTTTGATTGACTGTCATCAAAGTTCGTGTTGGAGTCCGACTGTGTTCGAGTCTAGAATTTGCATGTGTCTGACCAATTGGATGAGACGGACATGACGTTCTTAGGTTGAATAATGATTTGGGTAATTTACGTGTACACGGTTTAAATGCGGAATTTGAGTAAGACGAATGCCTCCGGATAGGTGAATATAATGGGCGAATTAAATTGTGACCGAGTTCGAGAGTGGACGAAGGGAATGTGATGTGCCCCAGTTGGAAAGGGTAGACGAGTGGCTAAATTTAAATTGAACGTGGATGAAGCAGAGACGTCCGGGTGCGAGTGGTATTTCAATTGTGCTCGAGTTCGAAAGCTAGCCGGGTGCATTCAAGGAGCCTTGGTTCGAGCGGGTCGAAGAGACAGGTGTATTAACGGAGAAGTTAGGATCCGACGTATTAGCCGTTGAAGAATAAACTCATCAAGATCTTAATTTGAACGTGGATGAATCAGAGACATCCGAGTGCGAGTGGTAATTCACGTGCGCTCGAGTTCGAAAGCTGGCCGGGTGAATTCAACGTGCCTGGTTCGAATGGTTCGAAGAGACTGGTATATTAGCGGGGAAGTAAGGACTCCATATATGGCCCGTTGAATGATGAATTAATCTTGCCCGGTCGTGCTGGACCACGAAGTATAATTGAGATGAGTTCACCTAATGTGCCCGAGTTCGAGGTTGGATGTAGTATGAACGATGTGATGAATACTAATGTATGATTAGATCAGTCCGGTATATTGAGCTAGATGAAAACCCGACGTGCGAGTGATTCAAAGTGCATGAGATGAGCGGGTCGACTGAAGTGAGAAGCATGAGTCGGTAAAGTACGCCTGACAAGTTGGACAGAGCTGGAGTAGGTGAATCAAACCCGGTGTACAATTGCAATGTAGCAGCGCCGCGTTCGGTATTTGAGTGGATCAACGGCCTAGATTTATGTACAGGATGAGTGGGGAGATTTATGTTACAGCTATTCAATACCGAAGGCGCGCATGAAAATTTACCTGTTTGGGATGTTTCCAAACGTCCGAAGTCCGATGATCCGTGCCCGATTACGGAAGATTCACAAAACACATATCTGTCATTTCCGGCTCGATACTGATGTTAGTGATCGATACCGAATACTGAATAGCTAGCGGAGTTTAAATACACGTGCCACCGGTCCGAGTGACTGCCGGTCCTGATAGCGATTGCGACACTGACAGCGTGTCCGTGAGTCAAAGAACGAGAAGCACCTGGGGCCGCCCATTCGCCGTGTCGCGTCGCGTCGCGTCGGAGCGTCCGTAGGTACGTCCTTTTTGTCGCACACACTAATTGATCTTCTCCAACTCTTCTTTTAAGCCCCACAACTCCCTATTTTTCCTGACAAACTTTGAGCCACTCCGTCTTATACTTTCCTCTGTGCTGCCATTTGGGCAGGAATTTGCAATGGAGGAATACACTAGTGAACAGAACGAGTTCGAGTGCGTGTCTAGCACTTTTGTTCGCCTCATTTTACTCATATAAAATCCATAGCGCTCGAAACAGCACAGAATTACTCAATCCCTCCTTGGAGACGAAACGTCGGGGAGGCAGACCAAAGGGCTCCAAAAACAAGATTCGACCTGTATCCCCTGAGGCCACAGAACCCAAACGTCGTGGCCGTCCCCGAGGAACCGGTCCGAAACAAATTGCGCGAGCCATTGCAGGGAATAGTGAGACCCCGCAAAAACGGCCTGTCGGCCGCCCTCCAAAGCTTGCGCCAGCAAGAAAGGTGGATGTACGGCTGGGTAAACGTGTAAGTTGATTAAATCACTGCGTTCAGACGACTCGGCGGCACAGGTAAATGGACCCTGCCGAGCTACGTCGCTCTACGATGGAGCTATGCCGAGTGATAACGGCAGACGATGCCGAGGGGCCTCGGCACACCTCTGTCGTATCGCGACGTAGCTCCGACGGGGTCTGCCGCGGGGCCGCCTGAATGCAGTGATTAATTTTGTTTACATTTCACCACATTTTCGCTTACCGAATTAAAAGACCGTTCGCGGGACACCTGCTGTTCTCCGTTCTCAGCAGCTCCCTGATGCCTCGGGGGCAGTCAATACCAATCCGCTGCATTCAATCTTCAATAAACAACATACAGCCGCATCTAATCTCTCTCAGAACCCCATCGCTCCCCCCTCTGGTCATGCTACCACAGAAACTGGTCCTCAAGTAGTTGACGAAGGTCAACAAGATGGGGAAGAAGACGGGGCTGATGGCTTGTTAAATGATGGTTTGGGAGAGGAAGGGGAGGAAAGCGATGGTGAGGAGCAGGGTGAAAATGCGCCTGGAGATGCTCCGAACACATCATCTTCCCATCCACGGCGCAAGCTTCCTGGCTGGCTGCAAACCCAATTCGATGAGAAGCTTAGGCTGGCCGGCATCCGAGACAAGGGTTTACCCCTTTTATATGCACGCGACAAGACCTTTTGGTTCCCCCTCGAAGATCCTTACTTTGCACTGCAGCATCTCGAGTCGCTTTCGCCACAGAAGATGTTTCAGGCCCGATTCTTTCTGTGGGATCCTGATGTGCTGGTTAGTCCCGCGCGAATTCCATGCCCAATATGTCGCGCCGGGCTGAATCGCCTCTGCCCGATTCCTCGTCCTCGGCGGTGTGTTGATCTGGATAGCAATTTCTGGATAATTGGGTATCGATACCTTTGCCCCAACTGCGTCCATCCCAAGTCCGGCAAGAAGACCGTTACATTCCGGAGCTGGGATCCTCGCATAATCCAAAATCTACCTCGATCTCTTGCCGAATCATTTCCCGTTCAACTCACACACCGGAGCGGAATATCGGACAGTCTGTTTATGTTCATGCGATCCTGCTTTCAGAGCGGTATGGGTGCAAAGCAATTTTCAGATGCCCTTCGCGTGCGGCATCTGGAACATTATGACACCCTCCAGATCAAGTACCTATCGGCGCTCGCTAAGCAGAAGGGTATAGATACTTGGCTTGGGACAAAGTATCAGAGCTTTCTCCCGTTCGAAGACACTAGCCCGGACGGATATCACGGATTTGTCCCGAGCTCGCAGTGGCTTCGTGATCTCTACGACAAGTTTATCGAGGATCATGACCATGATTTCAATCAAGCCATCGCACTCCTTACCGCGTTGATCTGCGCAATTGATCATAGCTTCAAAGTATGTCTTCCTGAGTACATAATCTATATATCTAATTTTTTTCTTAGCTCGCAAAGCACATAGCGAAAGTGAACGGCGAGCAAATTTTTATTGCCCTTCTTACGATCACCAACGAAAAGGGCGAGATCCGTGTCTGCAATCTTGTTGCGACAAAATCACATTCCCAATTTGAACTCGCACTTAACCGCATGCGAGAGTCGCTCGTACTCTATGGTCATGACCAGCCTCAGGTCTTCTACACAGACAACATGTCTGACAAGGACTTTCTCGAACGGTGCTTCACCTCTCTCTGCGAGGACGTCATTGCTGTCGAAAAGTACTCACATCTTGAACCCCTTGCAATTCCCACGACAACCTCAGTCATTGAGATGGACGAGTCGGATAAAATTGACGAGGCGATGCGGTGCATTCTGCACGATATTCCTCAGGATACTGAAGATTCACATTTGGTTTTATTTCTCGACTCCGAGTGGAATGTGGAAACATCTCAGCTCGGATACGTTACCGGTCGCGGAACTACCGCTGTTGTCCAGATCTTGTACAAAGACACAATTTATATTCTCAAGGTAACATGAAATCACTTGTCTGCTGAACTATGCTTATGTGATGCTAGATTGGGCAAATACTAGCGGGCGGTCGGCTTCCTCCAGTGCTGAAGCAGGTCCTTCATAATCCCCGCATTTTGAAGGTCGGCCGAGCCGTGGCAGCGGACCTCAAGTATTTGCAAGAAGCATCCAACACACCTACTCCATTTGTTGGAGCGGTCGACCTAGCTCGATTTGCCAAAGATCGCTTAGCAATAACCTCCGCAAAAATCGGACTTGCAGATCTTTGCGCCAAAATTTTGGGGAAACGACTTAACAAAAATGTTTCCGAGCGAATCAGCACTGCATGGGAACGAGAACAACTATCTGAATCCCAACTGCGTTACGCAGCCCTCGATGTCTATGCTTGCCGTTGCATCTATGATTCCCTTGCACACATTCCAATCCCTTCACCACTCCCGCCTACACCTCTTGTCGAAACTTCCGTCCTGCTCTTCAATGCTGATCGGACGCGACTAATTGCTCGTGGGAAAATCAGCGCGGTGGAGGGCAGCTACGACCAAATCAATATCACCTCGACCCGATGTCTTGTTGACATTACAGAGGTCCTTGTTCCTGCTGCAATAATTACTACTCATGGCAAACAGAAACTTTCTGATTTTGGACCTGTCTCCTTCAAAATTGTCTGTCTGCGCAGCCATTTGCGCATATCTACCGATCTTAATTTTCCATCGACCGCAGTACCACCCTCACCACCCGCGCCATCTCTTACTACCACACCACCGGGCAATACCTCCGCATCCGAATTGACCCCTCCAGTTGAGGGTGATGAGCCTGGCTTTGGTGGTTTGCTCGAGAAAGAGCTCGATT
This sequence comes from Mycena galericulata, assembly GCA_029289565.1. Lineage (NCBI taxonomy): Eukaryota > Fungi > Basidiomycota > Agaricomycetes > Agaricales > Mycenaceae > Mycena > Mycena galericulata. The sequence continues at coordinate 136,884 of JARKIA010000131.1, read as the reverse complement.
CTGGCGATGCACATAATCCCGTGGCTCTCATTAATTGTGAATCAGACACTGAGAGCCAACAAACCGGGATCAAAGTCCTCGCCGAAGCTGCTCACAACTGGGGTGTTTGGAAGACTGTCATCCGCAGTCGTGTTCTCAAAGACGCCTTTCACATCTTCAATATGTTCTACATCTCTGTCTCTCACGGGTTGCGCGTTGAGTTCGCTAGAGCTCTTCGCGATGCTATCTTCATTCCGGACCCAATCGACAAGGCACGAATAATTGCCTGGGGTAGTCGACAAAACCCACCCCAAGATTGGAATTCTCTTCTCCGCACGTCTTCCCACTGGCTCTGGCGCCGTTGCAAACGCATTATCCCTCCCCCGGAGGAACTATACCCAACAGTTGCTGCCGTCTTCCAAACGTTCGGTCATCTCAAGGACGCCAAATCTGGGTTACCCTTATTCAACTCATCAGCTTGGGCCGTAGCGAAAAATGTCCTTGAACTGATCCAGAAGGGTTTTCTGTCAGATCCTCCTGGAATCCCCCTCTATTACAAGCTCAATGTCGATAAGTTCGGCTTGGACCTGTATCGCTGTATTCGTGGTTCCAATTATCCCGAAGGCGGAGTTCATCGTCATCTACTGTCTCATTTACCCACTTCTGGTGCAGGCATACGGCATGCGAATGCAAGCCTCAAGGACTTCATTTGCCGACACAACCTCATAGTAGGTTGTTGCATTTTGTATCCACTCAATTACTTATGTCGAATTCCAGGTCGGGACTTACAATAGCACCGGCAAACGCTACAATGGTCACTACAGCATCTGGCTGACGAACGAGCTTCAGGAACTCCTCTCTTTCCTCGAGGATGTTCTTATTAATCCAAGGTTTATCACCGGTTGGGTCAACGGCAACCTATACCAACCAACCACCGAGGTTGCCGGTGTTCTTCCCGTCCCTGAGGACATACGGGTCAAATATGGCATGGCCCTGTTTGAACCGTCGCTGGATTCCGCGCGGCCTCACCACCATCTTGCTTCGCTGCAGGGTACTCGGAAGGCGATTCTTCCAGTGCACAACCAGGAAGAAAAGGATTTATTCCGCACCATGATGTCTGGAAGCAACTCCTTCGGGAATTTCTCGTCTGAAGCGCAGGTAGAAGCTAGCGTACGGATCTGGAATGCGAGAGCGGATTCAAGCGATAACATTTTCTACAAAGTAAGTTTCATTCAGTTATTGACGACACGGGCTCATTCTATTTTACAGTTGGCGGAGCAACTCAAGGTGTACTACAATTCCGATTGGCAAAGAAATAGCAACATCATACAGACAAAAGCTACAACTGCGCAAGCCAGACAGCCTCTCATGAAACAGATTCACGACCCGAACAGGCTGCTGATGGTTCCATCGATCCCACAGACAACACTCAAGCTTCATCACGCACCAGCAGGAATGCTCTCGCTTGGTACCAGCGACGATGCTCTCCGCGTTGACCCCCCTTCAATCTCTTTCACGGGATTCTCCAGCGGCACCTCTACTTCATCGACAATCGCCGCAACACAATTTATTGCAGGATCTAGCAATGCTCCCGCCCACATCGATCTCTCGGCGAAGGAACCTGCGTCGAGGACCTCTTATTCGGGGCTCTCCAGCGGCTCCTCGGCCCCATCAGTAGTCGCCGCAACACAATTTATCGCAGGCTCCAGTAGTTCGGGGGTCGATGGCTCCAGACTTGAGGGGGAAGCACGGGTACCAGGGCCACAACCGCTGTCTCATGGAGAGACATTGCATCAGTTGGCGAAGAGAAAGGTCGGCGATGGCCTACAGCAATCGGAGCCTCCGCCAAAGAAGCCCCGTAAGGGCCGAACTTGTCGTAAGTGCGCGATTGAGTCGTGCCCTGGGAAGGCGATGATAAGGCGTGTATCAATACACACCTGAATTCATCGATTTTACACTAGTACACGCGGATAGCTGTATACAAGAAGTAAGACTAGAGGATGCTAGTTTAATCCCGGAACTGAGCATTAAGCCTTTGAAGCGTTGCAAACTAGCATAACTATCAAAGTCAGGCAGTATTAACGGTACCTTCACAAATGGGGCCTGCAATAGTGACTGAGCAAAACCCAGCTAGCTATAGGAATATCCTGGCAAGTTATATGTCAAAGATGTAACAAGCTCGGATTCAATATGGACGTCAGGCGACTAAGGGACTTTGGAAGGATTCAAACAGCATAAGACTATTAAAGTGTGCACTACAGAAGTAAGGAAATAAACTAGACCAGGCTACTAGAAGGGCATTTAACTGGGAGCGCGGTTGATCAAAACCCGGCCCTGAAGTATCATGTGATCGCGTTTGATCATGTTTTAAAGAGAGAGGCGAGTTGGCTTCAAGGAAGTTAACTACAACAGACAGATGACGCTTCAACGGTCTAGACAGACCTATAGGCATAGGGACTAGGCACGGAAAGCCTCCCGGGAGTTCTCTCAGGCCTTCAACAAGGCTAGGAGCCAAGTAAATACCAAAGGGCTTGGTTCAATATAAATGAGCTCAAGTCCTTCAGTCAGCAAGAGACTGTTAGCCAATAGGACGGCAAGGAGATCAAAGGTATCCGGATAGCTATCCGAAGTTATTCACCTCGGTGGTTAGATTAATAGGTAGTAAATACTATAAAAGCAACATGTAAAGTAATAATTAGGCAGTGAAATACTCCCCCAGTTGTTGGCACCCAGCTCTTAGTAGCTCTAAGTTTCATTTTGTTAAGACCGTGCCTAATTAGCCGCTCTTACAACTTGTACTTACACCCATTGAGAATTCAATAAGCTCTTGAACTAGAGTCTTAGTTGTCTTCAACCCACCTAGCCGTTAAAAACTATCAACTTGGGGTTGACTCTATATACACTCTGGGACCTTAAACCAGTCCTACACATTGTTTAGAACACGAGAGTAATCTAATTGAGGTGCTTAATAGACCCTGTTTTGACTATTCAAGTTAAGAAGTATTGAGTTGGCGCCAGTTTGAGATTGAAGGTCGATACGCCTGACCTATATCCCCGAACACACACACGTTTGTATTGGAGTTGTTAGTTGTTGGATTTTGGTATTAGATTTAGTGGGACTTCGTTTCACTCAGTTTGGTATTAGATTTCACGGCTGCACGTCACTGCACCGTTTCAGCGACCTGGAAATATTGTTGCAACAAGTGCCAGGATTGCGGAAAGGAAGGCCAGGATAAGTCCTGCCTTGGCCGAAATCCCAAGTTCCCGACGAAGACGTGCAGAGAGGCTGCCGAGGGAGGTAAATGGGATTGATGATATTGTTCATGTAATAGATAGCGCTGGAATGAAAGAACATATGGCGTACCGTTTGGATCGTCACTCTTCATTGGTACGAGTGCTGCCCTTGTGTACTCCGTATGCATCGGTGCGATGATGGTGGGTAGGACGTGCAGACAACGCACAAAGCGCGGGGCAGCGTGCGAGACGTGCCGTCGTCGATGGACGCGTACTGCATGATCTTGCAGATGATCGAGGGGCGACGACGAGGTACTTGCTGCACGCGGTGAGGATTTGGTCGTCGCAGCTCCCGAGCTGGTGTGCAAGCGAGTTCTGCAGTGACGACTTACGCAACCGCTTCGCATCGTCCAAGCCAACACGGGAGGTGAGTGGGGACGGGGCCGGGGACTTCCGAGCGGCGGCCACGAGCGAGGGCCCATGTATATAACGGCGCACCCAAATGAATGGGCTATGCGGGCCATGCTATAACGAAGCGAACCCCAGTAGCAGTGCACGCAGCGCGAGGTGCGGACTCGCACCTGCGGGACGTGCACAGCTTTTGGGGTACGTCGCGTTCGAATGCAGGCACACTGCCCGCATGTGGCGCACTGTGCAGGGCTCGTATAAGATAAGACGATGGCGCGGTGACGCACCGAGATGATTGCGACATGCCTGTCTTACGAGCATCCGCGCAGAGGAGATGCTCCGGGAGGGGGTCGTCGATGGGCAGCAACATGGACAACGTGTCCCACGATGTGCACGCAGCACGAGTTGTGAATAAGGAGTAGCATATGGGAGAATAATTGAGGACGCACCTGAGAAACCTTTCATCTGTGTCTCTAAATGTAATGAATTACCTGAAGAGTCAATGTTGCAGAGGAGGGGGAGAACCTGCAGTAGAAATTCTCGCACCAACTTCCTTGAGGCATTTGAAACTTCCCGCAAACAGAGAATCTGCGCGGAAAAGCAGTCAGCATCCGGGAGAATCCTTCTTGAGAGTTGGTTAGATCTTGCGAGTGAAGGCCTACTGCTCCCGGGCCTTCAACGAAACCCAAGTAGTAAGCCAGCAAGTTGGGAGAAGCGGGCGAAGAGAAGGGGCCAGTGAGTAGCTAGCTGAGCTGGCAGTGAGAGAGTGCAGAGGCCCGAAACGGCAATAACGCCGAGAGCCGATGTGTTTGAAACTCCGCTCAGTATCGAAAGATACTGACCTTTATTTATTGTGCTGCCTGTACGATGCCGATGCACCCACAAATATTCACGGATGCTTATATGGCGTTTATAGTTAATCTCCGGGCTCCAGATAAGTTTTTTTGCTCTTACATTTGCTATCTTCCCAGTATTTCCGCCGTTTTTTCAGTATCGAAGAATGACAGCTGATCAACAGCTGACATCGGTGGCTGAGCAGCGCTTAGGTCCCGAAGCTCGCGAGCTGTTCCGAACTCTTCCGAATTCTCCCTTTTTCACGTGCAGTATTTTAGTTTCTTTTTCTTTTATTTTCTTATTTTCCCTCACTAACATCAGTATCGAGCCTCATTTCCATGACAGATCTAATGCGATGTCTATCAGTGGATCCTGGCAGTTAAATATTGAGCCAGCTGCCCGAGAGCCTGGCTTCACACTTGATCCACATCCCCACGCACATCCGGGATGCAATTCAAATTCACCCTCACCCAAGTCATCTCGCTCTTCTTTCTCGGCGCTGTAATCGCAGCGCCCGCTCCCGGCATCGAGCATAGGGCGACGGCAATTGAGTACGCTCTTGACGCTACAGATGGAGGCGATTCTGCTGCCGAATAACGAGGAGAGAAAGAGGTGGTTCTCTTTCCTTCTCTATTCCGCCGTTGGCTGACGGCCTCTCGATCCGAGGAACAGGACCGCTCCTCGTTTATTAAATATAATTGAGAAGGGGAAACGACCGAAGATCTCGAGTTTTCGGGACTGGGCACATATTTCTTGAAGAAAATGGGGAGGTAAATTAGCTTGATAAACGAAGGGCGAGGATCGAGGAGTCTGGCTGGATGTACGTTTATGATGTAGCGCCTGCCCTTGACCATTTCTCGTTAACATTGGATGTCCCATCATATGATTATGGTCCACTTACCAGCGTAGGCTCAGTGCTTCCCCAGTCTGTTCATGCAATACTCATCGGTCGTCGAATAACTGCCTTAGTGGGTCCCCCCGACAATCTATATATTTTTGGTGAAAGACCCGGCTCAAATGTGCATTGTTAAGTTCAACCCCAAATAAACTAAGAGGCGGAATGCATCGATTTCGTGAATACTCATTCATTGTAAGGAGATACCAGGAGACCACAAGTGAAAACTAAAGCACTCTGCCAACTGAATCGAACAAATCGCCCAACAATTTTTCCAACATGTCTATTGATATGTTCCCCCATACCCGTGCCCATCGTAGGCAATTGGAAACGTAAATTTGGGACAAGTAATTGGAATCCTGCGGCCACCCCGCTGGATTTGTCTTTGCAAAGTCTTCTAGAATCTCGACAATTTTGTTCCAAGACTTCCGTTTTTTCCGGGGTGACTTCATCCACTCTCGTTTGCTCCCCATGGGCGGCGAGGCGAAGAGAAGCGTGGAGCTGCCTGTGACGGGCGAAGTGGTTGGAGGAGGTGGAACGATCCGCTCATTTCCTCCTTTCCCATTCTTGTTTCTTTTCTTCCCTTCTCTTTTCTCGTGGCGTATTATCTTTTCGTAGAAACGAGGGTTCGAAATCAACGGATAAATTCGGCTGGATCAGGTGTGCATCTTGTGCTTCTGTCCGTGTCCTAACCTCATGGTCTCAACTTCAGCTTGCCGAGTACTCTCATAAATATCTCTCCGGGGGTTTTGACGCCCCGAATGTGTTCTTTTTTCTTTTTTCTTTTTTCTTTTTTCTTTTTTCTTTTCTTTTTTAGAATCTTATCTCAACGTTGGCACAGAAATAAATCGTACGTTAGACAGTATCGACGACGGGAATTTTGAACTCCACATTTGATCAAACACGCTGCTCCTTGACATTGCCTGTAACGAACGAATTATCAGATCTCAAAAGTCAGCTACCGGATCCCTGGACCTGAGGAATATCGACCCCGCCATGGGCAACCCTACCTACGTTTAAATTATTTTTAATGAATTACCTCCCCACTGGACTCCTAGATGTGACTATTGCCAAATCCTCAAGCCTACACTGCACAACCTGAGTGAGTGTCAATTCGAGCAAACGCCACATGGATGATGGAGCTCCGCGGCGACGTGATGACCATGCTAACTAATTCACGGAATTTTTGATGATGTATCCGCCACTGTACAAAACTGTACGGGGATTGTTTCGCAGTCCGTGTACAAATCTCGGTGTCAAATGCATGTGTTGACGTGTGCCTTCATAACGAGCGCGAAGTGAAGTCGAACGAAGTGAGTCAGAAGGTGTGGCATTGACTGTCCCGGACCCTCCTTTGGAGATGTTCATGTGCTCTCTTCGGTGCTCGTCCAGCCCCGATTCCCGCCTACATCACATCGTCACTTCTAAAAAATCCCCCGCTTCTGATCTTTCGTATGTTCGTTCTAACACTGCTATCATCTTATCTTGAACTCACGGAACACACCTCCAGACCAGACACTAACAGTTTAGATGCTCCGTCCTGCGACATGTTCGTTCGCGAATGACGTAGAAATGACACAAGAAAGCTCCGGTGCGCTCTTTCGCCGCGCCTCAAGCCGCGATTATGATCTCCGCGAACATCCTCGTTGACGCGAGACAAATCAGTGGGACGAGGATAGCATACTTAGTTTGGATATTCTTAGCCGCGGTCTTCCTCCGGTTTATTCCTCGGATTTGAGACCACGGCGACGATGCTTGGTTTCTCGTCCATTTACTGCGAATCGACCTGGCTGGCTGGACAAAAATTCTCCTCGCCAATTCCATCGGCAAATCACTTATCGGACGGGCAGATAACTTTCCCGACGATCCTGCTGACTTGCTAGCAACATATCATTACGTCAAATGCCTTGCACCCCACAATGTGCCAGGGATACGCGAAACTCTCCTGCTTTCTGTGTCTTCTACCTTATCTGTCGTATCGAACGGCTCCACCGCTCCACACCCTATTCTCTCATCCCGGGTCCGAGATACGACCTCACCATCCTCTGCAATCGCGGGAAAGTCTGGAGGTGAACGTATAAAAGACAGCGCGCATTCCTCCCATTCTTTACTTGAACACATCCCCCGTAGTTCAAGCCCTCTCACAAGCCAAATATGTTCTCCAAGCTCTCCATCGTCACCACTTCCGTGCTCATCGTACATACCTCTCATCTGCATCTCCTCGCAGATGCTAACTGATGTTTCTCGTTAGACCCTTGCTGCCGCCACCCCGTGGACTACTCCCCCGGTCACCCCGCCGACCTCAGACCAGTGCTGCGACAGCGTCGTCTCCCCGAGCAGCTCCGCCGCCTCCGCCGTCGCCGCCACCCTCGGACTTTCCCTCACTGGCCTCGACGTCCCCGTCGGGTTGAGCTGCTCACCCATCACCGTCATCGGCAACGACTGGTATGGCATTTATTCCCTTCGAACTTCGCTGAATACTCAAGCTTTGGTTTCTGCAGCGCCGGCACTACCGTCACCTGCGATGCTCCCGAGGTGGAGTGGGGTATGTTAAACATTGCTTCCAGCTATATAATCCGATTAAGTGTTCATTTCCAGGCGGCCTCATCGCCATCAACTGCATTCCCATCACCCTTTGAGGACGATGGATGAAGGGGACCCGTTGTGTTTGTGTTTCGTGTCCGCCGTTGTCTTTTATGAAGCTGTTCCTGTACCTTTACCTTCTCCCGTCCGACGCTAGCTCGTGTTAAATGTCGCGAATACTACGTTTTTTTTGCTTTTGATTTCCCGTGTTTTGAGATACACTCAACCGTCCCGATTTCACTTTTGAGACACAGACGTCCTACCCGGCCTCCAGAATAATATATAAAATTCCCGATACTTAAGGTTATCTCGAATTACTGTTCAGAACGTCATTTGCTCTTTTGACTGGGCTCCTATGTGCTGTGTGGGCTACTCGATTTTACACGATTTTCGGATCACACCGAACGGACACCCAGCCGTCCATAAGGGACAACAGTCTCGCAGTCTTTCCACCATGATCCTTGCATAATTGTACGAACTCCACTGGCAGGAGCCCGATACAACTGAATGGAATGAAGACTGATCGGTTACGTGGCCAGACAAGTAAATTGTACAGGCCTATAGAAAAGTATTACTGCAGTAACAATTCGACTCCTTTGATTCGAGTCCTTCAATGGCTTACAACACCGTCGTCGCTGGTGTTATAAACGGCACTGGTCCCGAGTGTCGTTCCGTTTGAAGCAAGAGCAGCAACAGCGATAAAGGCCCCGCTCCCCGCCGCACTCATCTTCGTCTCGAACCCCGTCTTAGCCACGTTCACGACCTCAGTCACGACCTCTTCCGCCGACGGTCCCGTCAGAAGCGTGTAAGAAGCAACATGCGTCGCCCCGTTCCACGAAACATACACGTCCTCGCTCGTCACGGACACGTTCGGCGGCTGCGTCGGGTGCCCCGTGAACTCGAGCGTGGACGTTTGGAATACGCGGTAGTTGGAGATCCCGCCGAGCCAGAGCGAGGCGTTGTTCGGGCCGATAATGGCAGAGAAGACAACTGCTTCGCTCGCTGCATCGTATGCCTCGACCCACGGATTGGTGCCGAAGCCAACGAGGATGCTATCTCCGTACGGCTCCACGCTTCCCTCCGCAAAGCTGACGTTGGTTGCTATAAAGACACCAATGAATCAGGTTTCCGACAAATCTGCTGCGTACGTGAAATTGGCGCACCGATGGAGGGGAAGAGCCGTTTGGCGAGAGAGACGGTCATGGCGCTCTGGTCGACGTTGAGATATTTTCCCGTCGCGACCGTCTCATCTATGAAGAGTGTGGTGTCCAAGACGGCCGCGCCGTCATCGAACACAGAGATGACCGTGTCATCCATCCGCCACCGGGCATGGTGCTGCCAGTGGAAGTCTGTGTTCTCACCCACGGCGGTAAAGTCCGAAGTCTTCCCGCCAAGTCGCCAGACGATGGTGCCGTTCTTGTCAATCTTGTAGATTGTTTGGCAGTGGCGCGAAGAAATTAGGTAGTCGCCTGCCGAGTCCTTGGGTTGGCCTCGCGTGAACAAAATCCTCAAGATGTGGGATGTGAACTCAGACCTTGTCGATGGAGTTGATATGCACCGCGTCCCATGCGGTGGCCGAAGTATTGGCAGTCGCAGTTAGGTTGTTGTCTGGAAAGCAGTTACATGCGGAAAATCTTATAAGCGAAGAACATAGGAAACATACAGGATTCATTAAGTGCGATGTGTTCGATAGATGTCCAGTTGAAGAGCACATCTCCGGTCGCAATATCCACTTCCTGGATAATCGCGTTGAGATACCAGCCATCTATCGGCCCCCCCACCGACGACAAGTTGATCTGCACCATGCTCCTTTTCAGCAAAAGACTTGGGCCAGGGTTAAGATAGAAACCATACTGGGAGGGGCAGATAAGCAGTGACGAGGGCAGTTTTGTTTTCAGGTTTTGCGATGTTGAACTCGTGCAGATCCGTGTTTCGGGGATTGACTGCAGTGACGTTCTTCACGATCTTGTACTGAGAGTTGAGCATTAGGCCAACGCCATCGCCGGTCCCCGCAAGGGGCGAGCCGACACCGAACCACATGGTGAGGTACTGCTCTCCGTTAAAAGTCTGGATATTGAAATCCTCGCAGTTCGCCAGGCTGGGATCGGACCATACGAGCTCGCCGGTCGAGGAGTATATCGTTGGGCCCGACTGGAGGACGTCGGTGCCTCCCGGACAGGTTAGGAAAAGGGTGGTGTTGTAGGGATCATAATTGGGGCTTCTTTCAACGACGGTAAATGGCTGAATGGCGAGGGAAGAAGAGTGGTAGGTGATCTCATAGAGGGCGTAGGCAGCAGGACAGAGTGAAGCCAGGAAGGCTAGGCATGTGAAGGGTGTTGACATCGCAGAAAATCGAAGAAAGTCGAAATTTGTACGGCCCTCTTTATACGGACATCCACAGGTGGGTGCGGAAAAGGTTTCACTTTCAGCGCTTCGATCTACACGACTGCGGCTCGGAAGTACATCCGTTCATTTCAGATGGGCATTCGGAAGCACATCCGTGGCATCGCTATATAACCTATTATAAGGCCCCGACGGTTCCGACGGTGATCTCAGTTTAGGAATCTACTCACCGAGACGCCTAGCAACGGAGTGCATGTGTACGCTAGACAAGATCCTCACGGTTCCGACGGTGATCTCAGTTTACGAATCTACTCACCGAGACGCCCATAGCAGCGGGGCGCATGTGTACGCTAGACGAAGATATTAACTAGTTAACTGGATAGATAAATAAGACCGTTGAACAATTGTTGAGCTCACCCAGAGTAGCACAGCCAAATGTAAAGGCGGAGCAAGAAATTCAAAAGAGACGCGACGGTGTATAGTACCGTGGCGATACTAACTGAGGAAGCAAATCGTAGACAGTGACATACGTTCAGAATACGTGGAACCGCGGCGGCTTGGATGCAGACCAGATGCCGTTAATGAACGAGGCTGGGCTGAGGAAAGCTGTTTTGTGGTGCACCAACAAATAGGTTTCATGACGAGGACACCGAAAGCGCGCGAGTGGAATCGGAACTGTTTTTACACTGAAAAGAACCAGATCTCGACGTAGAGTTCTTGAGCGGCGCCGTGTCCCGTTAGTTTAAGACTGCTGCAGCCTGCGACACATCAGGAAAACAGAACTCGTCTGGCTGTCTGGCGGCGGTCTGGCGGCGTCTGGCACGTCTGGCAATATGGCGGTCCATCCGCCAGATGGCTAAAAAAATTCAAATGCGTGTTGATGTACTGGCACTTGCGGGTTATTGACCTAACATGTAAAATACCCGTTGCAACATAAGGTAAGAAAAGGTGAAGTGTTAGTCTCGTCGAATGGATTCAGGGATTTTCTGCTAAGTCATTTGAAACTCCGATCAATCACGCCATTTGACGTGATGTTGGTTGATGGCGATGCGACGCATCTCTCTTTCTACCCCCACTTGCCCTCCCTTGTTTCCGCCGCATAGTCATACATTGCACTCTCCCGCTGCAGCTCAAGTCCTACTAAATGAAGTACTCAAGACTCTCAAGACTCTCAAGGCCCAAACCCTCAAGCCAGATCCTCGAAGCCATCTTCACGCGGCCATGCCCCAAGCGCTTCACAGCACTCAATCGGATGAAATCGTCATCTCGCTTTTATCAAGCCCTCAAACCGTCTGTCCTGACGTCTTCGTGGCCCTTATAAATCATAAATCTCTGCCCTGTGTGCTGCTCAGCTTATCAACCATTCACGGGTCTTGTTTTTCTCCAGATCTTCAAGCACCTCGCTCTTTCCTGTTGGCTCATTTTCGGGTCTGGCGCCACAACCACCAAGACCGGTCAGTGGGTACGATGGTTTGCCGTGGAGGTGGCCGTGGGGCCGTGTACAAGGGCGGGAAGGCGACATTTTATGATTTTAATGGTACGTGCTTGCGCGTTTTGCAAATGTACGTATACTGACTGTTTGAGTAGCGGTTCTCAATGCCTACCATCCCCTTCCCTTCCTCCGCGTCCCTCGATAGGTCTCAGTGCGCGTTGAGATATAGGTATATATCCTGCATCGTCACTCATCGGCACCATTAATGACGACTCAGGTCTTGGCTTGTGACCGATCCGCGACCGTCCTCGTCGTGCGTGTATGGTAATATATCCTCTACCACATTACATGGCACTCATAATACTGCCCACAATCAGTTTCTGGCGCCAGAACTGATTCTGGCAATAGACGTGTTATTATGCTGCCAGATGCACTTCTGGCAGTATGGTGCGCTTGGTTGGTCTGCTGCCAGACCAGCCAGACGTATTCTGTTTTCCTGATGCATCACCAAAATTGTCAAACGCATCAAAGGCCCTCGTGACCTCGGCAAGCGCCGGCAAGGCTTGGCGCAACGCGTCGTGCGCTTTAAAGCCCTTGCACGGCCTCCCCTCCAGCTTGAAAGCACCATACCGACGCGCTTCAAGCCTGTCGCCTCAACGAAAGTACCCCGAATGCCCCTTCCAAGCTCTGCCCTCTCGGCTCCGAGACGGCTTAAAAATCAGCCAAGTCCCCAAATCGTCCCGTCGCCTCTTGCTCTTCCCCACCATCTGCCCTCTGCCCTCTCCTCTCTCTGCCCTTCAAGGCTTATACCTCCGTATCTTTCTCCTCTTCTTTCTCTTCTTTCTCTTCTTTCCCTTCTCCCTCTCCCTTTCCACCCCCAGACCGTGTACCCCCTGGCACCGATAGGACGAGCGCCGAGTTGGGCACGATGCCTTGATAAACGGCGTATCTGAGTACGTCGTATTGTCTGAGACTTTCCCATGTCAATCATCATCTACAGATCTGACGGACTACTTGTACGGTTTGACTTTCACTGCCGGGAGCATTGAATGAGCCGTATTCGGGTTTCGTTGGTGAGTCCTCATATCCTACCTTCGCTTGCTGCCCGTTCTCTCCCGACATCTCACGCGCCGTCCATCAAAGACTTCTCATGATGCAGGTGCGTGGCCAGTCCGTTTCGCCTTTCTTCGTTGACGCTCACATTGATCAGACGGACGCCCCGTTGTCTGATTACGCGGTGCACGGCTTCATCCCCTTCTCCTTTAACCCCGCATCTTCCTTCGCTGCAATGGTCTTCGTGCCCGCGTACTGTACACCACCATCACACCGACGACACCTCGGCATCTCCAAAGCGGTTGCGCATCCTTCGATCTCCGACACTCGGACACTTCCCCAGACCCGCTATTTAGTATGTATTTACCTCCGCTCCAACCTCTGTACTCACGGAAAGACAGTGTACCTCTCTAATCCTTAAACCCTGCGAACTGGGATCGTACGGCTACGGTGAGTCTCTTAGCTCTGTTCATGTTCATCCAACAGCTGAATATATGCACTCTAGATATGTTCGACAATCATATTGTCTAGTTCATTCTGTTTAACTACGTTGTAGTAGCCACATCCTCAATGCATAATTTTTTTCTTCCTCATTTTTGGCTTGGTTTTTTGGATTCGTAAGAAGTTCGAGGAGGCACCTGGAAGCGCCGTAAAGCCCTTGCAAGCGTCGAAAGCCCTTGAAAGCCCACCAAGCCTTACCGACCCTTCAAAGCACTCTTAAAATTAACCGTCATAATTAAGGGCTGGTCGGGGTGGTACGTGCCTTACCGAGGTTTGGAAGGACTTGTAGCCCTTTTAAGTGCCTTGGAAGCCCCTTTCAGGCGTCGGACATATTTGGTGATTGACAGGGAGACGTGGCAAACTCAGAGCCGATGGGGGACCGGGCCGGCACACAGCCTTGCACGTGAAAGTCGCATCACTGAGTTCACCGCCACCGACGCCTCTTCTCGCGCGGTCTGCGCAAGTTCTGCGTTTGCGTTTCGCTTTCGGACCCAAGGGAGTTATAGACCTAACCGCATCATAACATACCAACCGTAATATACACAGCGCACAATCCGCGTGCATCGTGCAGCTCCCGAGTCCCGACAATCCATATTCAAGTTCGCCGCGCAGGGCGATCGATGCCCAATGGATCCATGCGTTGATTTACATTCCTTTGTATTTGGTCCTGGTGTAGCTTTTCGTTCTGCTAATGGACCGAATGGTACCGGATAGGTATGTCTGACTCATGTCCGCTTCTTTGCTGTGGCCGGTGTTGGATTGGATTGATTTTCCTGAATATTCCTTGAAGAGAGATGTTCGTATGCTCTCCTCGGTGCTTTTCCAGCCCCGATTCCCGCCCACATCACATCGTCACTTTTAAAACTATTTCCGAAGACGTTCGTTCCAACACTGCTATTATAGTTATCCTGCTTATCTTGAACTTACCGAACACACCTCACCCATAGCGCTAACCTTTAGGCTAACGTCTTGGCCCTAGCCAACGGAATTAATGTCTAAAGCCATGGCTCCAGCCAACCATGGCTAGGGCCATGCGCTTTAACCTATATACCCCGCCCACCACCCCACTGCTTTAGGCAACCCCCCGGGGGGTCTCGGTCCTTGCCGAGCAGTCAATACCTGATGTATATATTATTTACCCAGTATTAATGGACCCGCCTGACAATCTACTGAAAGTCCAAATCGGGAGTGCAGAAAGGGATCAATTAATCGACAGCTACTATTATGCACACTAGTTAGCTAATCAACCGTACCCATCAGCGCGTAAAAAATTGGTCCAGGCCCTCCTCGCCCAAAGGGTCCACGTCGGCATCGGTTGCGAACCCCCGCGCCGCTGTCGCCGCCGAAACATTCCACGTAGAGCGGAAGTGGACGGCTAACCTCTCGTGCCAATCCGCCTGCTTCAACGCATAAGCGCGCACCCCCGCCGTCGTCTCCACATCCGCTTCGAGATCGGACCTCAACGTAGCGCGTGCTCTCCACCAAGCAGCCTGCCATGCCAGATACCTCAAGACGCGCCGCATTTCTTCGCGAAGCAACAAGACCTCCTCCACCCATCTCGTCTTCCGTGCGAGCGCGCGCGCCCACTCCACCCGTACAGCTGGACCCCGCATCACTACGCATCAGCATCATTTGCCAACATCTTAACAATCAAACTCACATTCGTGAAGGCGTTCCTCGTCGTCATCGAGGGCCCCCGGCGCCGTCCAAATCCAAGACATGACCCGCTTCGACGTGCCCGGCGCGTTACGTGGAGCACGCGCACCCCGTCCTGCAGACAGCATTGCAAGCTTCTTTCGGGACGCCGCGTCACTCTCGTCCGCATCCCCATCCAGACGCACGTCTTCGGGTTTCAATTCCCGAAACTGGGGAAACTCGCCCGCGTCCTTCAAAGCTAGCAGCGCCTCCCGACCTTTCCGATACCGCGTCGCGTACCCATCCACCCGTTCCCCCACTTGCCCGATCAATGTACGCGCCTTCGTAGACTGGATCTGACCCGTGACATTCGAGTCACGGAAACCAATCAAATGGCGCTTCGCATGGAGGCGCGAACGCAGCGCCGCGAGGGAGTTATTACACTGCGAAATTCGCAGCTTTGCCTCCATGTTGAGGAGCCCAGGTACGCAGCCCCGCAATTTGTCGTCCACCGACGCCGGCACCATGTCGCTCGGCATGAAAAGCTTGATTACCTCGGGCTTCGGCGGCGCTGCATCTTCGTCGCGTGCACCCTCGGCTTCCGCAATGGCGACTGGTGCCCCTGGCATGTAGATCTTCTGTAGGCCGCGGAACTTTCCGATCTTCACCAACAAGGCGTGCCGCCACTCTTGGATTCGGTTCTCGCGGTCAGCGGCCACTAGGACGGTGCCTTTTAATTCTGTCGCGATACGCCGCCTAGATACCGACCAGTTAACATGTATGCTTCGACATCCATCAACAATAAATGAAAACTCACTGAGCATCCTCGATCTGAATTCCAGCGATCAGCATGGCGCTGGCACTGCGTCCATGGAGGGGAGTCTGGCCGCCAGTTGCGAGGGCCTCTTCATCCCTTCTGATCTCCAGGCGTACTTCTGTCTCTGTCGGGCAATCTCCCCATGATTCGTTAGCCCTTGAGTCCGATTTAGAAGAAAGTCACGTACCTTTACGCGATAGGATGTACGGGTTCGGCTTCGAAGAGTCCGCCAGCCAGTCGTTTATCATCCCCTTCCACTCATCCTTCACCTCCCGCTCGACGGTCCGGTTGACGTCCTTGAACCCCTTGACCTGCCTGTCCCTCTCCGCAATCGCAACAACCAGCTTACGCTTCAAAGCATATCCC
This sequence comes from Mycena galericulata, assembly GCA_029289565.1. Classification (NCBI taxonomy): domain Eukaryota; kingdom Fungi; phylum Basidiomycota; class Agaricomycetes; order Agaricales; family Mycenaceae; genus Mycena; species Mycena galericulata. The sequence goes on along the minus strand of JARKIA010000131.1, from coordinate 120,804 downwards.
GAACCCAGTTTTAGTAAATCGCTTCCCCCGCTAAGTACACGACGCTCACCTTCTCCCACGTTCTTCAGCCAATTGTGGTTGTCGATTTTCCCTTCCAGCGCATCCGCCCTCTGTCCACGGCCGGCATCTTTCGTTGCGAACGAGGCGGGATTCAACACGGCCCAGGTACGCTCCACGCCTTCGCCGTCACTCTTGCCAACACCAGGCTTGAAGCTTAGGCTGTTGGCATTGGCGCACTCTGCGTTGTGCGACCCCGCATGCCAGACTGGCAGGGCGCACTGCACTTGAATTTTGTCCATCGGTAGGCGTATCTCCGCGGGCAACTTGGCGTTCCGCTCGCGCAGATTGATTTTCCATTGACAGGCAATGTCGTACGAGATGGTCAGAAGTAATAGGCTGAATCCCGCGAGCGCTGCCATTACGATAAAGTCCATGTTGGCGTACCTGGCGCGCTTTCAGCAACACCGTCGAACGTCCGAAAAAAATGGTCTGTGCACCTCTCGCCCTTTTGTAGATCGCCCAAGCCGTTGGGCCACATACACTCATGCCGCGCACATACACAGCCTCCAACCCCTGAAACTCTGAGCCCCGTCGTCAAGCGCGTGTCCTTTTGCAGCAGCGCGGCAAAAGCGATACAAGTGCTCATCTGAACATCAGTCAGCGAACATCAATGACATCCCCATGACAGCAACGGTCACGTACGTCCTTTTCGTGAATGTACTTCGAAAGGTGCTCTTTGTACTGCCGCGGCTCCACCCAATAACCCCACCCTGGCCCCAAAGAAGGGTCGTCGATCTCATTGATTCGCATACGATTTTTCAGTCTGAAATTCGCATCCACCGCGAGCAAGAGCATGTACAGAAACCTCGGGTGCTGTCATTATTGATTCCATCATTCAGAATGAAAGCTACTCACTGAAGTTTCGGATCAACGTCGCGCCAATTCGATGGCAGATTGCGCCCATCGTGCGGACAGGCCCAACACGTCACAGCACATTCTCCCAACGCTGTCGCGTCCACGCCAGCGGGATCATGTCCGCGTCCTGCGCGCTGCAGCCGTTTCAGGAAGCTCCATTGACGCGCCATCCGTTGGAATTGTTTGTAGCGGTCCTGCAGTTGTTGGTTTTTTTATTATAAGGTCTCCTAATTTTATGAGAGGGCAACCTACCGGCAGCCAAGTCATCCCACTGGAAGCGGACGCGTCTGTCACGCGTTCCAGCGACGTGATGAAGTCCTTGACATTCATATTGCCGACGACACTGAAGAGGCGGTACGATTCCAGACTCCTGAACGTAGCGCAAGTGCCCGGGTCGGTGACGGTGGCCGGGTACCAAGCGTTCCGCATGAGCTGCTGCAGATTATCGGCGCTATCGGATTTTTCGCACTTGCAGTAACGCAATTTTATCTGATGGATTATCGGAGTCTCGATGACCACCATGCTGCGAACTTTCTCATCAGGGAAGGGACACCGCAGCCCGCCGTGGCCCAACTGGTAAATGAGCCCGATGCTCTCGAGGGTGCAGGCAACCCAAAAGTTCCCATTCCACCGCTAGCAAATTGCCATCAATCTGGTGTCGCCCGCTGCAAATTAAATCACTCACCCGTAATACGTGCAGTGGCGTCTTTGCGTGGTGGGTCACACAACAGCCTTCACATTGAGGAAAATCCCCGCACTCGTAGCATTTGAGCAGTTTTACAGCGTCGGGGTTGGCGAGGTCGAACTGAGAGTGACAATGTGCGCATCGGGGATCTGACAAGTCGTCGCCCAAGGATTCGTGACGATTAAGTTCGTCCAGGAAAAAGCCCTTCAAAGGCCTCCATAGGGACATCGGGTCACGCTGCCAGATGTTCGGTCCTAGCCCAGTAGTAAACAAATATTAATATTTCACGCACCGTGCTCACATATTCCTTCCGTTTCCCCGGGGCCGTAGCGGATTCAGGAACCGCGTCCTCCGCTCCTATCCCGTCGTCCGGCACCGGTATCCACTGGGCAAATGTATCGTCCAGTTCCGTTGGCTGGACCCGCCGCTTTTTGTGACCGATATTGAGGAGTTCTTCTTGTCGTCGTCGCCCGTCTGAGGAGAAATAAATCGCGCAGTCGGCAGCAAATTCAGAATCGCCCCCTGCGGGGTCTCCCTGGTCGATGTCGACAACGTCCTTACGACGGGGACGACCAGGATGGCTCATGGCACGCAAACAAAGTGGAGGTCCAGCACAAGGAGCCGTCTGTTCTTGCCAGCACTCCGTCCACTGATCAGCCCGTAATTCCTCAATCAGATAGATATGACGTCCACCATGTGTACAAACATGTAGACCTACGCGACATTCGCCCGGCGGTTCATCCTCTCAAGCGCAACTCTGAAAGGCGACGCCACTTGCGAAGAAACGAGATGGTGAGATGATGATGAGGTCAGGTTACCGGCCCGGGAGGTCCGATCACTTTGACTGCCGAGCGCGCCATCGCTGGCGCGCTCGAAGCAAGCTCGAAGGCTCAAGGTGCGCTAAAGGTACTGTAAAAACTACCCTCATGTCTACGCGGTCGCTTCGGAAACACCAGACCATCCCAGCTGTAATCGACCTCGCTGCCATTTTCCCACTCAGGATACGCATCCGCAATCCAAGCTTCCTCCCCATAGTGACGAAAAGGCGGGCGATGCATGGGCGTGACGCACTCAGGACAGGTCCACTTGCGCTCCAGCCACACACGAATGCAAGCGTAGCAGTGGCTGTGGCCACACGTATATCTGCAATTACATCAGCTACCTGGCATAACAAGTGTTGAAGAAACCAGACCACGCACGACACTGGATGCGATTTGACCATGTGGCATATTCCGCATTTGTGGTAGTTTCTGACTGGTAGCTGCTCCAAAGGCCCTACACCGTTCTTATACACGTCTCCGAGAGTCAGAGGTTGAAGGCGATCGGTGCGTCGTCCAAGCTGTGCCGAAGAGGGCCTCCGAGTGGGCCGACTCCCGTCGAGGCGCGGGATGAATGGCGCTGGCTCGTGCCGGGAACGCCTCCTCACACCACATACTTGATTCTCGGGCAGCTCCGCGGGCGTACTTGAGGTGGAAGCATCGCTCTCCCTCTGTAAATTGATCAGTTGATATCCAGCTCGACAAGTCCGCAAGCACCAACCAATAGACCACTCACACCTGGCTGCAACGTAGAAGGCGCAGCGTTGGTGCCGAGCCTAGGTGCGGTGTTGATGCGTACCCCAGGTGTGTTTGCTGAGTATATTGAGTATATTTTCAGCACGCCCGCCTCGAACTCAATTGAGCAGACTTACGCGGACTATCACCCACCACGAGAGGGTTGATCTTGGATCCCGGGTCGCTCGACATGCGGGAGGGAAATGGACGCGCACTACAGGCCAAGGTTTCTCCCAAAAACGAAATGTGGGAAATGAGAGGCAAGGTCGGTCAACCTTTCTTTTCATTGCTCTTCACACTTCAAAATTTCCCGGCTCGTACCTTGCCAAGGCCAGCTTGTCGGGTCAATACTTTCTGCGAACAACCACATCTGACAACTGCATACGGCGCACCTCATGAATTTCTGTTCTTCCGCCCATCCGGACCCCCAAAAGGTGCGAACTCGGTGAACTTTGCAAACTTAGCGAAATTAGCGAACTTACCAACACCCCAATCGCCCAATCTCACGACCGCCAACTATGCAAAGCCATGCGCGATGCGCTGCGCATCGCCGCCTCTCGGACTTCCGCCTTCCGACGGCCCAGGGGCCCGCATGCGCGCCTGATGAAGCGTCATTCCTTATCATCCCCGCGAAATGCTGCCAGATCCTGGCAGGGCGCACGGGCACTGACGCGCCACTCTTTGTGATTTTAGTGTTGTCCACCCAACCCCCTCCCCCACACCCACACACACCCATTTCCCGTGTATAGCCAGAAATCTCATCCACAAATGATTTGCGTAGACTTGCATATGATACCTACCCGCATATAGTACTCAAGAAGTGTCGCGATTTCTTCCAAATCATCCATCAGAGATAGCGCTTGCTTCACATGAAAATCAATAGTAGGCAGACTACAATGACCCGAAAGCTCCGATTCGCCAACTCTAAAAATTGCCCCGTCTCGTCGAATTTTTGGAAAGAACACATATTTTAAATAGATATTATTTATTCAGCCCTCTGCCGTTGGTAGATATTGCCCGAATCAGAGTGAGCCACACCCCGAATCTCAGAGCTTGGCGCGCCTGTGGTGGAGGAATTTAGTTACCCTGACTGAAAATTGCAAACTGACGTGCTTACATCGTGATGACTTTGCGGGACTTCATGCAGAGCCGGCTGACAGAAAGGCGCGTCAAATCCCGAGTGCCCAACTAAAAGAAACAACAAGAAGAAGAAAACATACCTGGGAGCCTGAGGGCAGCTCATAGCCCACATATGTTCGGCTGTCCAAGCGTCATACTTCTCGATACGCAGATTTTCGGGGTGTTCTCCGTCGGACCTTGCGGCCGCAATCCAGTCTGCCGCGATCCAGTATTCACCACGTTGGGGGTCTGCCACAAGCTCCGCCAGGTGCGAGTGCCTTGCAAGTCGGGGTACCGCCCAGCTCTTGAGAGCAAACGAGTTGTCGTAGCAGATCACGGGCAGGAAGAAACTAGATCTGTAATAGTACACCATCAACGTCGTGCGCAGGCCCCCCCAAAAAAAAACTGACTCAAGCGGCGGTCGAGTTGGGGAGCGAGGCACGCTAAGCGAGCTGTGCACAACCCGTTTTGCATCTAGAGGACTCAGGCTCAGCATTGTCGCAACAGAGGGTAGGTATAAACATACCGGCGTCCTCGTCCTCGTCCTCGAGTGGGACGAGCTCAGGGATCTGGTCATCGTCGTTGTCGTCCACGTTGACAATCTTGGCCATGATAAGAAAAGGTGTTGTGTCGGTTTCTAGTTAACTCCTCGCAAGACTGAAAGGGACATAAATATTAATCCACAGTCCAGATCTCAGATCTCCACCGAAAGCAGAGTGCGCAGGTTGCAAGGACCCCGTATAATCCCAACAAAATGCCGGTTCCGGGAATCCCGACATTTGTTTTCGAAAAATTTTGGACCGAAACAACCAAAAGAAAGGCTTGCTTTCTGAAACGACGCATTTTCAGTCTCAGAAAGCGTGGGAAAACTCAAAGTGTCCCGACAAATTCACCATCTCGGGAACAGGCATTTATTGGGATTATCCGGGGTCCTAGTTTGCAGCCAAGGACGCATGTGGTGGTGAAGGAAACCACTGATCTGTACCTGTCGGAGTCTTTGTGATGATGTGAAGGGAGAACATGGAATCTAAGATGCGAAATTCCAGCCAACGCGTTGGGTGGTACCAACCTTTACTAAAAAGGGTGCCGTTTGCGCCCCCAAGCCCACCCGTTTTTCCGATGACACCCCTCGGACGCGCCGCACAAAATTACTCACTTGACGAATGGTGGCCCGTACGCAGGGAATTTCATCGTCGTGGCCGCTCCTCTCTCTCCTACACATTTGCACGTGAAGCCTATGGTCCTGTCATTCGGAGTCGCAATCCTTATTCTCTGGTCGATGCCCTGAGCCACCAAAATCAACTGATTATACATCGCGAAGATTCGGATCTGGTTTACCGTGGTGATGTCTGCGACGGGCCCTTCTTCAGTTATCATCCGGCTGACCCGCTATGCAGACTAGGGCTATCGAGTCGTGCGCCGGACCACGCGCGCAACCCCTGCCCGATATTCCGGAGGACGACTTCTCTGACAGCGAGCGTGCCGTGACTCCTTCTGACGACGGCGCCGCCCGTGGCGAGCGCCTCAGCAGTCCCCTTACCCCTCTCCCACCCAGTGGTCGCCAGCCCCTCGTGATCAAGACCTACCTCTCACGCGACAAAAATCGCCTGCGCACCAACACTGCTCAAGATGCAAAACTCTCTGCGCAGAAAGCCACTGCAGCACGGGAGAAGGCCCGCGAGCAGGTTCATCCAGCCGTGCGTCGCTCTCGCCGCCTCCGCCGAGGCCGCCTTGGAGACAGCAGCGACCACGGTGTGTGGCGCGCAGAGCAGGTTCTGCGCGCCGGGTACATTACGCACCCCTGGATGAACCCGTAAGATCACGGTTTCTTGTTTGAACTGTTTGCTTACCTGAGTTGAATAGCATGCCGCGCCCTTTGGTCGACCGCAATGACTACATCATGGCTGTCGTTGCGGGCGGTCCCAAAAAAGAGGGAAAGTGGTGGAGCCTGATGATGAAGGCAGCCGAGCGCGACATAGCTCGCCTCTATCGTAACGGGAATTTTTCCCACCTTGGCGAGGGCGAATCGCACGTGCGATTTGGGCTAGGCTTCGGGGATGGCTGGGAGGTCTGTTGCACTTGTTTTCATCTTGTTCGTTGACTAAAGTTATGGTTATCAGGGTCCGTACGAGATTGACAATTTTGCGGTGCCGCCTCTCTCTGCCATCCAAAACGAGATCCAGTACATCCGTAAAACCGAGGCGATGCAAGCCATCTCCGCCTACCAGAATCGTGAGCGTATTTTTGTAAGCCGCAGACCTGAACTGACTGGATCGATGTTTAGATATTTATGAACAATTCTTCCCCAAAAACTATGCGGACGTCGGCGCCCGCATGAATCAGCTGGTCGACAGACGCATCGTAGCGCCTCCGTTCGATCACTCAGTCTTCACAACCTGTGAAATCAGCTTCTGCGATGCGCCGCGCCCAACCAGCAAGAATTACGACAGCCTCTTCTACGGCATGGAGCTAATCACCTCCATTGGCGACTATGAGGGAGGCGGGATCATATTCTCCGACGACGAGGGTGTGTTGCCGCTGCTGTCGGGTAGCACTGTGGCATTCCCAGCTGGTACTAAGCGCTATACTTTCGAGTCGGTAGCGCCGCATGAGACGAGGTTCTTGATCCGGCAGTTTTGCCACGCAGGGATCATGCGCTGGGTTGACAAAGGCGGGCGTTCTGATATGGAGTTCGAGAGGAACGCTTCGGCAGCGGACAAGGCGGCCTGGGAGGCATACCGCTTGACCCGTGGCAACACTAGTGCCAAGCTGTTTAGCAAGTTGGGCGACGTCTACGTTTTTTAGAAATAATGCCTCTTGTCTTGCTCCCTCGAATTCATAGTTGTCTTGTGTCCAATTGGGCAGTGGGAAGCAGCCCGCAATCAGTGGATGCTCGTGGAGTTTGACGTCTGAATCAAGATGAGGACTGATGATCATTGATTGGTAATCGTCCCGAATCGTTGTATGTACAAGATACTGTCCTACTCGTAATATGCGGATATGTGGCGAGGCAACTAGGTATGAATGCAACGCTAATTTGGTGAGCAGTAAATACAGGGACCAGAAAGGGTATGGAAAGATTAGCCGCGAAACTGACTACACATCACCGTCATCAGATCCATCAGGCGCATCACCGGACGAATTGTCATGGTACGCCTCCTTGGCCGCCGCCTTCTGTCTCTTCCTCCGCTTACAGTCACGGCGGGCCTTCAGGAACATCGCATAGGCAGCGACACCAAATCGTTCCTTGTAAGCCCTGCCTTTCGTTAGTATATTGTCTGCCATTGCAGAACTGGACGCACTTGACACGGCGCATTGCTTCCCAGACACGCAGGTCGTCTCTGTGCCTGGATACGATGATGATCAGCCAGATTGAGAATGAACGTGACCAGAGTCCAACCTTTCGCGGTATGTTTTTTGATACTCTCGGGAGCGCGCCGCAGCGGCCTGTTGCTCCTCAAGTGGCCGCAGTTTGAGTGCTGCACGCGTGCTACAAAATAGACATTCAGATAGAGCGACTCCAGAACGAGAGAGGCGCGTACCGCGCCATGCGAAGACGCGCTTTTTCGTTTCGCTCAAAATGACGCTGTGCCCTGGCGACGGTGTCAGGCGACGATGGGGGATCACGGGAAACACCCACTTTAGCTCGAGGTCGCTCGGGCCGCTGATATACCTCGATTTCATAGGAGGGTGGGCGTATGCCATGGGGGAGGAGCGGGGCTTTCTAGCGGGCATGGTCGTAGCAGAAGAGTGAGTTAATGTGACAAACAGGAAAATCACAAAATCACGTTCCTGCTGTCGATAAAAGATGTGGGCAGTTTGCAGCCGTTTGCGATACCACTGTGCGCAAGGAATTAGAACGAGCCTTTTCTCAGGATTCAGCGCGCACAGTATTATTATTATTACAGTGGAGGTAGTGGTTTTGAAACAACTAGTGGGGAAATTTCGTCGTCAGCCTCGGTTAAGAGTCTAGCCGGGTCGTGATTGTCGTGCCAGTGGCCAGCACTCCAGTCGCCGCTGGGTTCACACCCAGAGAGAGGGGGAAGCCAACCACTGGGTGCCCAAGGAGTATCCCATGTTGGGTCGTCGCGCTTGTGAAGCCAGGTCAGACGCTGTGAGCGGCGACGACGGGGGCGGGCGAGTTTGGCTTGGCGGGACCGAACGTATGCCTGGAGAGCTGAGTGGTACAAATTATGAGAGCAAAACATTGAGGCGGGATCGGCGTCACTGACCGCGTTCTGCAAGGGCTCGAGGCGAGGGCCAGTTGTTTCCACCTCCTGTGTTATCACGTTCACGTCGTGCTTCCTCGACCCAGGCGGCAGCACGCAATGCGGATAGAAGTAACGCGGCAGTAGCGTCAGCGGTGAGCTCGTGGTTGACGATGAGAGGCATTGTGTGGAGGCAAACAAAGACAACAGCAAGCGCGAGTGCACCCCAATCTCGGCTAAGTCGGCGGGAGCAATGGGGACGATTAGAGCTCGAGGGGGGGGGGGTGCGCAGAAATTTGTCGAAGGGTGGCGTTGTCAGGTGTAAGAGAGTACGAGCTTCTGTAGAAGGAATAAATAGAAAAAGGGTAGAGGTTGAAGGAAGGGACACGAATATCAGTCGAAGTTGGGTAGAAGTCAGTATAGGTAACATGAATGAGCTGTGGGGTGAGTGTTTATGACAAGTTCGCACATGTCACCCCTTCAAAAAATCACTATAAATGCACACAACATACTAGGGATTAGGGGCTTCACTGGGACTGAGAAGAGATATGTATTGAAGTTTTGGCTGGTTCAGATTGTGCTCCACAGAGGAGTGTTCTGCACAGGAATATATTTCCTGATTATCGGGGTATGCCAAGTTCGCACCGAACCGATTTGTGCCAAGTTCGCATGCCGCGCCCCGACCAATCTTGTCTTCAAGAAATGCCAGAAATTGTCAGTAAATCTCTGAGGCGGTCGATATACTCAGTGCACACCACCATTCAACTCCGCATACTCACTTATAGAAAAAAGGCGGCAGGGAGGATCAGAAAGACGAAATACACTCTACAAATAGTATGCTAAGTTCGCAAATCGGCATCTGCCGGGGATGTTCCTGCTGTCCAGAGTTGCTATGTCGCAGTTTCACATATTTAGAGAACGAGTGAGAGTTGACAGCATAAATAAATAATGTTGGTGTACGACAAGACTACGTAGAGAGCTATGTACGGCGCGGCCATTATTCACAGGAAAGGATCAGATGCATCGATTTCAGCAAAATACGTAGGGGTGACAACTGCCGTCTCGGACCGGGCGACCGCACTGCGATATTTGGCGCACGCAGCTGCCTCTCCCTTGATCGATTCGTGCACGGCGCCGCGCACACCGAGGGTATTGAGTTGACATTCCAGGCTGCAGAGACAAAAGATGCGTGAGAGGCTGGAAAGACGAGAGGTACGAGATCGGGGTACATACTGGGAGCGATAGACCCCAGGACAGACACCGCGATACACGACGTACCAGCGCTCGTTAATCTCCTCGTTGCCGTTCAGAGGATTTCGAGGGTCGGTGTTGGGTAGAGGGAGATGAGCAATTGGGGGGGGTATACCAGAGGGGATGGCAACACGGATCCACCCGCGAGCACGAGCATACGCCAATGCCGCTTCCGCCTCGGAGAGAGTTGCGTACCCGCGGAATATGCTGTTGCTAACGCCCAACACGAGGGGCTTCGTCTCAGCCCTATGCATGGATGTAAAACAGACTAAGGAAGCACGGAGGAGCGGACAACTTACCAGGTGCGAAAGAGGACGCAGTGGAGACCACAAAAGACGACATATGCCTCTTTGCTCCCTTCGCTCTTCTTCTTGGCTGGACTGCCGACAACGTGAACACGAGCGCCAGGAATCCCTTGAGTAGCGCTTCCGGCAGAGGACCTACGCGATGTAACGCGATGTGGAAGATTGTCAGTGGAGGAGATTTACAAGAGGAAGAGAAATTGATACCAACCAATCGGTGGTTATTCCGGATCGCGTGGGCGTGTCATATTGATATACGGTCTGGGCGCCCGTCACGTTGAGAGTACGGGCTTGCGGGAACGTGTGACGGGCTGCGGTATATGGCGGGCAATCGGGCGACGGGGTTCGTGGTGATATGGTTCGAGCTGCCGGAGTTCGTGGCGACGGAGTTAGTGGAGGCAAAGCAGGGGGCGGGGCACGATCCTGTTCAACGTCCTCAAGGTTGAGGTTGGCCAGCAGTTCGAGGAACTCTGCGTCGCCATAGTCTGGAGAACTTTCACGGTTGGGCGTCATGGTGGATGGGAAGATGGCGGTTGACTACCTTGACAAACCGCAAGCAAGTATTCATCAGAAATCCAGGAGGAAACCATCAGGAAGGAAGACTCGAACAGATCAGAGCATGCTGATTAAGGGAAGAGGTATGTGATGTTTCGCTTTCGCCCGCTGAGTTTAGTGTGTTTCTGGGTGGTTTGCCCATGGATCGTGAGGAGAGCAGCATTGAGGATGAGTCGGGGAGACCGGAGAGGAGAGATAGATATATGCTAAATATGAACGCACGGAGGGAACAGGTCCGCAACAGAGGGTGCGGCAAACTTACCGACGTGATGTAGTAGTCCTCGAGACGAATCGGGAACAAAATAGATGTGTGACGAGAGATCTGACTTCTTTGAGATCGGAGATGATCCGGTGATAGTCTCATCAGTGGCGGTGCGTACGTCAAGTCATAACTTCGCGCCAAGCATCAACATGTATTTCCGGACCACACGCGACAATACTACAGTACGAGACAGGAACAGGCTACGCGACGGATACACGGATGACGGTCTAATCACAAGGGGTTGAGTGTGGGAAATGTAACATGAGGTAAAACTCACGAAATCAGGCGACCACTGATACCATGCCCGGGTACGCCAACAGCTCGTTGAAAGCGGCGAGGGCGAGAGCTTGCCCTGTGTAGCCCTTCATCGCGCTACCGCCGCGGAGATTGGCCCCGGCCGCCACTGCGAGGGCATTGCTGAGAGTGATGCCAACGTACCGCCCCTTGGTGATGCAGTACCAGGTCGGCTGCTCCTCGTCAGTGGCATTCTCAGCGATCGGCATCAAGGGCCCAGTTGGGACGACATGGTACAGATGCCCGGCAATCCAAGGTCCACGGATGTGGAACATGGCTGGCTCGGGCACGCGAGGGGGGTCAGCGGGGGCAGATATAACTGGAGGCGCCGCGGGCGCGGGTGCAGCTGGAGTCTGGGTGGCGGAGGCGGAAACAACAGGCTGAGACTGAGACTGCGAGACTAGTAGTTAAATATCAGCAGTTGGATGTATGGTTCTGGACAACCTGATTACCTGGATTGAGGGCCGCGATAGCATTGACAAAAAATTGGAGAGCAGCGGCGGCATTTGCTGTGGAGAAGAGGCATGAGCGGAAGGCAAACACGGGGATGAAAGGTTGGCTTACCGCCGCTGCTCTGAGCTTGGGCCGCTACCGGCACAGAAGACTCTGTGCCGGCAGCGGGTGGGGTAGAGGAAGTCATGGTGAGTGAGGAGAAAAGAGAGGCGAGGGACGATAGTGTGTCAGTCAAAGCTTATTAGAGGCGCGCCGGGTGTTTTAGAAGCACGAAATGATGGGAGGTGCATGAGGAGCGCATGTGGTGTATTGATGCTCAGACGCCAAAGTCTTGGTGGAGGTCTGGTCAAGCGGCGAAATTGATATCAACAAAGATAAATACAATACTGCACTGCACGCCCACCGACTGAGACTTGAATCCGAAGACAAGAAAGAAACGGTGAGCAAACTTCATACGACATTGGCGAGACTTCGTTTGAGTAACTCCCTTGCCTCAGATATGGCGAAAAAGCGAGTGCGTCAGCGGTTGCCAAAAGAGAAACGCCAGAATTTGCGACTTTGGGCCGAGGGAGCACGCGAAAAAATCCTGGCGCCTCACCTCGACAACTATGGGGGGGCTATGGACCAAGGGTGGCAGCAGGAGCGAGCATATCTTCGAAAGGTCTGCAAGGAATTCCACGCGCGCGTCGACTGGAGGGTACCAGATCACGAGGAGCCTGTGTTGAAGGAGTGGGACGCGAGCACCCTCATCCCGAAAGAGACGCTGCCGGAGGACGAGCAGGTCGAGAAGCGAAAGCGCGTCAAAGTCCTGAACGCGGTGAGTCACATCACATGTCACCCATCACAGGCGATGACGAGGCCATTTCTTCCTCTCATAGCGTATCCGCCGCTGGTTCACTTACCGCCTGCGACGCATTCGCAAGTATCGTGCCTCGGCTGGGCTCGATCCCACCAAGAACCCTTATGCGGTCCTCCTCGCCAAAGTCTCTGGTGTCACTTCTCCTCCAAAGCCTGCCAAGGGTACCAGCAGTACATGCATGAGTCGTATAAGGAGAAAATCTCCCCCGAGGTAGACAGGCTCTGGGAAATCGAGCGCCGGAATGGTGGTGCTGCTGCAGCCAAGACGAAGGAGCCAAAAGCGGGGTTCCGTGCCAAAGTCGCGAACACCCTCTTCAAGGCTCTGCCGGCTAGCGAGCAGAAGGCGCTCTCCGCGAGGGCGAAGCAGGAGGCGGCCGACCGCAAGGCTGCGTACCTGAAAAGCCTGGAGGATCCGCCGTCGAAGGCGCCAGAAGACCGCCAAAAGTAAATGATTCGAATACGTCTGTGTGGGGAAACTTACTAATTGACGGCAGATGTCTGGATTCGGTAGGCGACTTCATGGGCCCCATCCTGCGCGGGCTGGAGGAACGTACCGGCTGTCACGCTACCATCATTTTCGGCGGACCTATGCCAAAATACGGTGGAGAGATTCGGACGATACAGTATGCCTCTCATCTATTGTACCTTGGACACACCGTTCTGACAAGTAACAGTGCATCCTACGGGCGAAACAAGACCGCTGCGGCTGCTCATTGGCCGCAGTGGGATAAAAAGCGGTTTCAAGACAGTGTGCAGAATTTTATGATCGAATATCTGGGCACGGCGTTTAGTACGTTGCTTACCTGGATGCATAACTGTATCTAACATCCATTTTAGCGCCCGAGGATTGTTCCAATAGCATACTGCCTGCTCAGGTTGACCTCGGTGCTGCGAAATTCACGATCAATGGGAAAGCCGACGACTCGGACTCAGATTCCGATTCCGATTCCGATTCCGACTCTGAATCGGACGAGGAGGAGGACGACGAGGAGGAGGGGGAGGAGGGGGAGGGGGAGGGGGAGGAGGAGGAGGAGGAGGAACAGCCAGCACGCAAGAAGCAGAAGTTGGCGCCGCATAACGGGTCCTACGTCACCCCTCGCGCACCGCCTTCTGACAGCATCCCGGATGAACAACTGTCGTACCTGGACCTACGCGACCGCAACATTCGGCGGCGCGAGGCCCTGCTGGAAGAGCTCAAATTGAAACAGGGCTTTGCCGACCTCATGGCGCCGCTGAAGGCGGAGCGCGCCAAACAGCCGAGGGCACGGAAAGCGCAGGGGCGGGCCCAGGCGGGCCCACCACGCAGATCAGCGCGCACTGCGGCGGGAGCAGTGTCGTCGTCAAACACTATGGATGTGGATCCGGCGCCCCCTGCCCCCAATGCGACATCTGGAGCCGCGCCCGCCGTGCCCTCCTCGGGTCCCGCCCTTGTTACTTCAGTCGTGACACCGGCTTTCGGCGCGACGTCTGCATCCGCACCCCACCCCGCTGCGCCCAACGGAGACGCGGTATCTGCATCCGCGCCGAACTCCGCTGCGCCCATCGTTACCGCGCCTAATGGGGACGCGACATCTGGCTCCGCGCCCGACCCCACTGCGCCTGCGCCCATCGTTACTACGCCCGGCGGGGACGTGACGTCTGCATCCGCGCCCAAGTCCGCTGCTCCCATCGTTACGATGCCCCACGGGGATGCGAGATCCGCGCCCGACCCCACTGCGCCTGCGCCCATCGTTACCACGCCCGGCGGGGACGCGACGTCTGCATCCGCGCGCAACTCCGCTGGTGCTGCCGTTGCTCCGCGTCCCACCCTGGTCCCCTGCCCACCGAAAGCGCCTGAGTGGTTTGTGGAGGGGCACGCGGCTATCACGAAAGTGGACCTGGGCCCGCACTTCGACGCTCTGGTGGCCGCGTGGACGCGTCTGGAAGCCGCATCCTGCTTCCAAAACGGCCCCACGAATCTGCCGAGCAGAGGGCGGCCGAAGCAAGTCGGCACTTGGATTGCGGGTGGACGCGGGAAGCGGGGGAAAGAGCCGAAAGTTACGGATCCCGCGGCCTACGCGGTAGAATGGCAGGCGTGGTGGGACTCGCTGCAGCCCGCGTGGAGAGAGAAGGGGCTCGATGGACGATGGAGCTGGGAGACCGGATACGGCGCAGACAACGAGTGGGGCGCATTGATGCAGTGGGGCGTCAATGGGAGCTTGAGCATCTTGGCGTCGTTGTACTTCTGGGGCTGTGCGGTGGTGGATGATCCGGCTGGACGAGTTGCGTGGGATGCGGCGGCGTGCGATGTGGGCTGGATGCTGGAGGGATTGGCGCTGTATTACGAGAAATTCAAGGGCAGGTGGTAGTTTTTTATTTATTGGGTACATCTCTATGCTGCCTGCTTTATATACCTAGTTTGTGCTTGTGCGGTGTCTTTGCCAACAATTTTATTTATTTACTTCACGCAGAGTCTGACTTGTGAATTTGAATGGAAATGTCACGTGTACATTTCGACGAAAAGTGCCATTTATTATTCAAAGATTGAGAAGTGCTCGTCCCGGCGCTCATTGGATTCGAGCGAGAAATATCAGTTGTTGACAGGGTACAGTGCCGACCATCGAAGGCCAGGATTATCGGGAGGCAGGAGACGCTTTTAGATCAAACAGGAACAAACAGTGTACCCGCAAGGTGGTACAGGCTATGAGCAGGACCTGGAAATAAAGCAGGCTTTTTGACCGTCGAGGAGAAGCTACAGTATTGGGCGTCGAAGGAAAGGCAGGAAGATATCGGAGGCGGGAGAGGCATCTAGATCAAACAGAAGCAAACAAGGTGCTTGCAAAGCGTGGCGGGCTGAGTGGTAGGATGGCGCGATGGGCAGTGAAGGCCCGAAATGACGGGTTTGTTATCTATTGGAAAGCAAAGCTGGGATAGGAGCGGGGGCGGGAGGCGGCGGGGGGCGGGAGGCGGGAGGCGGGAGGCGGGGGGCGGGGGGCGGGCAGGCGGCGGGCAGCGGGCGGGCAGCGGCGCGTATTCCTACAAAATAGTGGGCGGGGACGGGGCGGGGGCGGGGGCAGCGGGTGGTGGCGGGTGCCGGGGCGGGAGGCGGGCGGGCGGCAGCAGCGGCAGGCGGGAAACTGAAGGGGTTAGATGCCGAGCGGGATGCCGGGGCGTGGGTGCAGTGGCTGCATTGGGAAACCAGGATCGTCAAGAAATGAGGCATCAAATTGAAGAGAAAAATGGGACCGGTATATTGAGCGGTAATTGGCATGCGATCAAGTGCACAACACGTACAAATGCCCTGATCCCCCCCCCAGCCAACCCCAATAGGTGCCGTCGGATGTATATGTACCTAGACAACTGGTTGGCTGGGGCCATGGCTTTAGATACCAATTCCGTTGGCTAGCGCCATACCATTTAGTCTATATATTAGGGCTATGGCTCCACACCTCCAGACCAGACAATAACTGTTTAGAAGATCTGTCGTGCAACACGTTCGTAATTTACGGAGATTTACCACAAGAAGGCTTCGGTTGCGCTCTTTCGCCGCGCCTCATGCAAGCCGTGATTATGATCTCAACGAAGATCCTCGATGACGCGGGGCAAATGGGACGAACATAGTTTGGATACTCTCAGCCGCCGTCTACCTCCGCCGTAACAGTTTATGTCGCAGTTTTTCCCCGGATTTAAGAGCACGGATAAAATACTTGGTATCTCGTCCATTTAGCGCAGAATCGACCTGGCTAGCTGAGAACTCCTCGCAGGCCAATTCCATCAGCAACTCACTCACCATCTTGTTGGTCGGGCTGATAACTTTCCCGACGACCCTGCTGACTTGACATCGCCAGATAGCAGCATATCATCACGTCAAATGCCTTGAGCACTCCACGATTCACTGCCCCACAATGCTCCAGGGGAACACGAAACTCTCCTACCAGCTGTCTTCTACCTTATCTGTCGTGTCGAAGGGCTCCACCACTCCGCACCCTATTCTCTCATCTCGGGCCCGAAATACAACCTCGATATCCTCTGGAATCGCGGGAAAGTCTGGAGGAGAGCGTATAAAGACGGTGAGCATTCCTCCCATTCTTCACTCGAACACATCCCCCCGTAGTTCAAGCCCTCTTCCAAGCCAAATATGTTCTCCAAGCTCTCCCTCGTCGCCACTTCCGTGCTCATCGTAGGTGCATCTCTCTGGACTTGCTCATACTCACTGATGATTCGCTGTTAGACTCTTGCTGCCGCCACCCCGTGGACCACTCCTCCCCCGGTAACCCCGCCGACCTCGGACCAATGCTGCGACAGCGTCGCTTCCTCGAGCAGCGCGCCCGCCTCCGCCGTCGCCGCCCTCCTCGGTCTTGATCTCACTGGCCTCGACGTCCCCGTCGGATTGAGCTGCTCGGCCATCACTGTCGTCGGAAACAACTGGTAGGTCCCAATGTCCATCGTATCCCGCAGTCATGCTCACTCAATCTAACAGCGGAGGCACCACCGTCACTTGCGATGCTCCCGAGGAGGAGTGGAGTATGTCGAGAAAACCGTTCCTTTCTGCAATTGAACTAATCATACTTTTTTTCAAGACGGCCTCATCGCCATCAACTGCATTCCCATCACCCTTTGAGGACGATGGATGAAGGAGACCCGTTTTCTGTTCACGTTTCATGTCCGCTGTTGCCTTTTCTGAAGCTGTGTTGATGTGCCTTTTACCTTCTCCGTTCGACGCTAGCTCGTGTTAAATGTCGCGAATGCTTCTTGTTTATTTTTTATTTCCTCCTCTCAACTGTCCCGATTTGAGTTTGAGACACCGTCGGATGTCCCACCGAGCCTTCAGAATAGTAAGCAAAATTCTCAATAACTAAGCTTTGCTCCAATTACTGTTCAGAACGTCGTTCAATTTTTGCACTGGGCTCATTCCACAATCTTAGGATCATACCGGAAGGACACACAGGCGTCCATAAGGGACAACAGTCTCGCACTCTTTCCACCAGCATCCATGAATTCTCTCCCCTCTGACCGCTTTTCGAGTCACATCTCTGGGCGATGCAGAAAATTGCATCCTCGCTGGTTGCAGCCGAGCTACCCTAGCGTTGCAGGGGTTGCACCACAGGCAAGATATCCCACTATAAACGTACAGTGGCCAGTAGATCCACTACGGTCATTTCACAAGTACTGATCGGAGTTGTACAGTTCTGAAGTCCTACTCAACACTAGAAGCACACCCAAATTATAAAAAGAAAAACCCCTCAGATACCCTCCTCAGATCGGCGTCCCCACAATATGGCACTGCTCGGACCCTGGGCAGCGGTGAATTTGAACCAATTTCCAGCCAGACTCCTCCAACACGTCAGAAAAGCCCTCGACTGTGCGCTCTCCTCCGCCGATCAGATTGTGGACCTGGAAATAAAATCAGTGGCGATACAAAAAATAGGCTCGTGCGACTCGCCGTAATGTCATAATAGTACAGCTGAGCGGACGAGACTCCGTAATTTGGCAGGAGAGGCGACGGCGCGGGCGAGCGGATTGCACCTGGGATTGATTTAACCCTGGGGATGTCGGATTCGGCGCCCGAAACCAGGGGCATGATGTTCTCGATAATGACGAGCTGCGTGGTGGGCTTCGCCACGTCGCGGAGCCGCTGCAACATTTTCACAGTACGCTCGTCCGACCAGTCGTGGACGACATGGCGGAGCATGAAGACGTCGGCGTCCTTCACCGGCTGGGGCTCGAAGAAGTCGTGGGCTATGTAAAATATCCGGCTTAGTTGCACGTCTGAGGAGAATAGGAATTTGCCTGCCTTGTAGCTCCACCATTTTCCTCTGGACATGCTCGGGAAAGTGTTGGTCCCAGTGCTATACAATTGTGTTAACTTTTCTTGAAGCATGCATGTATCGATGGTCTCACAGGTTTTGCGTCCTCGATGGTTGGGGCAAGATCCTGGTTAACAACACGGAAACTGGGATATTTCTTGGCGATCGCCATTGAACTAGACCCAAGGCCTCCACCAACGTCGACGAGAACGGCGCCATCTGGCAATTGACTCCAATCGTAGCCTGATCAGAGGGCATCAGACAATTTCGTGGGCCCAAGTAAATTAGTACCAACCGTTGAAGATCAATTCGAGAGGCTCCGAAGCAGCGGTCCCATGCATAGCCAAGGCGAAACGATTCACTCTGTGTCTATTTTCGGGCTGCATGAACCAGTTGAACATCGGCTCTTTCAGGCCGAAAGCACGTGTGAGGGGATTCTGCTCTCCAGCTGGATCGAGGAGTGCATCGGTGAGGAAAGAGCTACTTTTGAAACATTCATCCCCACTTGAATCGGTCACTAAACAGCCATCCGATTGGGAGTACGTCGAAGCTACTCACATAAACTCGGCAAGAGCGGCGACTCCAGAAGTCCCAGTAAGTCTGTCTTCCCGTCTACGTAAAGTTTCGGCGAGTAATCATTTCCAAAGCGAATACCGCACTTTTCAAAAAGTACAGCCGACAGCTTGCCCTTGTCTAAAGTTGAAGAGATCCTGTTGTTCGCGAAGATGCCGGGAGCAACCTCCCTAAAAATATGGTGTGTTGCCAACAGCCTGAGGATTCGTGCTTGATTGAAATCAGCGCCCAATACTGAACTTCCGAAGCACATGACGACCTACCCAGCAAATCCGGGCTAACGGAGCTCGGAGCAGCAATATCTTTCACATGAAGTCCCTGGATTGATATATGTAAATAACACGAACGGGTGAAGAAGTGTCATAAGGGCCTTACTTGGGGTCCAGCTTCGCGCAGAATCTCCACAACATTCAGTTCCGAGGCTGTGCGAAGGCAAGCAGATATTTGGAACTACGCGTAAGTTAGTGGCAAATCAAAATATCACAGATAGGAAGGTATCCACTGCATGGGCGCTATTCAAGGCGGAAAGAACGGGGTCGCGCGCAGTAGCGCCAATTTGACCTGCTGCAGCGACGATCTTCAATGTCGCAGCCATTACTTCGGGTTTCGACCTCAAGGCTTCGAGCGGATCCTGGGGATTGAACGGCGCATCCAGAGATGGCGGAGTGACTCCGGCATCGGCGTAGACGCCCTCAATCGTGTCCACAGCCTCAGAGATTATGTTGGAGAGTAGTCGCAACGTAGAGATGGGTGCCATAGTTTGGAGGACTCCAGAGACGGGGACCTGTTATATATAACGCGAAAGAAAATCCGAGGACGAATGATGGGGGCCTTGGGCGAGGATGGCATCAGCGTTTAGACTGAGAAAGTAAAAAACCACCCGGCGTTAGGTCGGCGCTGGTCGACCACAGGTTGACAAGGTGACGCATGCCGAGAAGCCGAACTGGCGGGAAGTACTAAGATCATCTTTTTTGATCATCTCGACTCGGTTCCAGCCTCATACCGTACACGTCTTTGTGCACGGCTGAGACCTTGAAATTGCTCCCTCCCTCGAACTTGCTTCCATCTGCCAAACTTCCGAGAACAGCTGTTTTACAACCCCTTCGTGGACCCCAGCGAGTGGCGGCCTTTATATAGATTTTCTCTTTCGAGACGTCTGGACACGCAACGGCTCTTGGTCTCGTTAACGTGACAGATATTGTCTAGCCCCAATACTTCCCACTGTGGGATAATTTCTGTCGACGGAAATGCGACGGCGTTTACTGCTAATTGAACGCCACATCCATCGATTCGTCCTATGAAATACTATCCATCTTGGCATCTACAGCTAGCTAATCCGGTTTCTGTTCCTAATGCGGGGAATTGGTACAAGACTTAACTCTGGAAGCATATATTCGGTAAAAAGTTAAAAACTCCCCAGATGCCAGCTCACTGTGGATCATATACAATTGTAATCTGGAACGAACCCAGACAGCGGGGAGCTGTCACACTGCCTCATGAGCATGTTAAAAATATGGGGACTTCTAAAGGAGTTCCGAGAGATCATCAAGGTAGCCTGGCTCCTTGGGTCTTTTCGCTTCTCGCTTGTGGGAAGGTTCCATAGTCACAGGGCACCACCAAGAACCTCCGCTGTCCGTTTAAAGCTTCGTTTTTTCGGGATTCTGGAAACCCCGCCCCCCAGTGACATCGACCCTCCTTGAAGCTTTCACAATGCCTGGCCTCGATCTGCACGATACCTATGGAGCAATGCTCATCGGAAGTGAGCCACCATACTCCATAAGAAAGCACTCATTTATCCCACAAATTATTTAGCCTTCTTCGCCATCTTGTAGGAGGGATGCCGTCTAGATATTCTTTATGCTAATGGCCCTGAAGCTTCCAAGGAATGCTCTCTGTCCAAGCCTACATTTATTACGAGTCTTTCCCCGAAGACTCAAAGCTGCTCAAGTCTTTGGTAAGATATACTTTCCGATGATGGAAGCTACATACTGACAAGTCTAGGTTGCGGTCGTATGGTAAAAGAGAAATCCCTTATCAACTGGTTTGTCTGACCTCCGACAGGTCCCTCGATCTCGCACATTTGGTCCTCATTTGCCAAGCGGTGTATCACTATCTGATCGACAACTGGGGAAATGACCCCGCTCTTTTGATATCCACCGAGCCGCTCGATTTGCATCTTGTCCTGGTCGGCGCAGCGACAATTCTCTGTCAGGCATTTTTCCTTCATCGGTTAGTTTAAGCCCTTTATCCTGTCCTCGCTGCTCATGAATTCCTTTCGTAGGGTTTGGACCTTCAGCAAGAAGAACTGGATGCTCACCGGCGTCTTGGCCTCCGCATGTATGACAACCGTAGGCTTGGACATTGCCATGACCATCCAAACCAGTCGCAACAAGAGTGTTGCGGTCTTCAGTTCCGTGGGACAGGAAATCGTCGCAATGTTTTCCCTCGGAGCGGGAGGTATGCCGGTACATACATGCAGATATATGGTCGCTGACAAGTCGGCAGTCGACATGGTTATTGCCATGATCCTCGTCTGGTACCTGATACAAGGACGTACAACTTTCGAGAAGTGCGTATCTCTCAACGATACTGCTAATAAACTGACATGACATCAGGACTAACTTCGTCCTCACACGCATCATCCAGTATACAGTTGCAACTGGTCTCGCTACCAGGTTTGTTGTTTCCCAATACCCTTGCACGACAAGTCGCTCATAATCCCTCAGTATGCTCGCGCTCGGCTGCGTCGCTGCCGTGCGTATTTTCTTTCAACACTAGTTGAGCAATGCTCAAGTCTCGTCCAGTACGTCATAAAGCCCGACGGCTTCGTCTTCATCGTGAGTTAGTTCCTCCTTCCAGCCTGTCTCGATTCACTGAAGTTTTTCTCCCTCCAGGCAATGCACTTCTCCCTGGGCCGCATGTACACCAACGCGCTCCTCGCTACGTATGCTCCTCCTTGCCTTGGAGGACCCAACTAATCACTCGGCAGGCTCAACTCGCGCAGGAACCTCCGGAGTGCCCTGGGCTCCGGTCCCGTCAGCTGGACCGCGGCGCCTAGTCAGAGCACAAGCGCGGCGGCATTCGTCGTCACCCAGGTACGCATATCTTTTTCTTTTAGTTATTTTCGTTCTTCCCCGTTCTGACACTATACTGGATGAAGACGAAAACCTCGGACACGGCCCAGGGATATGCGTTGAATGACCTTGGCGACAAACACCCGCGTGGACTGCCGGTGGACGGGGACAAGACAACTTGGTCCGAAGTTTGAATTCGTATCCATTCGTTCAATGGCGGGACACGGGCTTCCCGATGTCCGATAGCAGGCATCACGTCTTAAACAGTTTCCTTGATGTTACTATTTTTATGTATTGTCAATGTCATGCGAGTCTGTCGAGGGGATTTCAAGTACAAGATGGCCAAAGTGAGATTTGAATGCTGCGTTCACGAGAAAGGAACCAAGGGAATGAATCAACATTGGCAGTTTTCTGATGATTGATTCCTTTCTTCCGAGGTCGTTGATTCCTCCCTCGGCGGATGCCTGACAGAACTTCCCCCATACATAAGTCGAAACCTCCCATAGCAATTCAAGTTCCAGACTTCCTTCCGATGGAGTCCGTCTCCGTCGTCAGGCTCCTCTCAAACATAATCTCAGACGCTGTGTCCACCTTGGAAAATGCATACGCAGCTGCCGCAGCGCCCCTCCCTTCTCTTGACAAACCTTTCGATGCTAAGGATCCCACGGAAAAGCTGCGCAAGGATCCCACCATATCGGAAGCAGTCATGAACATTGTCGCTGCTGCCGGACAACTCACTGCAACAGTGCGCGATCCTGTGGCGTCAGTGCTCAACAGTAGCCATGCGGTATTCTCTCGTTTATACCGCATTTCGGAGTTCCATACTGAATGATAGCAATCCTAGTTCCATATTTCTTCCTGTCTTCGTGCCGCATCTGAACTCAATGTGGTCGAGATCTTGCGGGACGCCGGGGACAAGGTGATTTCGACATCCTACACTCATACTGTATTCTGAGAATTCCTTTCTATAGGGCGTCCCCGCAAAAGAGATCGGGCTGCGGACCAAGACCAGTCCAGATCTGGTCGGTGAGTGATCCTCATGTTCAATTATGAGGGTAGCCGATGCTATCACAGCACGAATCCTCCGACTTCTTGCAACCCACCATATTTTTCGTGAGGTAGCACCAGGGGTATTTGCCAATAATCGGATCTCCTCGACCTTAGACACGGGGAAACCCGCCAGTGTACTATTTGATAAGTGAGTGTTTCGAGTTGAAACCAATCCTTTTAACTTGCATCTCGGAAGACCAACGGATCGCCTCACCGGAACCTCTGGGGTCTCGGCGTTCGTCGAATTCCTGTGAGCAATTATTCATTCGAAACTAGGAATCTTACGGCCGTGTTTCAGCGGTGACGAGTGCCTCAAAAGTGGTGCCTTCCTCACAGACACACTCCTCCGTGACCCAGCTGCCTCCGAACTCCCCTTCAACCGCGCATTTGCGACACAAGAATCCATATATTCATGGTTCGAACGCCCCGAGAATAAATACAGCCTCGCGCGGTTCACGATGGCGATGCATCTCGACAGTGGGACCGCAACGAACGACCTTTCAGGATTCCCGTGGCATGAACTTGCGCCGGGAAGCGTAGTAGTGGATCTTGGCGCAGGGATTGGGTCGTACGCGCTTTCCATCGCCAAGGTCAATGGAGACATTAGTGTAATTCTGCAGGATCGAGGAGCGACGATTCAGTCAGCTAAAGAAGTGAGTCAGAAGGAAGATTTTGAACTGAAATTGATTTGGGTTATTTACCTAGCACTGGAAAGAGAACCTACGTTCCCAATCCGAAGGAGAGATATTTCACATCCGGAGCGACCATCTGGTACTTGGTGTTTCCGCGGTCCTCTTCGCGCATTCGGGCGAATCGGAACCCATCGAAGACGTCCGGATTCTCATAGTTCATCTCGTCGTGGTGGGTCGCATGCGTCGCGGCGGTGAGGAAGGTCCCACGAGGGAGATGTGTACCGTTGGAGAAGGTGAATCCGGCTGGGTTGACCACGATGCGGTTGATGTTGACTGGAGACGTTAATCCCAAATCAGAAGTTTGCCGCGAGAAGAGGGAGACGACTGACTGGCGCTGGCACCGTTGAAGCGCTGGGACTCGCGCAGGAAGCTGTCTAGCTTGATGCAGTTGTTCATAGCAGTCTTGGTCCATCCCTCCTCGCGGACAGCAGCCTCAAGTTCTTCTCGCAGAGGCACGGCATACTCGGGACTGTGGGCCAGGTGGTATAGAGCTTGCGTGAAAGTCTGAGGAGAAAAATCATAAGGAGAAAGCAAAGAAAAAGAGAAGAGACTCAAGCGTTTGCAGAGGTGTGGATAGCGACGAAATTAACCATGAGCATGCGCTGGGTGAGATTGTGCGGAGTCCTCTCATCACCCTCCGCGTGTTCCAGAAGCCACGAAATGAGGTCGTTCTACACTCAAATCAGCGGGGAGTACATCAATCTGGGACGTCACAGACAGGCCTTTCAGACCAATTGGGCCCGTGTTCCTCTTCCAGCCTCAATCGTTCCTCAATGATTGGAACTAGATGTTTCTTTGCACGCTTCATGTCCCGGGATAAATGAGACAGCATCGGTCCAACAATCCTAAACATTCGGTAATGTGGGTATGTTATCAACCTGGCAAGCCTAGCATTCCACATACGGCTTCAGAAAATGCGGGAAGAGATTGATACGCTTGGCACTTTTCATGACATCGTTAGAAAACTCTACAGTGAGTTTTCCATAATCAGGATCACGACCTGTGGCGCTTCCGTTCATATCACTGGAAGCTCGAGGACCAACAGAGGGCTCACACAATGGGAGTCCTACAAACAGCCTGTTGCTCGCGCGGGATATTACCCGCAGAACCGTCATGAGTGCGGGGACGGCGGTCCAATCTGCGATTTTTCCGCGTGAACTACACTCTCGAGACGGGGTTGGCGAAACGCACCGTCTCCAGAGAGAAGAACTTCGTCTTGGAATGCGGCTGATACTTCATCCTTGATATCAGCAAAACGCGCTGTGATGCTTCTGGTCATTGCCGACTGGATGACTTTAACGTGATAATCGTTCGCGACGAAGGCAGGTCCAAGAGTATAGTTGGCCGCAAAAATCTGGGCATTTTCTGAGACAGCAAAGACTGCAATATAATGATACTAACTGCTCCGAACCCAAGAACTGCGGAAAGATCCTCATCTCGGGACTGGCGAAGTTCATGTACCAGTTCAGGTGAGCTGACGACGACAACCCATTTATCCCAGTACGGGACACGAAATATGCTGGATTTGTACTGTCAAAAAAAGTTCAAAGTGGAAGCCATGGATGAGCAAAAGCCACAGACGTTATTGTATCCCTCTTGGACAATCTTGGGGGCATTGCGGAGATATGCATGGGCTCCGAAGTACGACGAGAACGTCCCCGTGGGGCCCATGGCAGGGATGAAGTCCAGCTGACGACATGCTCAGAGACCCGATCATATGACAGTTGTATGCGCAGACCGACAAGCGTCGCAGACGGAGCCAAAAGATGCCACTTAACACAACGAGGCCCGCTAGCATCGACGAAAGGTAAGAGTCCATTCGGACGGGCGCAGCCGCTCGTAGTGATATCCAGGAGGACATTCTTGGAGAAGGGTCACAGTGACGAAGAGACTACGGCGCTTGTTGGGGAGAGGACCATGCTTCCGCCGAGTGCTGATGGAAACGGATTTCTTCAGACAGAGAACCAATTCACGGCATTTCGTATTTTGAGCTGGGAATCGGTCCTCGGCTTGGTCCTCGGATTTCGCAGGAGCCACGCGTGTCACATGTGACTATCTTGACGTGTTTGCTTGGTGCCAAAAGGGTTTATCGAACGTGACTTAAAAGTCGAATATTTTCCCGGAAACTGAGGGTCAGTAATGTGCGGCCAGCTTCAAGGCGTATTGACGTGTATACATAGCTCATCTCTCATTTTTGAATGTTTACAAGGTGCTCCTTTGGGACGTCCTTCTGTGACAACTTGAATGCCCCAAATTGAACGATCGTCGCCAGGCATCCCCATGATCTCCTCCCATAGCTACCCGAGTCGTGCATGAAGGCTTGTTCTGCGAAGTTCTAAGCTATAATCTCGGGTCCACAGCACGGCGCCATGACAACTATATTCCATCCAACAATAAACCGAAGCTCCGAGCAAGTATACATGGGCGGGATATTCGGCGGAACTGTTACTCGCAATATGTGATTCTCAGCGCGGCCTCTAAATCGCCGATAATATCGTCCGCGGACTCTATTCCTACAGAAAGCTGAAGAACGGAACAGATCAGGAATTACCTAAGGTTGGGTTCAAATTTGGAACATACCCGAATCAGCCCGGGAGTAACACCGCTCGAAATGCGCTCATCTTCCGTGAGCTGAGCCTGCACGGTCACGAAAGGTAATATAACCAGGGTTTTCGCATCGCCTATTCCCGCCGAGTTAAATTTAGCTTAAATTTAAAAGCTCCTGGACGCGAGTTCATGACTAACCAACGTTTGCAAGATGAGACGCCAGGCGGAGGTTCTCGAGGAATGTGATAGCGTTCTGCAAGTTTCCCTGGACACAGAATGTAACAACACCGCCGTAGCAGTTGGGACGGAGTGTCTTCAGTGCCAGCTGGTGAGAAGGGTGATCTTCGAGTCCGAGATAGGACACCCATTTAACCCGGGGGTGCTTGTCGAGGTATCTTTCAAGTGTGAAGTTAACTAGTGTCAGATCGGAATGGAAGGGAGCCCACGTACTTCGCGACGGTGAGGGCATTATCGCAGTGTCTCTGAGCGCGCAGACTGAGCGTTTCTATTCCCTGGAGAATCAGGAATGCCGACATCGCGCTAAGGCAAGGCCCCATGTCGCGGAGCAGCTGTAAAATTGGTCAGTGGGTCCTGGATTGCATTTTAATTTTTTCCGATGTCACCTCTGCGCGAATGAACATAGCGAGTCCAGCCGGATAGAACTTGTCGGCGAAGATGGTACCGTCCTGGCTTATGCACGGCTCTGTGATGGAGGGAAACTTGTCCGATTTACGCCAGTCGAAATTGCCTGTATAAATGAATCTTGTGGCCACGAATAAAATGAAAAGAGGCTATTCACCGGAATCGATCAGGATTCCGCCGAGCGTTGTGCCGTGGCCTCCGAGCCATTTCGTCGCACTGTGGACTAAGAATGATTGTCAGGATTCACTTTGTATATATCCAATTGAACGCAACTCACTAACGATATCCGCCCCGTGGTCGATTGGTTTAATGATATAGCCTTTCCCGGAATCAGTCTGGTAATATCTGGAGCTGAGACGAGCTTCGCACCACCCATGGCAAAGGTTGAGTCAACTATGAGGGGAAGACCATTTCGGTGTGCCATCTGCGAGTACCTCAGCGAAGTGCAAATCGCTTTGAATAAAGATTACTTGCATCTGCCATCGCCCTGACGTCTGTGAGAGTCCCGTCGGAATTAGTTATGATCTCGACATAAATGGCTTTTGTCTTCTCGTCGATTTCGGCCTCGAAGTCCTTCACGTCGTAGGACTGCACAAAGCGAGAGGCGATGCCGTATTTACGCAGGGTAGCTATGTGGGATTAATTTGAATCAACCCATCCACCGAGACTACGAACTCTTGAATAGGTTGTATGTCTGTGGCAGACGTCAGATGAATGGGATGAAAGACACTGGAGGGACGCACTCCTCCGTACAAACGTGATCTGAATAATGACAGGATGAGCGGTGGCCAAAAAATGAGGTTGGACCTTACGCAGTAACGATGTTGTCGCCGGAATGTGCTACGGCCGTGATAGTGAGTGTGATCGCGGACTGCCCGGAGGACGCAGCTACGGCTGCTACACCGCCCTCCAGCATGGCCATTCGATCCTCGAACACGGACTGACCAATCATTGTACCGTAAGCAAAGAAATCTTCCCGATTATATGGAAACTAAGACGCACAACGGTCGGGTTGCCGACACGGCTGTAAAGGTATCCAGGTGTCCTGCAATGGATCGCTGTGAGACATAAGCGGCTGGGAGTGAAGACATAACACATACTTCATCGAAGCCAGATTCGACCCATGCTGTTCGAAGAAGATTTCAGCTTATAGACCACAGGTCAACAACCCATGACGATACCTCGACATCGTTAAAGACATAGCCGGCCGTTTGGAAAATGGGCACAGCGCGAGCCTTGGTGTTAGGGTCTGGACGTTGTCCGCCATGAAGCTGAAGTGTCTCAAAGCCAGGGTCTCTGAGTGAAGTGAGATCAGTATTGGAGCCACGACTGAGAGAATATTTTACGTACGTATGAAAGTTGAGCGACATTTCTTAGGTGACCGCAGACTAGCAACCACAATTGGTTAAGTACGCTCAGTTTACTATCCCCCAATCCGCGAAGAAATCATATATTCTGATATTTTTCCTCTCGGAAGGACAGAAGCCCAGGACTGATGTGAAAGCCAACGTGACGGTAAAGCTGAGAGACGACATCGTGGCTTTTCGAAGTCCTCCGACTTCTCCCATTGTATCGTGTCATTCACCATCGCGGAGAGTTGCGAGAGGATACGGTCATGGTAGCAACTGAATGAGGCTTCGGGTTCTGTGTATCTTGTCTGCGAACCATTTTTACACGAACTGCGGGATCTTGCTTCTCTACACGCGAAGTTGAAATGCAATCGCGGAGATTCTAGACCCCAGTGATGAAATGTCAGAGAAAAGTACACCGGCGGGATACAATTAGATCATCCAGAGATTGCGTCGGTGGGACATTGGAAGCGCGGCCCCCTGAAGAAACCTAGGCAGATGCAATAGCGATCGGATCAGAGATGCTGTCAAAGTATAGAGTTGCATCAGGTTGCATCTCCGCCATAGGTGCACGTTGACATAGAGCATAAAGCTTGAGGAGGAAGACGTCACGGGGGACGTTTTGCTCTCGAAAATACGAGCCAAGAACCAAGTCCTGTAGTAGTCAAGCTTTGTTGCGCAACGCCAAGCACCGGTAGCATGAGGGGGGATTCGAGGGCTTCAAAAGAGATTAATCTGGCAACTAGTTTGAACACCTGCCTGCCACGACGTCGCAGTATGGGGCTCCCCCAAGGTTCCCCAGTCGGGCACTGAAACTATGTGGCAACCCCTGCTGGTTGAACCTCGCTGCATCGGTACAAACTCCGTAGAAGGTGAGGGGTAGTCTCAGTACCCGACTACCACGGTTTGGGAGCCCTGTCGTGTCAGGGACGTGGGTGCTGAGAATCTTGGAAGCGTGACTCAGTGACTGGGTGAGTGACGTATTACCTCACTGACTCGGACGGCAATAAACGTGACCTGTCCTCAACGATCATCTCCATCTCCCCGAATGGGTTGCCTGGGCACACACTCGCTGAATCCGCACGGTTTTTCGATTCAACCAAGGTCACATTCATCTGGGGAACGAGAGGAAACGTACAAGAAAGATCCAACACTATTCTAGAAGTACACTCTCAGGCTGCGAAGGCAACCCAATAATCCTCTCAGGCTTTGACGGCAGCTCTCTCAAGACCCAAATTTCCTCGCTCGAGCCGAATGGAAAGCCCATTGAAAGTTTCACCACGGAAGTTGGGCTGCCAATGGATTGCTTCAACGGCTTTGCGCGATTGAATGCGACGCAGAACCGCTTCAACTTCCTCATCATCGCCGGCAATGGCTGCAACGTCCTTGGGTCCCAGAAGCGGTCCATCGTCAGCCATGAGCTTGGGGTCTACACGCTTGGCGACTTCCTTGTGCAGCTCGGGGTCAGTGAGACCCAGCGCGTGTTCGCAGAAATCCATGGTGCTCTGCAATATATCCTCCGTCACAGTCGGGTCGGTATCCGCGGCGCCTTGGATCACTGGGAACTGGTGAGACAGCGGGATCGTAAAGTAGGCGGTATAAGTACCCGGGCGGATGAAGTCGAATGCTCGGTCAAAGTTATCCTCATCGATGTCCGACAGGACCGGCACCGATTGAGAGGTGATCTGCCGGTATGCGCTTAGGACGACCAACAAAAATCTGAGCGGCGGATATTTAGATTTTGACAGTTATCATGCAACGTCGACATCTCACCTTGTGTAGGAGGTACCGGTCTTCTCGTTGTGGAACCGGATCGCCTCATCCTCAGTGCATTGTCCACGAATCGACGCCGCGATCGTGCTCGCTGCGGAGAGTCCACCTCCGAAGGCGAGATGCACACCGGATGAAAAAAACGGGTCAATCTGTGCAACTCGTAAGGATACCGCTACTAACAGCCAACAGAATACGTGCGAAAGCTAAATTAGTCAAAGGTCAGTGACTTTGTAATATCTCAACAATGGTATAAACTGACATCCGGCGTCTCCAGCTATGCGGTAATTGGGACCGGCGTAGTGGCTAGCAGAATAACTGTAGTCGCCGGCGGATTTGACCTCCCCAAGGAAAGTCGCGTTGGCGAGGAGTCTCGTCACACCAGGTACGAGCTTGAGCTGATTGTGGTAGTGCTGGGTATTCACATCGGGGCCAGAAAACCCCGCCTTCTTCGCGCGGCTGGACTCCTCTTTGAGGACGATTCCGACAGAGACACGCCCACCATGCAAAGGAATGAACCTAGCAGGAACGCGTCAGATATGCTATACTGCCTGTCTAGGAAAGTAATGAACCATGCCCAGCCGCTTTCATCTTGAAGACAATCAACGATCAAGATACATCGAATTGAAGCTCGTACTGACCAACCAACGCCTCGAGCCAGGTCGCATTCTCGCGGTTTGTCCCTGGGGCGTACATCCCCGCGCCCGTCCAGTAGCCCCAGAACGCCACGCTGCGCAACGCCTGGTTGAACTTGCGGTTCTTCAAATACTTGGTGGACATGATGCCGTTCCGCCCCGAGGCATCCACGAGCCACTTGAATTTGACTTCCCCCGAGTTCCCGGTGTCGGACTTCCACTGGGCGGAGACGGGCTGCTTATCGTTCTCACAGGAGAATCCGATGCTGGTGACCGAGACGCCTTCGCGAACGAGAACGCCGTTTTCTGCTGCGTTGCCCAGAAGGATCTCGTCGAATTCCGCACGAGTCTCCGGACAGCGCGTGAGTATATGTCGTCTGTTAATCCCAGAATACACTGACCACGTTCCACGCAGCTTTGTTGGGGTCAGGATTGATGAAGTCGGTGTCTAAGGTCAAGGTCAGTCGTTTGAAGGAATTGGGGGGAAAGCCTGAACTGACATCCTTCACGCTTGGTCTGGTTAAACTTCAAGGCGGCTCCGACCTGTTACAATAAGTCAATCAATGGTCCGTGAATTAAATGGACAATCAATCAATTCACAAACCTTAACGCAGAACCCGTAGTCGATAACCTTCTGCTCCGCACCGATGAAGCGCATGAACGGGCGGCACGAGGGGAGCATACTCTCCCCGATGTGGTACCTCGGGAAATGCTCCCGCTCGAGGAGAGTGACTTCGAAGCCTTCTGGGTGCGGGTGGGTGGGTTGTGAATCCCAAACTAGAGTGGATAAATTATTGTTACCTCGCGCCAGTGCCGCAGCCGCAAAAGAGCCAGCAGGTCCCCCGCCAATGACGAGAATATCGGTAGAGGTGGGCTACAAGTAAGTCAGTCTCACATTTAATTTGGTGTGAGAGGGAGCGCGCACAACTTCCAGGACAGGCATAGTACGTAAAATTCGATTTCTGGCGGACTCACAAGATTTTCTTGCTGTTATATGAGGATTCAGAGGCGCGTCAGCAAATGGATTGCGGCAGATTTGATAAAGCAGAGTTAAATCCCTCCGAACGTGACAAAAATGATATGCTCGGAAATTGTTGGCCACGCCCCAAGATAGATCTACAATGAACCAAGATCTCAGAGAAAGAAGGCGAAATCCCCGTGACGCCGTTCTGGGCTTGGAGACCCATACACGCGAAGAAGAAAACGATGGCTCCCATAATGTAGCCGATGACTCTTCATCCCACTGGCACCGAAATAATTTTTTTTCGGAAACACGCGGAGTATCCTGAGGACAATGCTTCTGGAATCCCACACAATATGTTCAACATCGAGCAGTGTGACATCGCTCCCGCATTCAATCAGCGGTTATCGGAGAACATCGATAATCCCGCAACTCGAAAGACAATTCCAGCGGGCCGTAAGGTGCAAAGCGTAAGAAGTCAACATCATTCTACCCTTCTCACTTCTCCCATATTCCGAAAAACAGGTTTATTTGTTATTATTCCGGTATACAGGTACATTCTGCCTTGCCTGTTGCACAGGTTGGACCTTGACCTGGGCCTTCAAAATTGCTCTTTTTCACAAACCTTTTAGAGATGGACTAACAGAACCTTAGTGCAAAGAAACACTTAATTTCGAAGGGGCGACCACCACGAATTCACTCCACCGGATCATGATACCGGACACCGAGCAACAGGTCAAAAATAGCTGTCGACATGTTTCCTGACCATGCCAGACTCCTGGGATTCATACTTTGTTGCTCTGCCATCTCAGTTCGTCGCATTTTTTGCGAACAGACAGAAGTCCTACTACTATATCCTCAGGGTTGCGATGAATTCTTAAAATCAGCTCGCATGGCGAAGTTTCCATCCACATCTCTTCTTTCTGGGCGCTATACTAAATTTAAACTGGTCTGTTGCTGTGCCAATCTAGTTTAGGAAGGTCAATCCCGCAATGCGGCAAGGACAGGCCTCGGTACGTTATTCCCAATAGGTCCATGGGGATCCATTTTCTCATTGTAATGACCTTTCTTGACAGTGTGAATGTCGGCCCCTAGTTTCTCCGATGCTCTTATACAGCAAAAATCAACGTGAAATCAAACCTCAACTTGTAGGTTCAAAATGTACCACGCTGAAGCATGGAACTAGATGGTCCTGGTGTTTATCGTGTGCACTAACGTTGTCTGGGGGATGATTTCAATTGGTGCGACGGATACAGGCTACTGACAGGCCTGATAAATATTTCACTTGACCGAGGAGTCCAGAGTACACTGGGCACCATTTTTACACGAATTGCAGTATCTTGCTTCTCTTCACGCAGAGTTGAGATGCAATATCAAGAAAACGCGGAGATTCTTGACCCCAGTGAAGTATCATCTGATCCCTCTGGTACGGCCGTTCACGAGTGCCATTTACGGAATCGGCATGATCGAAGAAATGTGACTTCGAGCGGAGATGTGTTTTGAGCCGCGTCGGATATCGCAGTCCAGAAACTGTCTGTTCTGCTCCCAGCGGGGTGATTGACGGGTCCATGACTCTTCATCGAGAAGGACGGAGCCAGGGTGCCATCAGTCCTGGAGAATTGAAATCAGAGTTGAACTGAGACTGAGATGGTGATGGAAAGATGGAGGGATTCAATTCCTGGAAACCGGCGTTCCTAAGCGGGACCGGCCGTGTAATTCTACCTACCTACCTACCTACCTACCTGGGACGATGTCAAGTGCCAGTGGCTGGGTTCTGTTAGCCACAAGCGATGACGGGTTCTGTCTGGCCCCGTGGCATCGATTCAGGTCCCGACATGGCCGGTTGTGAGGCATCCATCGCAGATGGTTTGAACTCAATGTACCGATTAGGTTCCAGGTTTCAAACGATAATTGAAACCTGCCGACTCGGATCTGTACTCTAACATTTGTATCTATTTCATACTCTTTGTATGTAGTTACAGCCATATGCCGTCCGCCGCCCATTCCGTGAATAACAATTGTAGCGCGCTTTGCGGCAGAGCCCACTAACTAGGGTTTACGACGGATCAGCTGGGTCACATAACATGATGGCCACATAACGGCGACGATAGTTCCACATCTTCAAGCCTTGTATAAATCTTTAAAATATTTGTGTGGCCTCTGGATATAGTATGGGTTTTGAATAAATGAGAAGTTGACCCATGAAGCGCTTGAACGCACCTCCCCCACGAAAAGTGTTATGTGCGTGACATTACAGTAACGTCACACTTAACAGTAAGCTCCTTGCTTATCCACTACCCAACGCATCGCCGCCGATGTGACCCTGTAATAATTTGAGCAGCCGTGTGACCTACCTCAACTCCTGATTGAATACTCAAAACTGGATAAGCCATTCATTCCACACGTTCACCGGGGATTTTTTCAAAAAAGCCCCTATTCAAACTGTGGTTGAAAAAGGAATCACAGAAGCTTGGAACCCTCGCAAGATTGAGATATATAGGGTGTTGTAATAAAACTATGTCCTCTCCGGCGTGTTGCCTTGGTCAAGGCGCCTAACAATATTAGCAGGCTAGCCTGTTTCCAACCATGACCATCCTTCAAGATGGAGTTGAAACTTGGGTACACTCCAATATCAACAGTGGCTTACATGTTCATATTTTGAGAGCCTCAATAAATCCATACAAGTACTGGGTGTTGATACCCTTTTGTAGATTTTACCGTGCCATGTATTTTTGGACCTAGATACTCTCGACGTGTTGACGGTTCCAAGGACTCCGACGTCCACAAAGAAAATTTTGGGTTGAAGCACACATTGAGCTAGAACTCTGTGAAAGACCATCATTTAAAGTTGCCAAGGTGAAAGAAAGAAGACAACTCTGTGCTGTGTTTATAACTAGAGGCCCCCATCTTGGCACCTGCATAGCTAGTAATCAAAACTCCAAATCAAAATTTGTGTGTCGGCTGGCAAGCACTACACGGTGTTTCGCGATGAGTAGCACACCCAAAAAAAGGAAGATACATATTTTATCATCTGAAGTCGAGATCGCGCAGCGGAGGATACACACTCTGACAGGGTTGTCATTAACAAGTGAATTTCCCTATTGAGCTGTATATTTGAAGGACAAGTTACATTCACTATCCCAGCCTTCAGGCCCTCTGGAATACCTCCAATTACATCATATTAAAAAATCTGAGCCAATCGGAGCACTATAGCTTCTATGGAACATGTTCTGATGTCAGATAGTGGAAAACACCGAAAATTGAACTGGTGAATTATTTTGAGATGCTTAGAACAAGTCATGATACACAGGGCCCTGCGGAATTGCAGCGCAAATTGAATGAGCCTATTTCCAGAGAGAACTGTTGAGACTTGAGCTTGCAATTGCTCCACAGACAGAAAAAAAAACAGCTGTGCCATAAATTCTGCCAAGGGCTATAATAGACTTCTCACTCTGCTATGTAAGTGTGTTCGAATTGGCTGGAAATCTGAATACATAGACTCTGATTTTGTCATAGTTGTTGTAATTGCCACTGGCCATGGAGTAGACCCATGAAGGCAGAGCGGAGAGAGTTGGAATACCAGCAGACAGCAGAGGGTCAAAATTCCTGAAACTAAATGAACTCACCAGCCATGGCCATCTCTGCTTCTGCGGAAGCCCATGGCAATAGGCCAAAATAATTGATGACTCCCCAAAATGGCAAAAAAAGGTAACCTACGGGACTCGAACCCGCACGGGAAATACGGTTGTTTGTTCATGATTGCCGTGGGAAAAAGATGTACTTGAAATAGGGCTCTACAGGACCCACTACCTAAAGTTAGTGGGCATCTGCTCCTACCCCTTGGTGGCATTGGGCCAGGACCAGTGATTACCCCAATATAGGTCCGATCCCAAAGTCCGGACAAAATTTCGTGAAAATTCCGGGCAAAAAAAACCGAAAGTGACCGCCTTGCGGAAAGAACAATTTGTGCAGTCTCAGAAACCGTGGGAACTTTTAAAAGTCCGGACAAAAGTCAAATTGAGGCCGATTTTGCGGATCGGACCTATATTGGGGTTTTCACCGGTCCTGTTGGGCCTAGTCCAATTGAGCCGCATGATGTTTTCCCGTGTTTGGTCCACAGTTGAAGCTTGAAAAATAGACTTTGGTGTTATGTCCTGGCAGGTTTTTGAAATAACAAGTGTAGCGCGCTTTGCGGCAGAGCCCACTAACTAGTGATTGGATCCACATGTTCGGACTCCGATGTCCACAAAGAAAAATTGGGTTGAAGCACACTTGAGCTAAATCTCTGTGAAAGACCATCATGCAAAGTTGCCAAGGTGAAAGAAAGAAGACAACTCTGTGCTGTGTTTATAACTAGAGGCCCCCATTTTTGCGCCCCCATAGCTAGTAATCAAAACTCCGAATCAAAGTTTGTGTGCCAGCCGGCAAGCACTACACGGTGTTTCGCGATGAGTATAGCACACCCAAAAAAAAGAAGATACATATTTTATCATCTGAAGTCGAGATTGCGCAGCGGAGGGTACACACTCTGACAGGGTTGTCATTGACAAGTGAATTTCCCTATTGAGCTATATATTTGAAGGACAAGTTACATTCGCTATCCCGGCCTTCAGGCCCTCTGAAATACCTCCAATTACATTGTATTAAAAAATCTGAGCCAATCGGAGCACTATAGCTACTATGGAACATGTTCAGATAGTGGAAAACACCGAAAATTGAACTGGTGAATTATTTTGAGATGCTTAGAACAAGTCATGATACACAGGGCCCTGCGGAATTGCAGCGCAAATTGAATGAGCCTATTTCCAGAGAGAACTGTTGAGACTTGAGCTTGCAATTGCTCCACAGACAGAAAAAAAAACAGCTGTGCCATAAATTCTGCCAAGGGCTATAACAGACTTCTCACTCTGATATTTAAGTGTGTTCGAAGTGGTTGGAAATCTGAATACATAGACTCTGATTTTGTCATAGTTGTTGTAATTGCGGCTGGAGTAGACCGTGAAGGCGGGGTGGACAGAGTCAGAATACCAGCAGACAGCAGAGGGTCAAAATTCCTGAAACTAAATGAACTCACCAGCCATGGCCATCTGTCTGCTTCCGCGGAAGCCCATGGTGACAGGCTAAAATGGCAAAAAAAAGGTAACTTACGGGACTCGAACCCGCACGGGAAATAACAATTGTAGCGCGCTTTGCGGCAGAGCCCACTAACTAGGGTTTACCGACGGATCAGCTGGGTCACATAACATGATGGCCACATAACGGCGACGATAGTTCCACATCCTCAAGTCTTTGATAAATCTCTAAAATATTTGTGTGGACTCTGGGTATACTATGGGTTTTGAATAAACGAGAAGTTGACCGATGAGGCGCTTGAACGCACCTCCCCCACGAAAAGCAGAGAGTCGGATGGATAGGGAGACAGGTCTATCGGACCGTGGACCGTGGACCATGGACCTCGGAGGTAATAGACATGGCAGTGGACCTTGAGTGAACTGCACAATGGACCTGCGCTCAGAATGTCACAGCTGTCACTGTGGACTTGTACGGTTCCGGTCCGTAGTTTTGATGTGGACTTCGGATCGCGATTTGCTGTTGCGCCGACGTGCTTGATGCGCCCCTCCTACCACAGGGGCTGCAGCTGGTGTTGTCCATCAGCCGAGCAACATTCTATGCTTAAGAATCCCAACAGTGTTCATGATTGTGCATGCCTTAATACCTTTGAAATCAACTTTGCATGTACTTAATCCTTGCGGAATTCTGAATAAAATTGATCTCCGACCGAAGCCGGCTGTGGCATGACAATAATCATGCCCAACACAAGCTCAACAGCTCAACTACAAACTGGGCAGTTTTTTGCTTGGTTCATCCAGTGCGAGGCTCGAGTGGCAAGAAGTGGTGGTGGTGGTAAGAAAACAAGAGGTGGCTGCCACCGAGCACGCTGTTGCTTCTTGTTTACGCGCCAATGCACGTGGGTCTACATCGAAGTCCGCGATCAGGTCCGAAGTGACAGGTGTGATGCGCTCCATGGCAAGGTCCACGGCGAGGTCCAAAGACGGTGAATTATATAATATAGACCAGGTCTACCCGTACAGTCTACCCGGTGGTCTAATAGACTGGTCTATAGACCTTGCTCCCCATCCATCCGACGTTCTCACGAAAAGTGTTATGTGCGTGACATTACAGTAATGTCACACTTAACAGCAAGCTCCTTGCTTATCCGCTACCCAACGCATCGACCCCGATGTGACCCTGTAATAATTTGAGCAGCCGTGTAACCTACCTACTCCTGATTGAATACTCAAAACTGGATAAGCCATTCATTCCACATGTTCACGGGGGATTTTTTTCAAAAGAGCCCCTATTCAAACTGTGGTTGAAAAAGGAATCACAGAAGCTTGGAACCCTCGCAAGATTGAGATATATAGTGGGGACGGGCATCGTCGGTGATTGATCCGGCATGTTTACTGGTGTTTGTTCTCGAATCAATTTCGAGTTTACATGTTCCTTCCTATATCTTGTTCCCTGCATATCCTATGCATTTTTTCTGGCTCATAAAAAAGTTCCTAAGATTCATAAGTATATGGCCCTCAGCTTGAAATGTCTGAAGGTGGACAGTCTCCGATAATATAAAGAGTTTCGGTCATTCGATATCATATGTACAAGGCTATGGTGTATCTTATACTATAACAAACATCCAGAAATGTTGTTATATCTCTACTCATATATTATCTCCTCACATTTTACTACTTCCACTACCACACAGCGGTAAAATCCTTCTCTCGGCAGCTTTTCTCATAGATTAAATTATCTTTGGGGTTGGAGAACTGTTTTGAGGGCTCAAATATGTAATAAAGGCATCCCTGAGTGATTTGTTCAATTTATATGGGCAAAGGGCCAGAATTGAACCGATATCCACCTGAACTTGATTGAACAGTTGAGGCGTAACGAAGGCGTGACATTCGTCACATTTCGAGGATGTTCAACGAGTTCAAGCCATTCATAGGTATTCTTATACATTCCGTTGGTCTGACATGTTTGTAATGTGTATAAACCCACTTATAGGTCAAAAAATTGTTTGTTTGAATGGTCCTTCCATCACAGAGTCCAATTCTACTGAAATCGGGTAAAAAGGTTATAACTCCCTAAATTTTGGATAGTTTCCCTCAGTCCAGCAGGCGATTTTGATGTAAGACTACGAAACTACGGAAGTACGTAGCCGTTTCTCCGATTATCCTCTCCTCTGGTGCGTGGCTATCCAACCATTCCATGGATTATGTCCCACTGCATGGATTTGCCCAAATTTTTCCAAAAGGCTTCGTACTTCTATTTAAACATCTATTTGGATGGGGGTTTCTCTTTTGTCGAGGACACTAATGTGCGAGGATATAGAGCTATATCCAGTTGAAAGTTGGAACCGGCTGGCACTGCCAACCAAACAGAGACAAAGCTGCCACATAGATCAACGGCTATGCCCGTCCCCATATATAGGGTGTTGTAATGAAACTATGTCCTCTCCGGCGTGTTGCCTTGGTCAAGGAGCCTAACAATATTAGCAGGCTAGCCTGTTTCTGTAAGACCTCGGTTTTCCTAACCAAGCACTCGCGCTGACTTCGAACATTAGGGACAGTCAGAGTAGGCGCTTTAACAACGCTTTAGCACGTGCTTTAGAAGTGCTTATCTACTTATACAATTAAAGGAAGTCACGTGCGAGGCTTTCCAGCCAATCAGGAATGTCTCTGTGTTTGTCCAAGCACGGACAAATATCGGACATATTCGGCACTCAAGCAAACTCTATGTCCGAAGCAGGGAAAAGCACACTTTCAAGCTTTCTGGATGCATGAATGTCTATTAAGTTTGCTGCTACCTTTCCACTGGTGCAAGAAGGTAACAAGATAATTATTGAGGGAAGAGTTGGTGACAACAAGCAGTGGGCAAGTTGGATTCAAAGATATTGAAGTTTCACGAGATTTACAGTGGAGCCTTAACCCAATTTATTCAAGCTCTCTGATTGACAAGATGATTTTGTAAATGAGAACAAGGAAAAAATTGATGTAGCCAGGATGAGAGACACGAGGAACCAACCAAAGGTTGGTGACGAGTGTCTTTGAGTTTAACAGCTTTCAGGCTTTCCTGGTATGTTTGCTGCATGTAGCTCTCAGGTTTTTATCTGGCCGCTTATTCTGTAGTTGCTTTCCGTGCGGAGCACGGGTTCATGCTAGTTGAATGATTAAAGCGTGGGATAAGCACATCAAAAGCATAATCGCCTTCCAAAAGCGCCTCCGGAGGCGCTTTTGAGGCGCTTTAGAAGCAATTATGCGGTTATTTCGAAGGCGATTCTCATCTTTGATGGTATCAGGTGCTTATCCCATGCTTTAATAATTCGATAAGCACATCTAAAGCGCGTGTCTAAAGTGCTGTTAAAGCACCTACTCTGACTGTCCCTAATGTGTATTGTCAAAATACTGCATGTAGTGGTAATGGTAAGAAAAGAGGTAACATATAGCAAATAAAGCTACCAGTATGACATGTATAAGAGAAATGTTCGTACCAAGCAAATAAATAGTGGTACCCGGGTGTCGTATAGCCGGAAACTGGCTCCTTACAGTTTCCAACCATGACCATCCTTCAAGTTGGAGTTGAAACTTGGGGGTACATTCCAATAGGCTTACATGTTCATATTTTGAGAGCCTCACTCAATAAATCCATACAAGTACTCGGGTGTCGATACCCTTTCGTAGATTTTGCCGTGCCATGCATTTTTGGACCTAGATACTCTCGACGTGTCGACGGTTCATGAAACCACACAGAATGAGTTTTGGGAGCATATAAGGCCAATAGACAGTCCACTTGAAGCCTCTTGAATTTCTCCTTTCTCTATTTCTTTTCCGCATTTTCCCCCTTACGGCGACCCAGTACAATGGTCGGAAAACCCTAACTAGTGATTGGATCAATATGTTCGGACTCCAAGGACTCCGACGTCCACAAAGAAAAATTTGGGTTGAAGCACACATCGAGCTAGAACTCTGTTAAAGACCATCATACAAAGTTGCCAAGGTGAAAGAAAGAAGACAACTCTGTGCTGTGTTTATAACTAGAGGCCCCCATTTTGGTGCCCGCATAACTAGTAATCAAAACTCCGAATCAAAGTTTATGTGTCGGCCAGCAAGCTGTACATGGTGTTTCGCAATGAGTAGCACAAAAAAAAGAAAATACATATTTTATCATCTGAAGTCGGGATCGCGCAGCGGAGGGTATGCACTCTGACAGGGTTGTCATTAACAAGTGAATTTCCCTATTGAGCTGTATATGTGAAGGACTATGTGAAGGACAAGTTACATTCACTATCCCAGCCTTCAGGCCCTCTGGAATACCTCCAATTACATCATATTAAAAAATCTGAGCCAATCAGAGCACAATAGCTACTATGGAACATGTTCTGATGTCACACTGGGGGCACCACACGGGGCACTTGAAAGCCAAGTGCGATTCAGTCATGTACTCGGCATGTCTGTGTGACATGCCACAAAGGTCTTTGTGAGATTTAGATTTTGTATTACCAAGGTATAACTAAGTGTCTAATTAAATACTACAAATGCAATAAAGACTTAACGTGCTTTTTGACCGTACTCAGTGAATTTTTGGACCGGAATCGAAGACTGGGTGGGCGCAAGCAGTGAGTAATGCCGAGCGAAGTCTTGATGGAGCCGTGCCCATGTGACGAGACTGATCCACGGTTGCGTGATGCTTGCCATTGCGCTCATATTTGTCCCGGCCGGGTCCGGCATCACGTAGCTTCCCGCCCCGCGCCAAGCCTACGCCATGCATGTCACGGTCCCGCCCAAACCCGACGTCACGCAGCTGCCCACCCGGCACCCAGCCCACGCCACACAGCCACTCACACTATGCTCATCCCCACGCCGCATATGACACTGCCTCCCGAGACTACAGCGCGCTTCGTGCGCCGTACCTTTCGGGATGTGCTACTATCCCCGAATGTCCCCTTTGTCGACGACTCAAGTCAGGTTTATTTCCACCGGTTTCTAACCTGGTAGACAGGTTAAAATGACCCAGATTCCGAGGAAAAGTGACCCGGATGATTTGCTGTACATCTTGGCTTACAAACTGGCACAGGCAGACAAAGCCGGGGACTGATGGCGGGTCACACCAAGGACAAAGATGGCATCAAGTCCACATGTGGGTGGGGCGGTCACCAGACAAAGGCGGCGCACAGATGACGTGCAGGTAGGGCTGGGTGTCGACAAAGGTGACGTGCGGGTGGGCGCATGTGCCGACAAAGAACGATGTGCAGGTGGGATTCAATATTGACAAAGGCGACGTGCGGGTGGAGCCGTATGTTGACAAAGGGGACATTTGGGGATAGTAGAACGTTCCCGAAGTCACGGCGCACAATGCAAGCTGTGGTCCCGGGAGGCGGTGCCATATGCAGCATGGGAAGGGCGCGGGGCGGGCAGATGCGTGATGTCAGGTTGGGGCGGGATGGTGATGTGCGTGGCGTGGGATGGGCGCAGGATGGGTGGCTGTGTGGCGTGGGTTGGACACGGGGCGGGCATCTGCGTGATGTCGGGTTTGGGCAGGACCGTGACGTGCGTGGCGTGGGCTGGGCACGGGGCGCGCAGCTGCGTGACACCGGGCCCAGCCGAGCGCGATGGCGAGCATCAAGCAACTGTGGATCAGTCTGGTCACAGGGGCGCAGCTTCTTATATCGGCTTTCAAGGCTCCATCAAGACTTTGCTCGGCATTACTCGCCGCTTGTGCCCACCCATTCTTCAAATCTGGTCCAAACATTCACTGAGTGCAGTCAAAAAGGACGTTAAGTCTTTATTGCATTTGTAGTATTTAATTAGACACTTAGTTATACCTTGGTAATACAAAATCTAAATCTCACAAAGACCTTTGTGGCATGTCACACGGACATGCTGAGTACATGACTGAATCGCACTTGAATTTCAAGTGCCCCGTTCGGTGCCCCCAGTGTCAGATAGTGGAAGACACCGAAAATTGTACTGGTGAATTATTTTGAGATGCTTAGAACAAGTAGTAATACTGTACTATTTCGACCA
Organism: Mycena galericulata; assembly: GCA_029289565.1. Taxonomy (NCBI): domain Eukaryota; kingdom Fungi; phylum Basidiomycota; class Agaricomycetes; order Agaricales; family Mycenaceae; genus Mycena; species Mycena galericulata. Next base: position 78,189 of record JARKIA010000131.1, on the reverse strand, counting down.
AATGATCACACCATGTCACCTGTCACCGAAGATGTTCATTTTTCTAGGTGGTCATTTCTCGGCAATCACGCCAAATTCCCATAAATGGACATCCGGCAGCTGCCGGATCACAGATTTTGGCGTTTTGAGGGTTATTTGGGCGGCAAATTCAGTTTGTCACCGTCACCTATCCCAAAATTGTTCATTTCACGACCCCCCGTCACCCGTCACCTGAACATTTGGTCGAAATAGTACAGTACACAGGGCCCTGCAGAATTGCAGCGCGAATTGAATGAGCCTATTTCCAGAGAGAACTATTGAGATTTGAGCTTGCAATTGCTGTTCTCGTGAAAACTTACTACAAACAGAAAAAAACAGCTATGCTATAAATTCTGCTAAGGGCTATAATAGACTTCTCACTCTGATATGTAAGTTTGTTCAAAGTGGCTGGAAATCTGAATACATAGACTCTGATTTTGTCATAGTTGTTGTAATTGCTGCTGGCCATGGAGTAGACCATGAAGGCAGAGCGAACAGAGTCAAAATACCAGCAGACAGCAGAGGGTCAAAATTCCTGAAACTAAAGGAACTCATCAACCATGGCCATCTCTGCTTCCGCGGAAGCCCATGGCGACAGGCCAAAATAATTGATGACTCCCCAAAATGGCAAAAAAAAAGGTAACCTACGGGACTCGAACCCGCACGGGAAATACGGTTATTTGTTCATGATTGCCGTGGGAAAAAGGCGTACTTGAAATAGGGCTCTACAGGACCCACTACCTAAAGTTAGTGGGCAAAAAGTTTTTTTCAAAAACTCCCTAGTTTAGTCAGATGGACTGGTGGGCACAACCTCATGATGTTTTCAGTAGTCTACTTTGTAGCAGTCTCTGATTTCTTTTTCACGTGCTGGTTAGAGTTACGTGGGTTCGACCCTTGCCTATGCAACCTTTTTTCCGTCCTTGACTTTTGGCTCTCCGCGAACTCTCTGTTTTCCGCAACCCTTGTCAATAGCTATTGTGCTCAGTACACAATGACACATCTAATCGATTGAAAAATATACATGTATGTAGTGGATTTACGCTCTTGGGTCTATGAATAGAAATAAAATAAAAGGGAGCGACGCTACAGGGTTGCCTCCTCTGTGCACGTTCCAGCGACCAACCTTGGGCGGTGCAGGAGGACGTTGTGGAACACGGAGAATATATTGATAGACATCTGGCGTACGCAGCCTTGTAAACGTGTTCCTCCGCTGCAGCGCATGGCGGCGAAGTTTCGAATGGTCAGCGCATGATTGATCAAAGAAGATGGGGGGGGGGGGACACTGCACCTTATAAGCTCAGGTTTATCAGTTATCTGTGGGCTATATCCCCGGGGGCTAATCCATTATCTGTGGGCAGCCCTTTTGTGGTATGGACCGTGTAATCTAGGCCTATGCTTACATATACCACGGCTCCTGCGGCTTCTGGCTGGATCATTATGAATACTACGGCACCTGCGGCTCGTGGCTGGCGTTCTCGGCTTGTCGGCACCTTCCTACGCCACTCGCCGGACCGTTCGGGCCCTTGCCCGCGGTCACCTGATCCACCCAATTCGGAGCGAAAAAAAAAAAGAAAGAAAAAAGACAAAAGTGAACAAATAATGAATAAATTACAGCTACCCCTCAGTCCTCAATCCTCATCTACCTCTCCTCCCATGAGGAGCTCCTCCTCGCTATCCACATCGCCCCGCTCGTCGTCCTCCTCCTGCTCCTCCTGCTCCTCCTCCTGCTCCTCCTCCTGCTCGTCCTCCACCGCTACCATGAGAACATCCTCCGTCTCATACGCCCGCCGCCGTCTCTGCCCCTTCTTGAGTTTCACCTCCGTTCTCGTCACCTCCGCGCGTTCTGCGAGCTTCCGATACATCTGGGCCTGCTTCGACGCATAAGCGATCATGCCCTCCGCCTCTTCCGCTGGAATCTCCCCCACAGGCACCGCAACAGCTCGGTCCAGCCACTTCCGCTCCTGATGGCCATATGAAATGGGCAGCCGGCGCCATTCCTCCTCCAGCAGCCGCACTTCCTCATTCCAGCGACGCGTACGGGCCCAGGACTTCGCCCATTCGATTCTTAGAGCTACATTCTGAATCAGCCGCCAAATTCCTCCAGAAACATCAATTCTTACCATCTTCTAGCTCCGCGTCAGTCCCCGAAGTCCCAGCTAACGTCCAAATCCAGGACACTTCCCGGACATTTTCGCCCCCTCTCGTAAACATCTCGTCGTCCTCCCATTCTTCTTCATCCTCAACTAACGGCAGTAACTCCCCCTCTGCACGTAAAATCGCCTCCCTCGCCAAACGACGTTCCAGCCCCAGCTTCTGCTTCTCGGCCCTCCGTGACAATTGCTCCGCATCCCGCATGCAGCGAATGTCTTCTTTCTTCAGCTTCGGCCACCCGACATCCTTGTCCACCCCCACGATAGCCACCAGCGACCTATGCGCCATCTGGTACTTCTCGGAATACAAGCGGATCTTCGCTTCATTTCGAGCAACGATCGTCCTGGATCTCGTATTCATCCCCTGGTGCCGCGCGTGGTTTTTCTTGTACAGTAGGAGACGGGACTTGATGTGGAGCTGGTTTCGCAAGCGAACCAGCGCGCCGCGGCATTGAGCATCACGCATCGCTTGCTCGATCTCCAGCAGCCCCGACATGCACCCTGCTCCCGCTGCTCGCTGTGCCTCAGACAACGCGGACGGTAGCAGGAGAGGAACATCCTCTGCCAGCTCCTTCCCCGGGGCATCCCGTGCACGAAGCGCCACGAGCGACGCAGGCTGGTATGTGGTCTGGAGTTTGCGGAACATCAGAATTCGCCGATTGAGGGCCGTTCGCATCTGCCTCATGTTAATCTGCAGCGCGGTGCTCTGAGACTTCTTTAGCTCCGCCTGAATTCGTACGCGGCGTCTACAGAATCATCAGCGAGTCCAGCGGAAAGAGGACTCAAAATACGCACTGTTCCTCCTCAAGATCAAGACCGGCAGCCACAAAAGTGCTCGGGCTGACCTCATGCACCCCTGGCACCCCAGCTTCTACCTCCTTCTCCTCCTCGGCCGCGAACTGTAGTCGCACCTGCATTTCTGTCAACCCTACATCCCAATCAATATCCGCATCCTGAAAACCACCGCAAGAAGCGACTTTACCTTTAACCTCCGCCTCGTACGGGTTCTTCTGCGTCCCATCCCTCTCAAAAACCTCCACCATGCTCTTCCACTCAGGGACACGTTCTGCCTGCTGCAACGAGAAAGCCTCGAACGCCTCCTGGCTTCGAGCAAGCTCCACCCTCGCATTATCTAGACGACGCCGCAAAAGCGCCGCTATGTCGATGTCAGCATGTCGTATAGCGCGTTAGATCGGGACTTACGAAGGCCCAGAAGCTTTAGCCAGTTCCAGAAATTCCAGTGACAATCGAGCGCGTCCGTCCGCGCGCCCGGCCCATTGGCCCGTGTGGAACCCGCCAACCCGCCAATCCAAGACCACGGCCTCTCAATGCCCTCCCCATCAGTGTTCGCGCTGCCCGGCACCAGATTTAGGGAGAACAGGAGCTGGCACATCAGTGTGTGCGAATGGATATGCATTTTCGGTATTACAAACCGAAAGAGCTCCAGGATAACGCTGATTCGCACCAGCGGTGGTAGCTCCTTCAGGCGCTCAACGAGATGCTTCCACCATTGGCATACAATATCGTACGAGACGATCTTCCGGAGCCGGGGGTGTATGTGACGAAGGACCGAGCCGAATATGTAGTCCATGTTTGCGTAGCTGAAGTCCAGTCAAGAAACATGAGTACAGAACGTAAACTTCAAAGGATGGATACTCACCGCTCCCCTTTTTGAAGGTCCCCAACACCATTGGGCTGAACGAACTCATGCCGCGCGCAAACACACATCCCCACCCCCGTTGTACTGTATCCCTTCGAGAACTTGGTGTTCGCGTGGTCCAGAGCGGCTAGACCACTGCACGTACTCATCTACTTCAGATTTAGTACCATATCATATACGCATCTAAAAAGGGGGACCCCGTACCTCTTTCTGGTCCGTCACAGTCAATAAAAACTTCCGGTAGGGCCCGCTTTCCACCAGATACCCCCACCCTGATCCCAGCGCTGGATCCTTCACCTCGCTTGACACCATCCGCCGCTTCAGTCGAAAACACGCGTCCATGGCCAAAAAGAGGATGTAAAGACAGCTGGTGATGTGTCAGTGACGGGCGAGTACATGTCCATTCTCGACGCACCGATCCTGCTCTGGCGCGTTCTCCCAGCCTTCTGGAAGATTGACGCCGGGGCGAGGGCAAACGGGGCACGGGACTGTGAGTTCTCCCGGCGCGGTTCCCCAAACGCCCGACGGGTCGTGTGCGCGTCCACAGCGCAGAAGCAACAGGAGATGGCGGTATTCACGCGCCATACGCAAAAAGACTTGGTAACGGTCGGGCGGCTTGACCCCCGTCGCATCGGTGAGCTTCTCCAGCACTGTGTAGAAGTCGTACGCCGATGTTTTTCCCTGGAGGGCGTGCAGCTGAAACTTGTCGAGAACGTCGAAGGTGGCGCAGGTCTGGGGCCTATCCTCGGTTGCGGGATACCATCCGGCCTTCATGAGTTGGGCGTACGGTTCGTCCGTTTTGTCGCGCCGCTCGCAGCCGCAGAAATCCACGGCGACGTTGTGGATCGCATTGTCGTGCAACACAACGAATCCGTCGTGTCCTGGGCGCGGGGTATCGCACGATTCGTGCGGCGGGTGGCCGAATTGGATCCGCTGGCCGAGGTCGATGAGCGGGCGTCGATAAAAGTACACGCCGGACCATTCCTAAGAAAGATTAAATAAATTTTCCAATCCAGGTAGGACGTATCACACTCACATCAACAATGTGCAGCGGTGCGTCAGCGTGCTTCTCCAGGCAACATTCGCGGCATAGGAGAACCCCGCCGCCGCACTCTCGACATCGGTATTTCGCCTGCTTCGATGTGTCTTGGCAGCGCGGACAAACCGTGCTCGCGCCGCCGCATCCCTTACGCCAAACCAGCAATCGAAGGTAGACGTCGCGGAGCTCGAGCTGCCATTTTCGAAGAGCGTTATCCTAGTTCTCGTTAATACAGTATTGAAAAGTGGAGCAGAATAGACGTACCGAAGGTTTTGACGGTGGTTTGGGCAATTTGGGTAAAGGCAAATCCGGCGGATCCGGCATGCCAAAGTCGCCAGCCATCTCATAGCGATCCGGCATGTCCAGCAGAGGGGTCGCATGGGCGAGAGAGGGGGCAGAGGCGCTCGCTCCTTGGGCCGCATTCAAACGCGCCTTCTTCACTGGAGATGGTGGTGGGATCGGCACTTCTTCACGATATGTGCGGCGATTATCCCCGGAGACCCGATCCACGTAGGTAGGTAGCGGAGCTGAGGAGTGGTCGACATCTGGGATTGCGAAGGTCTGACGCGCAGAGTCGGCAGGAGCTTTTCTTTTCTTTTGGCGCGAGCTTCCCTGCATGAGGATCCAAACACAGAATCCGTGATTGATGGCCCATATTTGGCTGTCGCGTATTAGACTTTGGTGGCAGGGCCACCGTACTCTATATAAAGCTCCCTTCCTCTTTCTCTTTCTCCTACCTTCACACCCACCGACCTCATTCTAAGAATGTCCGAGTCTGAAATTATGCCAGGTACAATCTTTCTCTGCAACGCGCCGTTATTTCTTCTTTTGTCGAGTCTGGGTTGAAGAGTCGCACCGGAGTAGGCGTGTCCGACCCTGGAACTGCCCAAAAGGTCGCGGCTCTTCATACTCCTTCTCAAAAACGCGTCGGACGCGTCGCTGTACCCCTGCCACAACGCCACCCGACGCGTTTGGTTTTGTTTATTCAAGTCATCGATAGTCAACTCGACTATTCTCAACAACTCTCGCACAGAACACATTTCGTTTCTAATACTTTAACAGAAAGGCTCACCCGCGCCGGTCGTGTCTTCAACCCCTACGTGCTCCGGAATGCCATCGTTGTGCCACGCCGACGCATTTGCGAATTGATTAGGGACCGCGCCGAAGACGAGTCGGACTCCGAGTCCGATATCTCCGATGATGAGCGCGATGAGGACCTTGACTTTGTACACGATCTCGACGATGCCACCAACAAGCCCGCAAAAGGCAAGCGCAAGGCTCGGAGCGATCCATCTGGTTCCTCCCCCGCTCCCTCCAAGAGACTTCGCAGCGCTACTCCCCAATCTTGCAGCACTACTTCTCAACCTCTTGACTTCGACATCCAGACGGCCAGCACCTCGACCACAAACACTGTAGCCGCTGATATCCCCGCGGCCCATCTCCTCTCTCCCGCCGATGTCGCCGCCACCATCAAGAAACGTAAAAAGGCTCTGGCCCAACGCGCACGTCGCAACGAGCACCGGGCGGAAAGTCGTCTCGGCATTCCCACTGGGCAGAAAGCCGTCAACGTCGTGCGTGTACGCCAAACCGACCCCATCCCCGTTCGCACCCGTCTCGAGCAGCACACTCGTCCTGTTGCCTCCACGGGCTGGATGGGACTTCGGGACACCGTCATTCAAGGTGCTGCGGACCGCGAGGCTGTTGACGGCGACGGCGAACAGGAATTCCACCTGCCCGAAGCGCGCGCGTACACCTTGGACGAAGTTATGCATCCATCCTTAGGCATGCACCTGGTAGACTGGGACGGGTGCGCTCTTTATTTGCTTAATATTTCTGTCTTTCTCATGCCACCCAGGGTTCCGGCACCGTTGGTTGACGAGGACGACTATGTTTTCGCCGTTCTCGCTGGCGCTCCGCGAGATCCCGAATGGCAGCAGGTCGTCGCTGAACCTGCTGCTGCCCTCATGGAGGAGGCTGCGCAGAAGATCTACGGCGAGCCCTTCTACGAGGAGGTTTTCGGACGTCGTAAACATACGAAGCGCAAGAAGAACGGCACCAAGTCCACCCCCGCCAGTGAGAAGGATCCCCGGCGTGGGTCCCACCACGCGAAGAACAAGGGATCTTCAATGGGTGGTGGACAGGATGAGCCCATGGAATTCTCCAATACTATCATCAACGCGCTCATCTTGGCGCAGCTGCTCGCCACCAAGCCGTTCCAACGCATCGCTGGCTTCATCAATGGTCAGTGTCTCTGCTAGACTTACCCGCCTCTGACTTACCCTGTTTCGCAGGAATGTTTCTCTCATATGCGCCCGACCTGCACGAATATTATCGGACGACCATGTATAAATTACACCGGTGGAATCGTTGTCTTCCTCGCAACTTCAACGAACTTACCTCTGTCTTCGCGGCGGTCACCTTCAATTTTGGCCCTCGCACCGTCACCCTCCCCCACCTCGACTTCGCCAACCTTGCCTGGGGCTGGTGCTCGATCACGGCTCTCGGCGACTTCGACCCCAACAAGGGCGGGCATCTCATCCTCTGGGATCTCCGCCTCGTCATTCGGTTCCCTCCCGGCTCCTCCATACTTATTCCCTCAGCAATCCTTCGGCATTCCAACGTGGCCATCCAGCAGGGCGAGAAACGCTTCTCGTTCACCCAGTTTACCGCCGCTGGTATCTTCAGATTCGTCGGGAATGGCTTCCGCACAGAGAAGCAAGTGAATGGTGAGATGACGGCAGCTGACCAGGCGCGGCGGGCGGAGGAGCGCCGATCTCGCTTTACTGAGGGCATAAAAATGTACAAAAAGTGGGATGTCGCCTTCGAGTAGTACTAGTAATATTTTACAAGAATTGAAATTACTTTTATAACACAAAACGGTCGAGACTCCAGTGAATCGCGAACTCGTTACGGCCTGATCACGAACTCGTTATGGGCGCCACTCTGTACTAAATGGGATACCACTTCCCCAACCTCTTGTTTCCAGCAAATCTGAAGAGTACATTTATGCGTTTACATATTAAGGCAGCGTCCCAAATAATATCTGATTTTTCCCTGAAGGATGAGTTTGCTAAGAAGGTCGGCGTTTTGACCCATGGATTGACTGTTGTTTATAGTATCACCTCTGACTTTCACCACCAACTCCCGAAACTCAAACTCTTCCTATCATTCTAATTATTTCAAATATGGATGGGTATATGTCTCCCTCCTCCACACCAGCTGGATTGGCATTCATGGCTATCGTTTTTTGGTCATAAAAGCTCGAATGAATCGGAAACAGCACACACTCAGGAAATGACGGCGGCGGCAATAGCGCATCGCCGCGCGGCGACCACATACCGCTGGAAGTAAGCCTGCTAATATATTTCATCTAACCTATCATCGTATCTCTGCTTAATCCGGGCTAGCCATGCTGAAGAATTGCGCGGAAAGGCCCGCGTTCGCATGGCCAAGTATGTGTTTTTAATACTCATATTGCACCCACTCCCTGACACGTCATTCAGGCGGCGCCAAATGCTCAAGGAACAGGAAGTGCTGGACGAGAAACCTATTCAGCGTGCTAGAGAAGCGGATAAGAAGTATCGCATCAAGTACGTCGCAACCCAAGTTTACCGTGCTGTACTTTTAATCTCCGCAGGAATGCAGAGCTCCTCGCTTTCAAGCAACGTCGTCGCAGACAGGAGTACTTCTTTTTTTTACTGACTACAGACTTTCGCTCATTAAACTCACGCCGTAGAGCATATGTGAGCAAGCACGGCCGACAGGCCTTCTTGGATCGCTGCGTGCGCGAGCAGGAGGCCCTGGATAAAAAACGTTTGGCGCTTCTCGAGGCCCGCGCTGCAGCCAAGGAGCGCCGCGCGCAACTGTAAAGAAAGTACTGATGTAGCGTCGAACAGAATCGTATGTGCATGGTCGAGAATTTCTTTCATTTTCAGAAACATGAATTACAGGAAGTACGAAAGATCACAACTTGGACTGCAAGGAGATTTTGTGTTAGCGTGTTCATGAGGCGAATTGCAACTGAGAGAACTTACAAGATCCCTGGGTTTGCGACCGCGAACACGCCCCGCCTCCGCACAAGCCATTTCGCTAACGGCAAATGTCAGTGTGTTGGCAAAGGAGGCAACAAGTCGACTCACTCTTCGCTCATCAATGCGGGCATTTCGTCGTCGGAGTCTTCACCTGTATCAGACTCGTCCGGCATCCCGTTTTTTCTAGCCATTTCGATACTTTCAAGGAGTTTCCGGTCGAGAGCTATCTGGAACTCCCCGCGATTGGGGCTCGTAGGCCGTTCGATGGCCTCGCCATCCGTTTGGCCAAAAGGAAAAACATGGTGATTCGCAGGCCACTGGCACTGGGCGTGATGGCTGAAAAGATGGAGTTTGGGACTGGAATGGGATGAATTTTGGTTGTAGGTACAAGAAAGAAAAACTCACATGGGACCAAACTTTCTCTGACCCCCCAGTGTCCAGTATCGACTGATATGGTCGCCGACGAGAAAGAGCATTGTGAAAGAAAATCAAGAGTATGTGACGAATGTTGTGACTTCACGATGTCTGACTGCTGCCAGTGCGTCCCAGAATTCGTCGGATTCCCGCAAGGCGACACCCTTGTGCATTCGCAGACTGCGTCCAAATATTTCTATGTTGTGATGAACGGATTTCGGTGCGCGATCTTCGCGGACGAGTGCGTTCTTTTTAATCTACGTCTTGCAGCTCTGAATTTGGCGAACAGGTATATCTCGATGTTGTATGCTTCGCAAAGCACAAAGGGTGCTGGCAAGCGGCGATTGTGGCCTTCGAAGCGCGGATGATGCGGGATGTTTCGAAAGCGGAGTTCATGTCGGTATGGGTCCCGGCGTATCTGGAGGCATTCGACGAATCAACCGTCCGTGCAGCATTCAAGGTGACGGGTGTCGTACCATTCAATCCCGACTTCGTGACAGCAGAGCAGATGAAGCCGAGCCTCGCAACGTCCACCCGCGCAGAGTTTCCGATGCCGCAGCCCAGCCCTGTCCGCGCTATCACAAACGCGATGCGTCTGCAGCCCCCAACTCGTTTTGACCTGTCTCCGTCGAACCTGGCGAGAGTGGCGCAAGCGAGCCCCTCGAGGACGCCGCAAACCCCCTCCCGGCGACGCAGCAGGGAAGACGACCTGGAAAACATCGACCCAGCATTGTGGTCACCGTCAAAGAAGATGCGAACTTTGTATTCGTACCTTGGATCCACTTCCACAGGGTCTCTCCTCCTCCACAGCCCCAAGATCAAGTCATCCGACAATCCCATCCTTCCCCCCGTTATCCAGAATGTCCCATCCGCTATTTCGACGCCGAATTGGTCGCTCTCCACCCCCGGCACAAGCACCGAGCCCTACAAAACCAGAGGTCAGCTCGAGGAAGAGATTTCTGTTCTGAAGAAAGAGCTTGCGCTCGCGCACCAGAACATGACGGTGCGGGACCAAATCATTGAGGAGGGAAATGCAACGATGGTGTTTCAGAACCTGGGCTTGAAGAAAATGAACGAGGCTCTCCACCAACAGGAAGAGAAAGCGGCAACTGACCGTGCTAAGCTCTTCAAAGGAAAGGCTCAATGCCTCTCTTCGGATGAGTTTTACCAGGCAGTGGTAGACATTGAGAAGGGGAGGGAGGAGAAGGAGGCTGGGAAAGAGGCCAAAAAAGTCGCCAGGCAGAAGAAGAAGGAGATGCGAGAGGAAGTCGAAAAAGAGTGGGCGGCGATGAAGGTACGGCACCTTGCTGCGGTCGAAGAGTGGTCAGCAGAACGCTCGAAGTTGCTTGAAGGAGGTGTGAAGAAGAGAGACTTACCCCCGAAGCCGAAGCTGGGCAAGAAACCGAGTCTCCCCGTCGTAGACGATGAAGAGGACGAGGTGGAGGAAGAGAGGATCGATGACGAGGACATGTGACAGTTTTGATCCAAGGAACCGGAATTGTGACATTTCGGTGCTCGCGACTATTTTCCCTTTCTAGCTACATTCTAATGCCTTAATAAATCTTACTTCGCTGTAGTATAGCTCATTATATGCTTTAGTATGTCTCACATTAAATTCAAGATTTATTGTTATGAATTGCGAGCCGTGGAGGGGAAAGATCAAAGTTGTGATCCACCGAGCCACACTATACTGTACATCTTCCTCAATAATTTCTTGCCCACTTACGTGGAGAATTCCAAATCGAAAACCACCGCGAAAATCTGGGGACCATTTTTCGTGGATTACTGGACCCTCTTTCCTTGGCGGCTTGGGATCGACGCAGAACCCGTGGCGGGCGTAAACTATGCTCTGGCCCCGCACAGTGAAGAAGAAAAAGAAGAGAAACAGCGCGTTGTTGAGGAAACCGAGAAGGTATGTTTGTAGCAAGTAACGCGTCTATGTGGTGCTGATGTGGTTACAGAAAATTAAGGCATGGTTTAATCGCCAGCGTACCGCGCAGGGTTTAGCCGGCAGCCCTTGGAGCGCATGGCTAAAGAAATTGCGCACGCCGGAGGGGGGCGCGCCGCGCCGTCTCACGGACGCGCAGTTCTATATGGCCCATAAAGAGTTCAAGGAAAAAGTGTCAGCCGAATACAAAGCCCTTCACCCAGACGCGCTGCCGAAGGACCGGATGAATCTGAGTGTTATAATCGCGCGGAAGTTCTTGGAGGAGGAGCCGCAGGAGGTCAAGAATCGTATTCACAAAGAGGCGGATGAGGCGCATGCTGAGGAGCGCACCAAGTACGATGCCGCGGTCCAGGGCTTCCCAGGTTTCACGGAGGAGGAACGCGAGACGTGAGTCAAGTTGTGTGTACCTACCGATCGGACACAGTACTGATGCAAATTCTTGCAGGGCGCGAGGACGGTTTTCGGTGCTGGTAGCCCCGCTGTTGGCTGGCCTCCAGGCGCACACAGGTTTCGAAATTTCATTGATTGCGGCGCGAGTGGATGAGAGCGGTGACAGACCCAGTTTTGATGTCGTTTCGTAAGTGCATTCCTTTTCCCGCGTCCTTTTTTTGGAAGCTGACCAAGTCTAGACTCAACGCTGGGGTGACAGCAAACACTGAGAACGCAACGCCCACCGCCGATTTCTCAAAGTGGGACACGAAAGCCTACGCGGAAGTGCTCGGACACTTCACGCGTTTCGTTTGGGCTAAACGTAAGTTTCAGCTTCGTGCCATCTGGCCAGCAAACTAATCGCGTGTCGAATGCAGACCAGGCTGGCAATGGTATAATAGTCCCCGTCGCCGGGGAAACCCTTTCGAATGCGGCTGAAGGCCCTTCTGCATCCCCCAGCGATACCTCTGGGCCCGCGGATATTGTAATGGACGACGCTACTTCGACATTCGGGGCAACAACTGGCCCTGGTGCTCTGACTACCTCGGATACACCTACCACACCTACCACTGCCACCACCGAGCCAACTCCCTCGTCGGCGCCCGGGAACGACCTCCCTCCCGCATGTACGATCACCCCGACAAACGTCACAGTGGAATCCGACCCCTACGGGGACGCATCTGGCCCAGTACTGTCGCCACTGCGCAGGTCAATCCTCGCGCTACCGCTGCAACAGCGCGACGCTCGGATGAGGAGGATCACGACGATGCCCCTGTACGAGCTCGAGCGCGAAAACAATATCGCGCGGAATAAGGAGACATTGGTCTCCTTGGGTCTCGACAAACCAGCGGCCGTCTGGGGCGGGGCAGATACGGCAGGGGCGCCAACGGGGACCAAGCGGAAGGGGGCGGGGAGGAAGGGAAGGAAGGCGAAGAAGAAGACGAAAGGGGCCTTGGAGAGCGACGACGACGACGAAGGGGAGGAGGAGGAGGAGGAGGAGGAGGAAGGTAGTGAGGGAGAGGACGTGCCACTGGCGGCGCGTGCCCCGCGCGTTCCGCGCGTGACGACAAAGCCGCCTCCGGCGCCGAAAGAGTGGGCCGTCAAAGCGCGTGCGTTCCTGGAGGACGCCGATCGCGGGGCGCAGTGGAAGGCGCTCGTGGGGTTGTGGTGGGCGAGGGAAGCCAGTAAAGGATTCGCGTCGCCGGTAAGTTGCCGCCAACTATCGCCTGTCCTGTTTGTCTAACCCCTCCTGCAGACCAAGTCGCACCCTGCAAAGAAACGTCCGCAAGAGGTGAAGGACTGGATCCAGCGCGCACGCAGGTACACACCGGAAATCGCAGACGCCGAAGCCTTCGGGGAGGTTTGGTGGGATTGGTGGACCGACATCAGTCCAAAGTGGCGGACAACCACGACGCCGATGGGACGCAACGGGCCTGGGGACTGGGATTGCCTAGACTACGCAGGCCAGAACGGATTCCTCAACATTCTGGCGTGCCTCAAGTGGTGGTTTGACAAGGATGCAGCTTCCAGGAGGTGGGGTGAAGCCGTGGATGATGTTACATGGGTCTTGCGTCAGATGAATGGGTGAGCCTCTTTTTTCATTTCTTTTGGTAAGGTATTCTAATGTAAATGGAAACAGCCCAGAGGAGGCGGCGACAAGTGTACCGGACGCCGCCGCACACGCACCCGCACCCACCATACCAGCCGTTTCCACCGCATCCGTACCCACCGTGCCCGCACCCGCCGCCGCTGCCAATCCCGCTGCACCCGGCGTGCCCGCCGCACCCGCCGCACCCGCCGTACCCGTAGCCGCCGTGCCCGCCGCACCCGCCGCCGCTGCCAATCCCGCCGCACCCGCCGTGCCGGCCGTACCTGCCGTACCCGCTGCACCCGCCGCACCCGTAGCCGCCGCATCCGCCGCGCCCGCACCCGCCGCCGCCGCCAATCCAGAGGAACGTGGCGCACCCCGTCCCCGCCCCCGTCCCCGCCCCATGGCCGCCGGTGCCGAACGCGTACCGCGTATGCCACGCATCCGGGGAGTGGGACTCAAAACAATGCTATTGGCGGATACCAGCGTCCCCCAGGCAGCGGATCGCGCTGGCGCTCCAAGCAGCAGCGAAGCCGGAAAGGGAGCTTTGACAAGGGCTGCATCGGGGCTTTCGGAGGAGGATTGGGAAATGATGGAGGATCCAGACGCTGATATGGAGGAGGAGGGGGGACCGGGTGGGGAAGCGCATGGAAATTGATGGGAGGGAGGAGGAGGGCCAGGTCAGGGTAGGGGATACATGGTAGAGGGTTGAGGGGGGAGGAGGAGGTAATTGGAAGGGCTGGACAGCCGGGAACGGCGGCGAAATGGGCCCAAACAGGACCCAAATTACGATTTTTCGTACCCCTGTACTGGCTGCAATGAAGCACGTGCCCCATGATCATCAATCACATTGAGTTAAAGGTCCGCTGGTACCCGGTGGCGGCCTGCCGAAATGCCCATCAACGGCCTGCTACACCTTTATGGTCTATGGGCAACGACCCCAGGATAATGCATTAGGACCTGGGGATATTGCCCATATATAACTAGTTATCCTGAGTATATGAGCTGGACACTGGTACTGATGTACATCTGGCGACCTTTCGCTAGCATCCATACCACAGTCGGGATCTTTTCTCAGGCACAAGCACCACTCCCAAGAAAAATGGAGGCGCGGCGAGTCCGAGTCCCAGGCGCACAAGCCTGTTATCCCGGCAGAACCTGTCGGCACCCGCACCCGCCTCTTGGTACCCACAAGCACCGCGCGCCTCGGGCTTGCCCCACCGCTGCAGCACCCATCACACGCCGGTCGTGCAAGCTCACGGGCGAGTGTGGAGTGCAAAGTGAATGCTCACGGACAGTACGACGTGCACACCCCCCGGTCCGACCCCGCACATCCACTCTGGATCACCTCCGCATCGTCGGCACACTGCACCTCATCCCCGATCTCTTCCCCCGCCGTGCTGCCCACTAGGCGCGGAGATTCTCATCCACGACGTTGAGTGTCTTGAATCTTGATGATTCCTTGCATTTTTTCCAATGTAAGTTCTCTGGATGCAGACAATAACACGTGCAAAAAACGAGCGAGATTGCGGCGCTGGAGTCAAAACAGCGTGCGGGGACAAGTCTGTCCATGAGCCTTAGCACGGGTACAAGTACAGCACTGCAACCCTGGAAGACAGCGGGCGTCGACCCCACCCGCACACCCCAGGCACCGTGCTGCCCCACTCTGCCGTAGCACCTAGCGCGCTGGCAACACCAACTGAAAGAAAAAATTGCACGCACTGTACTTTGATTGTTGACACAGGGTTTATTACAGTAAGAGAGAGGTCAGTCAGAAACAAGAAGCGGTCCAAAAGCCTTTGCCATAGTGCGTGCAACACTGCAGCGATGAAGGACAAGTTCCGGGTAGATCCAGTGTAAAGCTTGAGTTTTTCGTGGTAAAAAGCGGTATGGGAGGTTTGAAATACATCAATGAAAGGCACCGGAGGGCTGAGAAGCCAGCTGGGAAGGAAGATAATGGGCAGGAGCAAAAAAAGCAAGAAAGAGGCACCGTGGGAACAATTGCCTGTACTCGGGCATAGAGTCATGCCCAAATTAGGGCATAACGGCTGCCAGGGCACTGCACCAGAGTCGAAAAATATGGATACAGAGTGCGTTTTCGAGATTACTGTACTATTTTGACCAAAGGTTCAGGTGACGGGTGACAGAGGGTCGTGAAATGAACAAATTTGGCGTAGGTGATGGTGACAAACTGATTTTGTGGCCCAAATAGGCCTCAAAAACGGCAAAATCTTCGGTCCGGCAACTGCCGGACGTCCATTTATGGGAATTTGGCGTGATTGCCGAGAAATGAACACCTAGAAAAATGAACATCTTCGGTGACAGGTGACATGGTGTGATCATTGTCGAAATAGTACAGTACTCCCTCCACATCATTGTCCAAAATCTGAGTCGGGACTCAGCAGTCTTTGAGTAAATACATTTTGACAGGCCAAACTTATATCTGGTGTTCTCCTCACTGAGATATGGTGAAAGACGCCAAAATATGTCGGTTTCGGGACGATTTTCGAATGTTCTGCCAGTGTGTCTGTATTGAAGAGCTCTGGGGGAAATCCTAACAGACAGTTCAGCTCTGAATAGCTCATTCTTCTTTCTGTTGAGACAGATTTTTCATTCGCTTCCAGCGGAACTGGTGTTGTACTGAAAAAGATTGACACCACCAAAGAGGAGACGGGCATTAACAGGTTACATTATGTAAATACAGCTCAGATATTCTGGGTTGAAGTCGACGCCACGAAGGAAATACTGGTACTCAGGAGATCGGTGAGGGATGATATGGGACGGGGTCTTGAGCGGCGTTAGTTCGAGACTGGTGCAGCCCAAGTGCAGCCCGCGACTCAAACTTGACGTGGGTGGACCAAGGGGGACCAAAGATAAGAAAAATTGATATCACCTACAATTTTTTTTTCTGAGAGGGTCGGTGGACGCCCCCCACAGCCACCTGATGCCATCAAATTCCCTTTTTGGGAAACAGTGTTGCCGAAAGCTTTCGCGCCGGGCATACCACGAGAGCGGTGTTGCACGAATAAAACCCAAATTATTCAGGGAGTTTTGTGAGACATGCACACATTGAATTACTGAATTAACATGAGAAGAGATGAGAGCTGGAATCCTCACCTTTGCCCCTCACCCACATGCATGGGTAGTTCCACCATAGATGCCATTTCTGGAGTCTTTAACCACTTTGTGGCACACTCATGTCAATCATTGGTCAATCAGATATGTTTCTCAAAGTTTCTGCTATCTTGCTCTATGACATCTTTAAATTTCAGGCATTTTTTTCTGGAGGTCAGCCAGACCCCCCCCCTACCCCATATGGCAATCTCTTATCTTTGGTCCCCCTTGGGGTGGACGGCGCCGACGGGCCGGCACAGCCTTGCACGTGAGAGTTGGTCACGTCACTCAGTGCACCGCCACCGACCCTCTTCTCCGCTCGCCTTACAATGGTTGGGCGCATTCCGTTCCGCTTCCGGACCCAGGCGAGTCATGGATACAGCCGCTTTTATAACACACCAACCGTAGAATGCACAGCAACGTTGGCACAGAAATAGAATTGTAGGTCTGATAATTGCGACGACGAGCACCTACACTGATCTTGCACTCCACGGGGAGATACGCTGTTGCGTAACTTTGACTATAGAATCAATAACCTGGTGTTATTAGCAACTCACTACCCGGGAAAACGCATTGGCGACTCCTCTTGAGTTTTTTTGTCATCAAAATATTTTGGCCAAATTTAGTCCGACAGGCACCGGGGGAACGCGAGGGGCCATGAGCCGATGTGGCATTGACTATCCTAGATACTCCTATGAAGGGATGTACATCTGCTTTCTTCGGTGCTCATCCAGCACCGATTCCCGCCTGAATCACACCGTCACTTTGAAAACTATTTCCAAAGACCCTACTTCTGATCATTCCTATGTTCGTTCCAACACTGCTATTATAGTTATCCTGCTTATCTTGAACCCACCCCTCCAGACCAGACACTAACTGTTCAGACGATCTGTCGTCCAACACGTTCGTGTATGACGTAGATTTACCACAAGACGGCTTCTGGTGCGCTCTTTCGCCGCGCCTCATGCAAGCCGTGATTATGATCTCAGCGAAGATCCTCAATGACGCGGGACAACATACCATACACAGTTTGGATATTCTCAGCCGCGGACTTCCTCCGTCGTAACGGTTAATTTCGCGGTCTTTGTTCCTCGAATTTGAGAACACCGAGAAAATACTTGGTTTCTCGTCCATTTAGCGCAGAATCGACCTGGCTAGCTGAGAAAAAATCCTCCTCGCAAGCCGATTCCATCAGCAACTCACTCATCATCTTGTTGGTCGGGCAGATAACTTTCCCGACGACCCTGCTGACTTGAATTCGCCAGATAGCAGATATATCATCACGTCAAATGCCTTGAGCACTCCACAATTCACTGCCCCACGGGAACGCGAAACTCTCCTACTTTCTGTCTTCTACCTTATCTGTGCGTCGAAGGGCTCCACCGCTCCACGCTCATGCTCTCATCTCGGGCTCGAGATACGACCTCAATATCCTCTGGAATCGCGAGAATGTTTGCAGGAGAACGTATAAAAGATGGTGAGCATTCCTGCCATTCTTCACTCGAACACATCCCCCCGTAGTTCAAGCCCTCTTCCAAGCCAAATATGTTCTCCAAGCTCTCTGTCGTTGTCACCTCGGTGCTTATTGTAAGCACTCTCGGCTTGCATGGCTAAGGAGGTTATTAACTGGATTAATTCGCAGACCCTTGCTGCCGCCATTCCCAACCAGACTCCCCCTGTCACTCCCCCGACCTCCGACCAGTGCTGCAGCAGTGTCGTCCCCTCGAGCAGCACGGCCGCCTCCGCCGTCGCCGCCGCCCTCGGTCTTTCCCTCACCGGCCTCGACGTCCCCGTCGGATTGAGTTGCTCGGCCATCACCGTCGTCGGAAACGACTGGTAGGTCCCAATGCCCATCGTGTACCACAGTCATGCTCACTGAATTTTATAGTGGAGGCACCACCGTCACTTGCGATGCTCCCGAGGAGGAGTGGAGTACGTCGAGAAAACCGCACCTTTCTGCAATTGCACTAATCATACTTTTTTCAAGACGGCCTCATCGCCATCAACTGCATTCCCATCACCGCTTGAGGACGATGGATAAAGGAGACCCGTTTTCTGTTCGCGTTTCGTGTCCGCCGTTGTCTTTTGTTAAGCTGTTTCGATGTACCTTTACCTTCTCCTGTCCGACGCTAGCTCGTGTTAAATGTCGCGAATACTACGCTTTTTGATTCTCAGTTTTGGGGCTCCTGTGTACGTGCAAGCTTGAGCCCACAGTGGCTGCAAGCTAACCATTTTCAACGAACATTTCCATTTCGCGTCACTGTGCCGAGGTGCCGGCCAGTTCGTGCACTCCGATACTAGATCCGGTTAAATGCCGCAAGTCGCCGAGACGGGATCTCACGTGGAGGCGGAAAGTCAGCAGTGCGGGATCATTCGACGGTACGCCGGCCAAACCCCGGCACGGTTCGCCAAACACGGCCTCAATGCGATGTGGTTAGACTATGGGTAGTTCAACGTAGTCCATCTAGAGCGGGAGCCCAGGCAGCTGTTTGCCTTTGGCGAACAACATGGCTTCCGCTCACCCCAGAATTTGGCTATCTTCGAGTAGTGTCAGTGAGAGCTCAGTATAACGTCTCATCTACAACGGCTGGCATGTGCGTCCATCGTAGGTAAAGGTAAGAAGTGCCGCCGTGGAAAATATGGTAGACTCTAGGTTGAGTTTGGTGCGTGGAACTTTGTACTTTCCACTTTTTATCTAACGACGGCTTGGTTTTATCTAACGTTACTAACACCACCAGATTTGATGCTTACACAGCGCTAGTCTGGCGCTAGTGATTGTGTTACTGCAGTGATGACAGAATCAGTAACCCCATTGAACGCTCCCCGCAACTCTTACCCGCTAGATGAGAAATCGAACGCGCACGGATAAACGGTGCAATTCCCCACGTACTCAGTATCATTCATTGACTCACACCTCTGCGGAACTGCCGCATGCAAATTTTGGTCTTCGTTGTGAAGGAACAATTGCTGACACTGACTTCCCAGAATGCTGAGTTTGCGATGCACGCCCAGCGGTTCGAATTTTTTTGATTCGGTCGACTCGGGCGAGTAGACGACCGACCAATCTAATACGCTCGTAAAAAATCGTAGGCGTAGTAGTATCCAGAGCTGGTTGCAAAGAACGGCTTCCCCGTGGGATTGTATCTATTAGTCCTCTCAACGTGGCTTGACATAAAGCAGATCGGCAAACCGGCAATGAGCCGCTTCGATACCATCAGATCCGTGATCAGCTGCCTAAGCGCCTCTTCTACGATGGTCCTGGTCATCCCACGCTTTCCTCTAACCCCGAACAGGTTCGGCGCAGCATCCGCACACCGACGTCGACTCCCTTCAAGTTTGAACTCATTCGGACTGGTACTGTGGGGAAGAAACCAAATGATATACTGTAGCAAAGCAGGCAACAGGAGTCCGACTCTAAGTATCATGTACATCCAACAGTTCTGCTCGCGTTGCTGAAATGGCTAACAACAAGTAAAGCAATACGTCGATAGAAATGTTACAGACGCTCACGTTTCGGCGCCACCACGATTCGAGCTGAAGCCGCGGGGACTGCTTACGGGTCAGTCATGATAACATCCCTTCGGAGAGCAGCAGACGCCAAAACAGAAGGGCGGTTGAAAGACGGTACGTGAAGAACATGGGATCATTGTAGAGGTAGGTGAGTTTCCCTGTGTTCAAGAAGCGGTTCAACGGTGATTGTTAATAGGGATTTGTGTCTTTGTTCCGGTGGGGATCACTCGGCTCCCTTCAACCGTCGGAAGGGACTCGGAAGGGCTTCACGTACCGAAGTGTACAATGAATACGGCGCTGATTGACCTCAGCGGTTTTTTATATCTCCTTGTTCGAGTTTTCCGCTAGCGAGCCGCAATGCTTTCGAAGACTTTCGCTGTCACCAAGCGCGAATTCAAGTATAAAAACCACGAGCAAAAATGACACTGCTCATCAACTTTTCCTGCGGGCCTTCTTTCAACATGATCTCTACCGCTCTTGTCTCTCTGTGCTTGCTCTCGTATGTCGCGGCCGCCACGATTGGCCCCACGGCCGACCTTGTATGTCCACTATTCTTCACCAAGAGGTATTTCTAATAGAATGACAGCACATCGTAAATGCGGATGTGACTCCCGATGGCTTCACTCGCTCGTATGTCCTGGCTCCGTAGATTCCGAGTCCTGAAGCTGAATACATGCCCTCGCCAGAGCCGTGCTCGCCAACGGACTCCTTCCCGGACCTACCATCACCGGCAAAAAGGTCGGTCTTCCCCTTGTAATCTATGCCCATGACCGAACGTAAACTTTGTCCCAGGGCGATATCTTCAGGTCTATAAAATTCCCTCCCGATCGATTCCCAATCCCAAATATATTCGTTTTGTTTTCAGGTTGAACGTCATCGATTCGCTCACCGACGACACGATGTTGCGGAGTACTAGCATTGTACGCTGTGCGCTAGTCCACGCCTTCCTCTATTGACCTAAATTGCGCAGCACTGGCACGGTTTCTTCCAGCCAAACAACAGGTACAATAGGCTCTCTTTCTTTCTGACCGTTGTGGTGGTGAAGTCTCCTGCTCCTTCTCCAGCTGGGCCGACGGGTGCGTGATCTTTCGATTCGAACATATTACTTTACATCCGACTCGAGCTTCCAGTCCCTCCTTTATCAATCAATGGTCCGTCGAGATTAAGCGGTGGTCCAGAACAATGGCTCACAAATCAACAGCCCTATCGCGGCTAACAACTCCTTCCTCTACACGTTTCCCACAAACGATCAAGCGGGAACCTTCTGTATGTTATTCGCTCCCGATCTTCCCAGAAGTTCTGACTCATTCATGTCGTGTCCTAGGGTATCACAGCCATCTTTGTACGTCTCTTGGCTTTATCGTCCCCGACGTAGAATGATCATGTGAAGATTCGGACGCTCTCGCGGCAGCTGGATCGAACTAGAATATAACGAAGGTCTCAGTTATGCGTAGGCAGAACTCTATAATATGTACCTAGAATATAACGAAGCTAGAGTACTGTAAGTATGAGTAGAATGGTGTAATGAATGTACTCACGTCTCAGTTATGCGTAGGCAGAACTGAGACATGTTTGTTTACTACGATTGGTATTAGTAGGTCCAGTAACAAACAAGAACAACATGAAAAGATAATGAGTGAGCCGCTGATAGCGTGTATCTCAACACTCCCCCTCACGCCAAAGCGGGGAACTCCTCTACACCCAGAAGATAGCGGAAATGAGTGAATTTTGGGCGCGCGAGCGACTTTGTGAAGATGTCGGCAATCATGTCGTTCGTCGGGCAATAGATGATAGTCGCGGCGCCGTTACTGACAGTCTGGCGGATGAAATGGAAGCGATTGTCGATGTGCTTGGTGCGCGCATGGAAAGCACCATCCTTGGTCAACACGATGGCAGATTGGTTGTCACAGAATAAAGTTGTGGGGTTGGGAAGAGGCACGGAAAGTTCGGTTAGGAGCTTCCGAAGCCAAAGCAGATTCTTGGAAGCATGAGTGAGCGCCACATACTCGGATTCTGTGCTAGAAAGTGTGACCAGGGGCTGTTTCTTCGAGCTCCAATCGACAAGACTATTCCCGAGGTAGAACGCGTAACCGGAAATGGAGCGACGGTCGAGGTGAGAAGACCAATCGGCATCCGAGTATCCAGTTAACGTTAGATGGGATCCGCCTAACACCAGTCTGTGATGACGCGTACCCGAAAGATACTTAAAAACACGTCGAAGAGCTTTCAGATGCGTCGAGCGGGGCTCATGCATGAATTGGGAAAGACTCGATACGTGGTAAGTGATCTCCGGATGAGTGATTGTCGCGTACATCAGGAAACCAACACCCTTGCAATAATCAGCCGTTTCTGGATGTGTGAGAACCTGTGACGAGACTCCGGGCGAATCAACGCTGAGGTCGACGCTGGGCTCCATCGGGGTCAGGTTCGGAGCTGCCTCGGACAAACCCATTTGAGCTAAAATCTGCTCGACGTAGGCAGTCTGGCTCAGGGAGATTGTTTTGTTCTTCCGGTCCCGTTGGATGTGGATACCGAGAAGCCAATTGATATCCCCGAGATCGACAAGCTCGAAGTGGTTGTTGAGTTGCCTTTTAATAAGGCTGACGTGCGCGGGGGTCTGTCCGACAATGGTGAAGTCGTCGGTAGCTGCCGCAACGATGGTGAGCTTGTCCCGACTGATGAATACAGCTTGATCAGCTTGCATAACCGCGTAACCTAGCGAGATAAAAGTCTCGCGTAGTTTGAGGTACCACGATCTGCCGCCTTGTTTGGTGCCGTACAGGCTCTTGTTGAGCTTACAGACGAGACGACGCCCGGGGGCAACGGAAGGGAGAGGTTTGGAGGAGAACTTTTCGTAGTCTTGTGGGATATCCATGTAGATGATTTCATCGATAGGCGCGTTCAAATACGCATTTTTGACTAGTGATGTCTATGGCTTGGCTCAAAGCCAAAAAGCCAAGAAGCCAAAGCCATGGCTTCGCAAAGCCAAGCCAAGCCAAACTGGTGGCTTGGCGTTGGCTTTGGCTTTGGCTTGGGGTCCGGCAAGCCAAAGCCAGGCCAAAAAGCCATGGCTTTGACTTTGTGGCACAATTGTGATAAAGAGCAATGTTTTGACGTTCATGCAAGCACCCATGTTGTTTTTGAGGAGACTGGAAATGCAGGAAAGATCACACATATTCAACGGGCTAGGATATTTCGCCGCGTCCGCCGCATACGCGCCGCGTCACTGCCGCGTCACAGCAACCCTAGCAGCTTTGCTTAATCATTCCGTGTTGAGACACGAATCCAGGATTAAATCCGGGATTAATTAATCCGTACCACTGCCTACCGGATATGGAAGGTGTGGGAGATTAATCAGGATTAATCCGGATTCAACGTGTTCATAGGAAACAGCAAAAACCAACGTATTCGGGGTTCGAACCCACGACCTCAGGAGACCGAGAGTGAACAGAATCTGTGACTTTCCAACTGAGCTATGCAAGCATGTTAAGGAGTGGAAAATATAACCTTAGACCTTGTTCTAGCACTACATTTCTGTGTGGAAGCTGCTCTCAAATGCAAACTCACAAACTTTGACAAGCAACAACTCAGTGAAAATGATGGCAAACATGTCCACAACCTTATTCTGCTAATTCTGCAGCACCTGGCTGTGTAAACTTATTGTCTCAGGGGTGCCCAAGCTGTTGCCAAAGGTTGATCAACATGCTCGAGCTCCCATCACCTTAATAAATCTTTGCCAATTAAAGGGAGTGGATTGTTGTTATGTTTTAATCTAGCAATCCGCCACATGAATCAACCCAAAACCTGTTCAGAAATGGGAGAATCAGGGTAGGTCAGGCTCAGCCATTGGGATGCTCTGCTTCTTAAACTAGCAAGGTACACATGATTTATCTAAGTAGCCACAATAGGATCCTCTACTCTCACTGCCCCCAGTGTTGAATCGCTTTTGGGAGGTCCAAAATATCTCCTTTTACAGAGTATAGTATTAGGGACAGTCATTCTGTCAATTCTCTCTCAAAAATGATTTTTGCCAGAATCAATTCAAGTACCCCGATTCTGGCTCGATTCTGAACCTAAAGACTGTGCAGTAATAGAGAATTCCTGAATCAAGATGCATATAATGGATGCCACGTTCCTAAAATACAGACAGGAATCTTTCATACAAAAACTTCCAAAAAAGCAGAGAAATTAAACAGAAACTGGGGGAGAACTGCAATTGAAGAGTGGAGAAGATTTTGATAGGCAGTGATTTTGTGATGAACGAGAACTAGAATCAGAATTAATGCCAAAATCTTGGTTGAAGCACCTCCATAGTTGCTTCAACAATTCTGCAATTCTGATTTTCGGTAATTTTTGCATGATTATGATGCAAAAAGAATACAAGAATCAACATCAGAATCAGCGGCTAAACATGGGAGCAACAATGTTTGAGATGCAGACATTTCAAGATGGTAAGGAAGATCTTCTTGCCTTCAATGTGTCGCTGTGTTAATTTGTGTAGCCTGTGCGGCTGTTGGAAGCACTCATGGAGAAAAGACAGCTTGGATAAGCCACCTAATTGGTGGGCAGCAGAAGGATGGATCACAGATATCCTCCTGCTTCACCAGAAGCCAAGGCGGATGCAGCCACACTTATAAACCTTTGATGCATTTGATGTTGAAGGAGTACAGGCTATTTCGGCTATTTTAAATCTTGTGGGAATTTTGTTTGGAAGGCCTTAAGGGCTGGGCAAACCCCATTTAAGGCCCTCAAACACTGCTTTAGCCAGCCTTTCATACTATGATGCACCAATGGAAACCTGGGGCAAGCCAGAAAACACTGCTCAGTACTGATACCACATACACATTTATTCTGCCTGAGCCCTGGTTTATGTTGAGTGTTAGTTGGACTTGTCCTTTGAAATTAAAGAGAAGCCAAGGATGGGCTCGTGACCAGCCTCCCTCAGAATGGCAGAGTGACAGGCACCTCAGGCCCATTAGCAGGGCCTGAGTTTGATTTTGGTTCTCCAAACACTAATTTTCTCAATAAAACTCAATACACCTTTATGGTTCCTTGAAAGCTGTAGAATAAAATTTGATGAGGCAGATTTGAGGGTTTATATATTTCTTCCCTACCCCCTGTTTTTCCTCAGAAGAAAATAAATTTGAGGTTGCACTGACACTGAGGCAATCAAAATGAAATCAAACTCAGGCCCTGAAGATGAATTGAGACCAACATGTGTACATGGGGTACAAAGGGTCTGTCTACCCCGGTAGACCAAGGTACACCCAGGTACACAAACTAAGACAGAGGTCTGTCTACGGGGGGCCGGAATGCAGTGAAGGAAGGCCTACTTGAATAGCAAGTTTTCTAAACACTTAATTAGTTCCAAGGATAAGGATTATTTAGTGCTATTAGTTGAGTTGAACATTCTTGATATTCACATGCTCCAGCTCTACAGTTTTCTCACTCCAGTGGCTTTCTAAGCTTTATTACACCTTCCAATATTCCTTTGGCAGACCCAACCAATTACTTGTGTTTTGAAGTGTGTGATGTATTTCTATTTTACGCTGTAACTGGCTATGTGTGGCTAAGCAGCAGTACCTACAATAGAGTAGAGGGAGAGGTAAGGTAGCTAGGTGGGGCGTAATGGAACCTATTTAGACGCAAGCACAAAAAAAGAAGAAATAAAGTATTGAAAGGGGAAAGGGTTGTCAGAGGGAGGACATAAACATGCGAATAAGGTACAGTGAGGGAGCTTTCGGGACACGGTGTGGGTGGGATGGGTCTGGGGAGGTGAATGAGAAAATAGGAATCAAATGGAAAAGATTAAAGAGCAGGGTTCAGGTATGGTAGGGGAAATGAAGAGGACTTATCCAACGACAGGTGAAGCTCGCGTTGACGTGCAGCAAGGGAGACAGCCAGCTCTTTACGCTTTGAAGTTCTGCTCATTTAACACTCTGGTCATTGTTCTTGATCTGCACATCTCATATGACAGGCTCAAGGCCGATCTCTGGAACCATGAGGAGTTCATCATTCATGCTAAAATTGGCTGTAAGATCACTTACTATGTGAACCATGCCATAGCTGCTGCCCCTAATCAAAACAGCACTGTGTCTTCTTCAGGTAATTCTGCTTCCCCAACATTGCAATGTTGCTGACAAGCTAAGACTACTACAACTTGCTGCATGGTGATTTGATGGTTCAGTGGTGGGTTACATGCAAGGCTCAGTTTCCGAATCTTTTCTGTCTTGTGCACGACTTGATGACCATCCTGGGTAGGTGTAATCACTCTCAATACATAATTGACTCAGTCACTCTCAGGGTCTGCCATTGCGGAGGAACACATTTTCTCCAGTGAACCTTGCACAATTTCCCTCAGGCATGTGAGTGTGAAACCAGGCACAATCAGAACACTGATACTGGTGAAACAACATCACATCTCCGCTATGCTCACATGGCCATCTGGGAGATGCTTGGGTAGGTATACATGTTGTATGTAGTGTTTAAACATTCCCCTGTGTCAACCTATTTTACCACACACACAGGCATGCTGGGGATCATGCTGTACCACCAGAAGGTCTGCAGTCCAATCTACGAACAACTGTCAGGTTTTACATAATAACCACATTAGACATGACAAAAAAGAAAATTGTGACCCATCCCATTGGGTTCTAAGGAGCATTTCTGTGATTTTTTTTTCTTACAGGACAAAAGGATCAAGAGATCACAAGACTTTTCATTTTGTTGATGTGAATATAGCTATGATATGCTCTGAATATGATATGGCCTCTGAGCAGTGAATATTATACACCATTTACCATATCATATTCATATTTGGCAAGCACTACTGCTATCAGTATGGAGCCGGAAACTGGGCCAGAAACACACTAGACCTCAGCAAGATCACAGTGTATTGACAAAAACAGTGCTGCAACAAGGAGAAGATACAGCACAGTTATACCTTAAAATTGTATCTAAGTGACTAGCCAGGTTTACAACCCCAAGTCCAAGTATATTTATCATGTATCTGTAGTTGTACAAAGAGATATGTTAGATTTATACTGCAAAGTGGTTTGTATTGACGTGCGTGTTGTGTAAACCTTGACTTCCATTTCAGAACGGGTTTGCACTTTGAGCTAGCTGCCACACATACAAATGTGGTGCTAGAACAAGGTCTAGTGTTATTTTTTGCAATGTTTTACATGCTTGCATAGCTCAGTTGGAAAATCTCCGGTTCTGTTTATTCTTGGTCTTCCGAGGTCGTGGGTTCGAATCCCGAATGTGTTGGTTTTTGCTGTTTCCTATGAACACGTTGAATCTGGATTAATCCTGATTAATCTCCCACACCTTCCATATCCGGTAGGCAGTGGTACGGATTAATTAATCCCGGATTTAATCCTGGATTCGTGTCTCAACACGGAATGATTGATCTAAGCTCCTATGGATTCTTCGCGTCAGCCGCTGAGACCGCCGCGTCCTTCCGTATGACCGCCGCGTCCTTCCACATGCCCCCGCGTCCCACCTTAGGACCGCCGCGTCCTCCAACTTCAACGCTGCGCACCACCGCTGTCCATCTGACCTCTGGCAGAAAAGTCTAGTTTGCCCTCGCCAATCCGCTCAACCACACACAGTAACAACAATATTTAGTCGTTGCCGCCGTACTGCTTAATTTTGTCAGTACAAACAGATGGGGTCTGGTAAAAAATGACTCGGCAGGCGCGCATTGACGCGCACCGGCGCGACACTGATGCGTGAGTAGTGCGGCATCCATCGGCACAGTGCCTGAGCCCACCTCCCAGTCGTAATATGTGCCTCCCTCAACCCCAAAACCAGTCTACGCGAGCTCTCATCGCTAAAATACATCGTTAAGACACGAAAAACCTAATCTCAAATCCCGGAGAGTACAACTCAATTAGCACGCAATTTAATGGTGTCAATATTCAGTATCACTTTCTATCGATGTCAGGCAACATCCTGAAGAGTACCTGAACGCGGAATAATATGTGGACAGAGGACTTGTGGAAGGCAAATAGGTATGTGACTAGCCATGCAGCTGAAGTCTGAGGCACACCGCCGAATTATGCTTCGGGTTTGTGATTGAGCACATCACTGGCAAGAAATGCATTCTTTCCAAATAGTAGTGCACAAGATATCACTGAACCTTCAACCGTTCCTCTCCGGCCCTTGCTGCGTGTTGCGACGCATCAGCAAATTCGGCTCGATTTTATGCTTGCGCGACCAAGGATACGTGGGTAAGTGTGTATTCAGGGACTGATCTCACTTACATAGAATGCGGGGAGTTTCGCAGTCAACTCTATTCAGGGAGTGAATAAAGACACTTACACCCGGGCTTCCTAGATGACAAGAAGGCCCTGGAACAGAGTGTGTTGATCGACATTTCCATTTTAAGTTCGAATTATCAGTGCCTTGCGTTCTGGCTCCTCGTTAAATTCAATCTCTGGTCTGAAATAGAGGAAGGCGAACCTCTGAAGATCCTGGATAGAGCTTCATATGTACGGTAGCAACAACCACTACACGCCCCCATCGGTTTCCGCTTCAAATATAAATGTTTTTATGTGCCGACGAGGACCCGGGGGTAAATACATTCTGTAAACGCCGAGTGTATCCTTAATGAACCACCTGGGGCTTTCCGGGTTGGGGCGCGTACGCAGGTAACAATGTACTCTTGCTTGGCCGCACTCGCCAGTGTTGCAGTCTGAGATTCAGATGGCTCTGTAATTAATTTAGATGGTATCTATGTCTCAGTGCTTCGGAAACTCCTGGACTACTAGTGTCTGATCTGCTCAAAAATCTCCAAGTTGAAGTCTGGTTCGACAATTTAGTTCTTTTGAACCGTGGGAAGTTGATGAAATGTGCGGCCCTCATATCCCAGGTCCTCTTCCTTCCCGAAGGTCTGTGCAACAATGGATTCAAAATGAATCCGAGAGGACAGGTGAGGAATTCTGTAATCCATCACAGTAGGCTCGGGAGCAGTAGATGAGAGATTACAAGGCATGGGTGGACAACACTCTTTCTGAAATCCTAGTTCCTGTCGGTAGTACCCCGAAGGTCGCAGAAGGTCGTCTTCTGTTAGGGCCCACTGGATGCACTCCAAGTAATGAAATTCAGACTCGTTCTTTGGATTTCGTGTGCACGGATGGTGCTTAATGAATCGAGCGGGGTACCACAGCACACCCTTGGCTCGCCACCTGTCTTTGACTCGAGAATCTGGTAGTATGACGGTCTTCCTTGGTAGAAACCTAATAATGATTTGGAGCCACAAAATGGTGTATGCGGAACCGTAGACCATGCTCTGGTCTTGGTGATTTTACACTTGAACTGTACCGAAGCATTCCCACCTTTTTTTCGGGTGAAATGTGACAACATCACATTTCGAACATTCCGTGAGGCCCTACGGCTTAATATGATAATACTACGCAAGAATTTGACCAAAATGAAGTGAGGATCTCCGCGAAAACCGCAAATCTCTGCAATGTGTGTTTGGATTAAATGTCCAAAATCTTGACACACAAGTGGATCTGTGGGTTTCCGATTGGATATTTAAGCAGGTGTATTCTATACAGTGCCCCAGGACATGTTTTCCAAAAACTCATTCTGGGATTCAATCTCGATTTACTCGTTGCGTCTTAAGCAAGTGGCTGTGCAAGCAATCTGATCATGAACAACGCTGAGGACATACGGGGCCCAATTTAGGTCTATAGATTGAGTGTACAGGAATACCTGAGTTGTACACACATTCCAGCAGGTTCATGATGGCTTGGGCGATCACAATGGCCAGATCGGCGCGGAACTGATAACGTAGCACCATTGGGTACTTCGCCGCGTCGCGCCGCACATCTCTCAACCTCCATATTTCTATCCAAATTGCACTCTCGGCAGATTATCAACACAATGGCTTGCGAAATCTCGATTTTGGGGTCTCACAACCTCAGGGAGCGGTGCCGGCAGGAGAGTCTTCCTTACCATCGCGCGGCATTTTACACTCCGCCGCTCCGAGCTATTCAGCATTCCCAGGCATTATTTCAAATGTAATTATAACTACTAATCCTTACAGATAATGTATCTTCCATCCGGCGACAACATCTCGCCCTTTGCAATTGAGTGCAGTGAATCTCATTCTCGAGTTGGTTTAATAAGTGGCTGTGCAAATAGCCATCAAATCTTGAACAACGTTGAAGACATACGGGGGGAAATTTTGATATGTGGCATTTGCATACAACATTATATGAACCCGATAAAGATCTTATGAACTTTTGGTGGGCATCGGCCCTTTCAATAGCCTGATCGGCGCAGAAGTACTGACGCGGAGCCACCGTGCACTTCGCCGCGTCGCGCCGCACAGCTTGTATACCAAATGCATTCACTCAGATTGCACACTCAAATATGTCCCTTCATCATGGCTTCCTTTTTGCCTATATTTGGCCCTTGGAAAGCAGAGACTGGCATCATGCAAGTTGTGTCACGATTCCGATTGTTCCAACGCCACGTGACCAGGACGATCTCGATCGGGTGAAAGGGGTGCACGGAGGTATCTTGCCAGCCGGCGAATGTTGGGAGCTGGTTGGCAGGGGACTCTAGATTGGAAGGGGCTTCGTAGGGCGGTGCATCTGATAGATGGGATTGGGGCACGTGTCCTGTAACGGTTCTGTTGCTCTGGCTGTTACGGAGCAATGCGAAGAGCAACACAAGAGTACCTCCCCCAATATTACCACTCCATCTCTACACTTATCAATGAGTGCTGACGGTGCTATGATAAATGCCGAGCTGGAGACAATGATACATGAGAATATTGCTGAAGGTACTCACCAGTTCCCGGATGTGCATATGGCGGATATAGAGGTGTCAAACGACCCATGCTTAAACCATGATAATTCTACAGCGAATACAATTATTAACACGGACACCAACTTCACATCCGAGAATTTTATTGAACCAAGACATCAAGAGTATTCGCAAGACGACATGAACAGAGAGCCAAGCTACACTGGCATGGCCGGAAACAGCTGGGAATCAGAAAACCTAGCAATTCGGAAAAGACACAAACCTCCGCATATACTGAAATCTGGTAAATTTACACGCTCAAATTTAACCATTGGCTCGCTCAATATTGCGGGCCGTGAATCGAACCTGTCTATGCATCACAAACATCACAAGTTCAAATTCCTCAAGGAAACTATAGACATAAATAATTTGGGTATCCTTGGAATCCAAGAGACCCACTTTGACGCTGTATCAGCAACACAATTTAATAACATATTCGGTCGTTGGTTCAAATTATACCACTCTGATCACCCTGAAAAACCGAACTCTACTGCTGGAGTGGCATTTATTCTCAACAAAAAATTCTTGGACACGGAGAATATCTTGGAATATGAATTGATTCCAGGCCGTGCTTTCATGATTGTTGTACCATGGCATAAGGGAGAAACACTGAACATCTTGAACATATATGCTCCGAACCGTCCTGAAGAGAGAGACAAAATGTGGAAAGAACTCTGGAAAAAATGGGCTGACGACCCACAACTACCATTCCCGACTGTTGCACTGGGTGACTGGAATTTTATTGAAGATCCACTAGACAGAAATTCAGGATCAGCAGAGACCGTGCCGGAAAGCTTCCGTAGGCTTAAAGATCTGTTACGCTTACACGATGGGTGGCGCGCTACTTTCCCTGACACGCGAGATTATACTTGTGTGCAAAAAAGGACTGACAGACAGACTGGCGAAAGTCACATCTCTTACTCACGCCTTGACCGGATCTACGTTGATAACCGGCACTTCAAAAATTATCGCGGCTGGGAAATTAAACACTGCCCAGTGAACAGCGACCACAGACTTGTAATCACACAACTGACATGCAGGCCAGATGAGCAACCAGGACATGGAAGATGGAGCATGCCATTGTACCTGTTGAAAACTCGGAAATTTATGCGTAAAGTCCAGGCTCTGGCGGTTCAACTCCTGAAGGACCGTGACGAACTCCTGTCCTCCGATCGTGACCCAGACAACAATATACAGACTTTATGGGCGAAATTCAAGTTGGATGTCATAACTTACGGTAAACACTACTCGAGGTTTGTCACAAATGACACGACGCAGCAGATAAGAACATGGAAGACTCAATTGAGTCTTGTGATCCATGACGAGGAGATGCCGCAAGAAGATAGGTCTGTAGCTGCCTACCTACTGGAGAAAAAAATAACGGACCGCCTGCGTGAAGAATCCGATAAAAAGAAAGCATTATCCGAAACACGATATGACGTTGAAGGCGAGACTTTGCGAACAACATCTTGGACTCGCTCGGCCAAAGGCTACCACCCAAAAGAGTCAATACATGAATTCAGAGTTGTCGACGAAGGAAATTCTCCCACACCGCGCTATGAAACACGCCCCAAAAAGATGGCACACATGGCAAGGGACTACCACGATTCAATTCAGAATAAAGATATTCCGGATGAGTACGGACGAGTGATGGCGACCACTATCACACTCGAACAATGCAATGTTCATCTATCTGAGTCCGAGTTCAAAGAAATGGATGAAGAACTCACAAGTGAAGATATTCACGAAGCCCTAAAACTCTCAAACAACGGCAGAGCACCCGGATTAGATGGTCTTCCTTATGAATTCTACAAAATGCTCGACATTATATTCCAACAAAGCGAAGGATCAGACCACAGAACGTTTGATGTTCTATCATTCCTCACGAATCTTTATGATGACATCGAAAAATATGGCATTGTCAAAAGTTCCAAATTCAACTACGGCTGGCTTTGTCCTGTCTTCAAAAAAGGGGACCCCTCAATGATCAGCAACTACAGACCAGTGACTCTCCTAAATTGTGACTACAAATTAATGACAAAGACCTACTCATTGCGATTAATGAAGGTTGCGCCGTCTCTTGTACATCCCAACCAGGCGGGATTTATGAAAGGAAGAAAAATCGAAGATCAAGTGAAGCTCGCGAAATACCTACTAAACTACGCAGATGCAACAGAAGAAAATGGAATCATAGTAGCTCTCGACCAGGAGAAAGCCTATGACAGAATCAATCATTCATACCTGCTCAGCGTCCTTCAACACATGCGCTTCCCGTCAAAATTTTGCAACACAATTGCAACCCTTTACACCAATGCTGAGACTGTTGTAATGATCAACGGGGAAATAAGTGAACCCTTCATAGTTACCCGTGGGGTACGGCAAGGGGACCCACTCTCCTGCCTACTATTCAACCTGGCTATTGAACCTCTAGCTTGCCTGGTACGAAATTCCAAACTGAAAGGGGTGAAAATTCCGGGAACGGACAAAGACCTAGTTATATCCCTCTTTGCGGATGATACATCAATTTATCTCTCATCCAAAGATGACTTGGAATCACTCTGGGAAATTCTACGACTATGGTGTACAGCTTCAACTGCAAAATTCAATGAACATAAGACTGTTCTACTCCCGTTTGGCCGAGCTTCTTATCGAGCCATGGTTCTAAAGGATAGACGAATAAAGACTAACATGCGAATTGGAGCTATTGATGATAATATCCGGATAATACCTGACGGACAAACCTGCCGTATATTGGGTGCATGGATTGGGAATGATGTCCCATATATTACGCCATGGCCTACAGTTCTAGAAAAAATTTCAAGTGACCTTGAGAGGTGGAAAGCATCAAAACCTACTCTCGAAGGTAAACGGCACATCATAAATATGGTCATTGGAGGCCGAACACAATACCTGACCAGAGTACAAGGTATGCCAAATGATATCGAGGATACACTGATAAAGACTGAACATGTTTTCCTATGGGATGGGAAAAAAGCAAGAGTTGCTCATGAAACAATGATCCTAGACACTGCTGACGGCGGAAAGCAGATCCTAGATATCCCTGCTCGAAATGAAGCCATTGATTTGTGGAATCTACAGTCTTACCTCGTGCAGGGAACTGAACGAGCTCCATTGTGTTATCTTGTTGATTGTATCTTGACAAAATTCTTAGAGTTGAACTATCTCAATATTCGGCCAGGCCAAATTTTGAATGTTTTTTTACAAGATATCCACATTCCAATTTCCCCGAGAACTCCACTTCCTCATGATATCAAACGAATGATTCTTACAGCCCGGATATATCACCTAAAATTTACGGCATTGTCGATTAGCGAAGATATAAAATTACAAATGCCGATGTGGAAGCACCCAGCGACCAATAAGACCCGCTATCAAATGGCCACTCGCCGACATGCTGCAACGTGCCTCAGATTGAATCATAAAGTACGAACAGTTAGGGACGCCCTTACTATTGCTACGAGGAGAACAACTGTCACGAGAAAACCTCATCAAGTAAATCCTTCTGGAATAGGGCGTAGAAATTGCGGCTGCCCATTATGTTATCAAGACCGAACGCAACACGGTTGCGAGAACCCAGGAGGATGCATTGAGACCGCAAAAATTTTGATAGACAGTATTCATCCGAAATGGAATCCAACTATGCCGAATCATGATTTACGTGAACAACTTGCTCTGACAGAAGACGAGTTAGAAGGGAATAACAGACCCATAGAAATGGATCAAGTAATGGTCTTCAATCCAGATTTCACACTGTCAAATATTGAGAATGGCTTTCGCATTTTTGCCTCTGAAGAATCACTCAGTGAAATCTCAGCAAGGAGATGTACGATGCCCAGACAGGATCTGAGCCAAGAAACAGCATTTCTGCATGCCAAGGTGATCCGCCAATATGAATTTGACCCACGGATCCTGGTAATGATCAAGACAGAAACCCATGCTACACAGGAAACCAAATCTCTGTCATTGACTTTTGATAGGCCCGAAATACCATTAACATTTTCATCAGCCCTACTTGGAGGGCTACTAATCGTGTTGGAGAATACCCCGAAGGATGTACCACTCCTCATCTGCTCCTCCTCCGATTTTCTTTTGCAGGCACTTGTGAAAGAGCGAGAGAAATTTGAAAATGGGATTTTAGATGCAAGATTCCATCTACTCAGAGCCGTATATGCACGGCTAAATGAGAGAGTATCCCGTATTGAATTCAAAAAGGTTTCAGACAACCATGCGAAATCCTTATCAACTGAACACTGCCCTGAGGTCCAAATTGACACTAGCGTCGATCTCATGTTTGAATGCCCAGGAATACTTTTATCATATGGCTCACAGAGGTTCTTCACGAAGGTTATACGGAAGTTACATCCTAAACCAGAACGACAATCTACCTTCATAAACCTCGATCGCATCCGGTGCTCGGTTCAAGAAATTTCCAACTATACACCTTCTGACGAGATGATCTGGAAATCAACCCGATCCACGACACTACAACGCTTGACACGAGAATTTTTCTGGAGGTGTATACATAATACATTCAGGGTGGGTGATTTCTGGACCCACATCAACACACTCGAGATACGTGGACAATGCCATGATTGTGATGTTCCCGAAACATTGGAACATATTGCGCTGGAGTGTGATGCACCCGGCCAGAAATTAATCTGGAACTTGACACAGCAACTTTGGTCGAAGAAATATAGCCAATGGCCTACATTGAACTGGGGTCTGATTTTAGGATGCAATCTTGTGAGATTTTACTCGGACAAAGGTATTATTATTCCCGAACAGGGAAGGCTGTTTGCCATACTCATCTCGGTAGCTTGGCATTTGATATGGAAGCTCCGTCTAAACCGAGTAATTGACAATCCAGACATGAGACTTACTACAACCGAAATTCATAATCGGTGGTTGAAAGAAGTCAATGCAGCCCTACAGCGAGATCGGCTCTTGACTGATAAAATTAAATTTGGCCCACTTGCATTGAATAAAAAACAAGTCTTGAATACTTGGAGCGGCTTACTTATGGATGAAGCCTCATTGCCGGACGACTGGACACATGAGGGGGTTTTAGTGGGTATGCAACCCTTGAATGATAGAAATGGGATAGGATAATTTTTAACGGGTTGGAGTCCCACACTGGTTAAATAACGTGCGTAACGGCATTTCCTCCTGGACATTTTCACCGGCAACGACTGGCTAAAACCCAGCAACACAAGCGGGTGAGCTTGGAATGCTTCTGCAGACTAAGTTTTCACTATCCCAAACGCTCCAAAAAAAAAAAAAAAAAAAAAAAAAAAGGGATTGGGGCACGTGGGACTATGACATCATAGGCACATGGAAGGAGAGAGGCGCTGCGGCATGAGGCCTAGGGACCGCTTGCGTTGTACATTTAATTATATACGACAGGTTGATCGGTTTCACGATATTTATAGAATACATGCAGAGTACATGCACCACTGTAGAATAGTATAAGTAGTGTAGCTTGACGCTGTATTCTTTAGTCTTTTATTCCAGTTTCTTCTTCGCTCCTCTTACCCTCCACCCCCCAATCCCTTGTCACTCTGACTTGGGACAGAGACTGAGCCTAGTTGTGACAAGTTGCGTTCAACATACGACAGTGAAGAAAACAACGAAACATTGGACGATGTTCAGGAAACAATTGACAATACCCAAACAGAATAAGTGAGGGACGACAGAGTGGGGGTGGTTCCGCGGGATTGCCGTGCCAAGAGCGGTGTGTGCCGTGTCAAGTTTGGTGAGCGCCGCGTCATGTATATGACACGCCGCGTCACTCATGTTGGAGCGCCGCATACCACCGCGTCATGCGGCAGTATCGCCGCGTCCAAAAGGAGGGACGCGGCGAATTTACCATGCACTTCGCCGTGTCCGCCGCATCATCGCCGCGTCCCGCCGCGTGACCGCCGCGTCCAATTGTGACTACATGGTGTCAAGCACGACGTACGTGCAAGTAATTTAAACACTTGGTTGGCCATCTTACACCCATACAGGGGGGCTACATACCCTGCTTGTTACGGGGTACCTACAGTCTCCAGAACATGTGAACGGCGGTCGCCAATTTTGGACCGCCGCGTCAACCGCCGCGGCAGCGCCGCGTCACCGCCGCGCCCACTTGACGCGGCGAATTATCTTTGCCCATATTCAACTGGTAGATTGAGCACTTACTAAACAGTTCCATGCCGGGTTGAATTTATGGTTCTCGGGCATCAGGACAGCCTGATTGTGCCTGTTCACAAGTTTAAATGAATATCTTCAGCCTCTCAATAAATACAAAGATGCATGAGTTGTTTTACAGGTGAAGAGGACCAGTTTTCTGCCCTTTTCCAACCTCCAAAACCGTGGGAATGATTTGATCTACAGCCATGGCTTAAGCCAAAGCCAGGCCAAGCCAAGCCACGTCCTATGGCTTTGGCTTTGGCTTTAGATATATGAAGCCAAAGCCAGATGAAGCCAAGCCAAAGCCAGGGTTTGAAAGCCAAGCCAAGCCAAAGACATCACTATTTTTGACGTTGGCCTGATGGATTTCCCAGTTGTTGACAGCACCAAAAGTGAGTAGGACACGTAGGGTCGCATGGCGTACAACAGGGGCGTAGGTATCGGTGTAATGGATGCCGTGTACCTGAGTCCGCCCGTTGGCGACAAGTCTGACCTTGTATTTGTTGATCTGGTTAAATGCGTCCCGCTTGATGGTGAGTACACAGTGATTGCGAATGATGTTTGCGCCGATTGGTGCCTCGACAATATCCCAAGTATTAAGACACTCGAGCTGTGTGAACTCGGCTTGGGCAGCGGGCTTCCAATGTTCGGCGTCCGGGCCGGTGATTGCTTGGCGCAAGCTCATTGGCACACTCTCGGTAACCATCGCAAACTCGACAATGAACGTATAGTCCTCGACGTTCTCAGCCTCAAGATCAAGGTCCGAGTCGTCATCCTCCTCATCCTCCAGCACTTCGAACATGGCGGCCACATCCTCCGAGCAAGACCCCGCATCATCAGCCATGGAGTTCAGGCTGTGATAGAAACCTGGCGGATGTCTCGCACGATGACCACGTCCCGTATTCGGCTCAGGCTGGTCTAGGCCATTGTCTCACCGTTTACGGGCATGGGGCGGAGGTGGTGGTGGTGCTGTGTCGGCCGGAGTCTCAGGCGGTGGAATTTCGGTTGGCGCGGGGTTAGGTTCTGGTGGAGGCGACGTGCAGAGGTTTTCGGGGACAGGAGGAGTCACGGAGTCGGTAAGCCCTCTGTTCTGCTCGTTCCCTGTTGCGTCGTCGCTCTTCGGGGGTGTTTTCGGCGCTGACGAGAGCTCGGGACTTTCGAGAATGTCATCATCGTCCCACTCCCCCTCGATCGAGGCAGTCCCTTGATTTTTCGCGTCTCGCTCGCTGAAATACACGTCCCGCTCCACTATGACCTTTCGCGTACCCGGCCAGAGCCTCATTCCTTTCGCCTGCAGATCATATCCGACAAAATGTGCTTTTGCAGCTCGAATATCCAATGCACCCGCATCTTTTAACTTGTACCAGACCGGCGTTCCCCATTCAAGTAACTTCGAGAGGTTCGGCTTCTTTTTGGTTGCTACCTCCATCGGAGTCTTATAGTCGGGTAGCGCGGCGGTCGGTGATCGATTGCGGATCCATACGGAGTGGGTCCACGCTTCGGTCCATAGGTATTTCGGCAAACCCGTCTGGATCAGCATTGCACGAACCATCTCGATGTGCGTACGCTGTCCACGTTCGGATATGCCGTTGCTGCTGGGCGTATCATGCACCGTGAGGTGACGATCAGTCCCCATCCTCTCGAGGTATTTGCAAAATTCCTCGGAGGTGAATTCTCCCCCTCGGTCCGATCCAAGGATCTTTACAGTCGCGTTACGCTGATTCTTGACCCAGGCCTCGTATACTCTGTAGCACTCTAGAGCTGCGGACTTCTTCTTGAAGAAGTAAGGCCGTTCTTCATGAGTTGACAGGTCAGTGAAATTCATCGCGTATTTCGATCCCTTTATTGATTCTGGTGTAATCGGACCCTTTAGATCTGTGACGACCTTATCCCCGTATCCGGTTGGCCGCTCGCTCGTTGCCACCTTTGGTATGGGCTTCCGCGCCGCTTTCGCTTGCACACATACTTTGCAAAACTCAGGCTTGGACGACATGTCGAGGTTGACCCCGGTGATCGTGCCCGCCTTCACCGCGCGAAACAAGTCATCGTGATTGACGTGACACATTCGGCGATGGAGTTCCGAGATGGTGACCATTCTGGACGACAGGTAGGCGGCTTCTTCGTGTGCGATAGCAGTAGTTTGGGCTGAATTGGAGGCACGGTACAGGCCGCGGACTACGGGAAAGATGGCGATGGTTTTGCGCGCCGGTTTGGGAGTCTGGATCACGCATTTTCCGTCCTCCATGAGTACCGCGTAGCCGGCGTGGTCGAGTGCGCTGACGGAGATTAGGGTGTACGCCATATGGGGTGAGTAATAGGTATTGCGTAGCGTCGCACTGGTTGGTGGCTGATTTGCTCCCATGGGTAAATCGGTGCAGTAATCGCCCTTCCCGGTGGCGCTAAACGTTCGGCCGTCTGCGGCGCGAATTGGGACAGGAGGGATCTCCTTGAAGTTGATGAACTTAGCACGATTCGGCGAGAAGTTACGTGACGCGCCGCTGTCCATGATCATGTCGCAGCCGGTGGATTGGGAGATGGCGTGGGCTTCGGTGTCCTCGCGGAAGTCGGACGTAACCAAGAACGCGACGGGTTCGAAGATATCATCCTCGTCCACATCGTCGATGCTGATTGATAATGCGACATTGTCAGGTTCGCTCGCTGCCGCGGCCGTCTTCCCCTTGTTCTTCTTGGCCGCTTCCTGCTGTTTGACATACCAGTCAGGTCTGTCGTGCTCTCGTCCTCCTCCGTCCCCATAGCATTCCTGCTTAGTATGACCCTTCTTGTTACAGTTCGTGCACCTCGGCTTCTTCTCGCCGCTTTTCCCGCCTTTGCCTCCACTCGATTTCTTGGCGGCTGACATCGCCGCATTGTCGCTGTCAATCTTTTTGTCCACGGAACGGCTCAAGTACTCGTTTGTGAGTTCGGAGATCAAGAGTGCGCTGGTAATTGGACGTGGTGGAATTGATAGACGCGCCGTGGTGGAAATGGTGGTGAGAAGGGAGCGGTAATGTTCGGGGATAGAAGCGCGAATGTAAGCTGCGAATTGCATGTCGGAAAGGGGATTTCCCATCTTTGCAAGGATGTCTTTGAGTTGTGACATTTGCGCGAGGTGTTTCTGCAAGTCATCGTCATCGCCGCATCGCATCTGCTGGAGACGAGTCAGGGTGTTCAGTTGAACCATGTCACCCCGGTTCTCGTTGAGCTCAACCAGCTTTGCCCAGACTCGATGAGCCAGGGTTTCATCCTTGATTTGGGAGAAGCGTGTCGTGCTGACGGTTTGATAGATTATATCGCGGAGCTTGGACTCTTTCATCTCGTAGTCGTCCTGCTTTTTCTCGTGTGCCTCAACCTCGTCTTCGGTCAAAGCTATGTTGGTGCCGTCGATGTACCAGTCACCGACAACATCCTGTACGAGATCCGCGGGTTTGCGTGCAGTACCGTTGAGATGACGATGCAGCCCTTTCGACTTCGCATGTGTCGAGATTATCTCCTGGTAATGTACCCAGTTAGATGAGTCATCCTGGAGTATAGGGAGGGTCCGCTTTTTCTCGTATTCATCGTTGGTTGCTGGGCCCATAACCTGTGAAGATTCGGACGCTCTCGCGGCAGCTGGATCGAACTAGAATATAACGAAGGTCTCAGTTATGCGTAGGCAGAACTCTATAATATGTACCTAGAATATAACGAAGCTAGAGTACTGTAAGTATGAGTAGAATGGTGTAATGAATGTACTCACGTCTCAGTTATGCGTAGGCAGAACTGAGACATGTTTGTTTACTACGATTGGTATTAGTAGGTCCAGTAACAAACAAGAACAACATGAAAAGATAATGAGTGAGCCGCTGATAGCGTGTATCTCAACAGATCACGCCTCAGCGACTCAATATTGCGACGGACTTCGTGGCCCCTTGGTTGGTTCGTACTAATCTGATTCATTCTACCAATGGTTGCGACCCATCTCGCCCCCAAGTTTATGACCCAGAAGATCCACACCGGTCCTTGTATGGTAGGTGACGAAATTCCTGAATTTCATGTCATGCAATCCCAATTTAACTTTCAACAGATGTCGATGATGGTATGTCCCTGACTGGATGGGTTGAAGGCATATTATTCAACTGGAAATAGACTCGACTATTATCACCCTTGCCGACTGGTAAGCCAACTTTCATTTCTCACTGCCTCCTATCTCATTGTAGCCGGCAGGTTCCACGGCCCAGTTGCAGTGCGCACGCATTTTTTAAAAAAAATGATCCGTACCTCATCCATGCACTAACTATCTGTTCTTATCCAGACCGAGGGCGTTATTCCGGTTAGTAACAAGACATCTTTATACTTCCAGATATTGACCTCTTTACCTAGACACTCAATTCGACACTCATCAATGGACTTGGTCAGTGGAGATGCTCAAAATCAATACTTCCACAACCTTACTTGAACTTCTTGCAG
Source organism: Mycena galericulata (assembly GCA_029289565.1). Classification (NCBI taxonomy): domain Eukaryota; kingdom Fungi; phylum Basidiomycota; class Agaricomycetes; order Agaricales; family Mycenaceae; genus Mycena; species Mycena galericulata. Next base: position 36,826 of record JARKIA010000131.1, on the reverse strand, counting down.
GTCGTTACGGCGGAGGTGGGGTGCGCCATCTCATAAAATGATCCTGTGCTTTTTTTTTGATTGACTCTCCAGCCCGCATCTGCGCTCGCTGTGATCAACGTTGCCGCGGGAGTGCGTTACAGGTAATACGTGCCGTGTACATAATTATGAAGCTCCCAACCCCTGCTTCGCTAGATTCCGTCTGATCAATATCGCTTGCCATCCCAACTTCGTTTTTACTATCGACGGCCATACTTTCACGATTATCGAAGTTGACGCGGTCAACGTCGAGCCCCTTGCAGATGTTGATTCCATCCAAATCTGTGCGTACATGCCTTTCACCTCGAGTCCCGCAAAATCGACTCTATTTCAGTTGTTGGCCAGCGGTACTCGCTCGTGTTCACTGCGAATCAGCCGGTCGACAACTACTGGGTCCGCACCGTCGCCACGCCGGGTACCCCAGGCTTCGCCAATGGCATCAACTCTGCAATCCTTCGTTACACCGGGGCGGCCATCGAGGAACCGACCACCAACGCCACCACTTCGGTAAACCCGCTCGTTGAGACGGACCTTCACCCGCTCGACGGGCCGCCGGTCCCGGGCCCGGCTGTTCCCGGTGCCGCGGATATTAACCTCAACCTGCTACTCTCCGTCAATACCACTAGCTTGACCTTTGCTATCAACGGCGTGGTATATCTCCTGCCCCTTTGGCTGTGTAAATGTATTGACTATGCATTTTCTTTTTTCTTTCTGAGACGTTCGTCCCGCCCACTGCGCCTGTGCTCTTGCAGATCTTGAGTGGTGCACAGAGCGCAACGGACCTCCTTCCCGCCGGCAGCGTGTACACTCTTCCGCCCAATAAGGTTATCGAGGTAATCTATCGTCCGTGTTCCACATTCATTCCCTCACGAATCTGGCCCATACAGATTTCCATCCCCGGAGGTGTTACCGGTGCTCCTCACCCCTTCCACTTGCACGGAGTAGGTATTGTTTCCCGTGTTAAAACGCGAATTTCATCACATCTTCCTAGCACAATTTCCACGTTATCCGCAGCGCCGGAAACTCGACATACAACTTTGATAATCCGGTAGGCCCTTTAATCTAGATCAACCATTAGCTCCCTGTCTCACCGACAATGTATTGCAGGTCATCCGCGATGTCGTCTCGACCGGGCTCGATACCACGTTTGTCTCGCGCAGTTCATTTCTGGCTCTGTACTCAGTTTTCTTCAGCGACAATGTGACCTTCCGTTTCGTCACTGACAATGCTGGCCCATGGTTCCTCCACTGGTGAATGGCCTCCTGCCTGGTTCTATGTACTCCAGCTGACCGAGTTTACATAGCCACATCGACCCCCATCTCGAGATGTACGTCTCAATTAGCTTGCTTCCTTACCACTCAACGCTTTTCAGTGGTCTTGCGATCGTGCTCGCAGAAGACACGGCGACTATCGCCAAATCTACGCACCCTCGTAAGACTTCTCGCATTCTTCTTTCTATTATCCAGGCTGATGTTTTCCCCAGCCGCCTGGGACCAGCTGTGGCCCATCTACGACGCGTTGAGCCCAGACCAACTCTGATGACACCGCGTTCAAGGGCCCAAGCACCTACATCAACACCGCCGGCGATCAAGAATTAGATGCTACATATTATTCAACGTAGACCGATAGAATTTGTGCTGTTATTTCCGCATTGGACAATCTTTCATGTTTATTTCTCTCCTTCCATGACTGCAAAAATATGGCGGTCCGGATGCACTTTTATTCCCACCCCGCAAACTTTTGACCCCGCCCCGCAAATTTGCCTTTTTTGGCGTCCCCGCGCGCGAATTTGGTAGTTTGATCCCGTCAACATGTTTTGCGCGCACGGCAAGTTCCGCCCCGCAAACTTGGGTCTGGCGCGCGCGCGATTTTAAGTCCGCGCGCGCGCAAATTGAACTTTTGTACTCCCCCGCAAAACATGGGTGAATTCCGACAATATTATCAAATCGGCAGCCCAACAAAACGGAACCCTCGAATTGTGCTTGCAGCATGCCACGGCAGTTGTTGGAACCTGGGGCCCTTGGGGAATGTGTCAACTGGAAGCTCGATCTGTTATCCCACTCGGGACTGGATGCGAGTACCACGACAGCTTCAGCCATCCGCGACGATTTACAGGCCTTCCGGCATCATTCAACTTGGTGAAGTGCTGGGGCAATGCCTTCACAATTGTAATAGCGGCACTGGTTGTGAGCTTCTGCTCGGAATAGTGCTCGGACTACTAGTTGTCTCAAGACCTGAATTGAGATGTAGGCCCAAATGAAGTGTGAAGGAACTACAAATATTCAAATATTTATATAGGAGGGACAACCGTCTAGTTGAGCTGGTGAGTCGAACTACGAACAGAATGGTGGGAAATAAAATCTCTGATTCGTCAGTTACCAGCTACTGTAGGAAGCGCTAGCGCTACTCTCGAATCCGCACCAATAGCCTGAGGGACGTCCCGATTCCATGGGTGTGAGTTTTATGAGGCAGCATAATAGGGTACCAAGACTGAGCTGGTCAATGGTAACAAATTGTAAGTCGAGTGTGCCACTTGACTCAAAAGATGTATTTTGATTTAACCCATGATATCATTACTGTCAATGTACAGATGTGTAGGGAGGCAACGCGTCGACGACAGTCACTGGGCACCCCGGCCGAAGGCGACGCGACGACGCCGCTGGTGACCGTGACCGTCGCCAACTTGGGCAACTAAAATTCAAATTTTATACCAGCTCCTTCGTAAAGTGTCTCTATTCTAATAAGGGAATATGAGACTCCCCCATTTTATTTACATCAGGAAAACCAAAATGCCTGTGTAGTACTATGCAGTACTATGCAGTACTATGTAGCAACCTGTGGCTGTGATGTACCTATGAGGCACTATGCAAGACTATGCAGTGCTGCATAGGGCCTCATAGTGCTCATAGCTACATCTCGGCTACGGTTTTCCAGATGTAGGGATTTTCAGAAAATGTCACGGTATTTGTTGGCAACGGAGGTCATCGTGACCGCGACCCGCCAAGACGTCGGAGACGCGACAGGACCGGTGATTATGCCTTTCGAGGTAGGATACCGGAATCCGGACAAGATTTCGGAAAATTCTCGACCAAAAAAAACACGAAAGTGACCGCTTCACCGAAAAATTGATTTCTGCAGTCTCAAAAAGCGTGGGAAAATAAAATTAGTCCGGACAAAAGCTCCAAACAGGCGATTTTCAGTATCCTACCTCGAAAGGCATAATCACCGGTCCTGACGCGACCGGCCCGCCGTGACCGTGACCGTCGCACGTCCGTACAGTAGGATGAAATATGTATTATGGATGTCCCCATTTTGCGGGGGGAGAGCACAAAGGCTGAATTTGCATGCCCGCGGGGTCAAAATCGCGTGGGGCGTACAGTTGCGAATTATTGAGGGTAAAATGGGGAACTTTAAATTTGCGCGCGCGCGGACTCTATGAATCGCGCGCGCGCGATTACCAAATTCGCGCGGGGCGGAACATGCCGTCCGCGCAAAACATGTTGACGGGATCAAAATGTCAAAATCGCGCGCGGGGACAAGCGCGGGGATACCAAAAAAGGCATGTTTGCGGGGCGGGGTCAAAAGTTTGCGGGGCGGGAATAAATGTGCATCCGGACCGCCATACAAAAAGGCGTTTTTATGCCACACACTTGAGAACTTGACCAACCAATATGGGAAAGGAATCTCCGGGTTGCATTGCCAGACTTTCGAGCTTCGCTCGGTCAATCGATTAGACAAAAGCGACAGAAATTGCGTTCCGAGGGTTCATATACGTTCATAGCCGAGGTGCCGCCAAGTTCGTGCACGCCGATACTAGATTCGGTTAAGTTGCCGACTAGTTCGCCGAAACGGGATCATTTGGGGATCATCCTAAGGCACCCCGGCCAAACCCCGGCTACGTTCTTTTCGTCCTGGAGTGGCTTCAGTCTTCAGTGAACGCCCCTGGCCATGCACCGCGGTTTCTACGTGCAGTCCACTGATATTGTATCCTGCAAAGATCTGGACGCGGCTGATCGGAGGCAAGGAATACAAGTTACAGAGAAGGAGAAGACATCGAACATGAAAAGAGAACCGTCAAGCCTTCTCCACGAACTCAGCCGATCCCTTCTCATTGCTCGCATCCCTCGCCACACCGGCCACGCCCGCATGCGTTGCCGCAGAATCAGCGATCTTCTCCGTGGCAGCCTCGCCGTCAAATATCGCTGCCGTCTCCTCCAGTGTGCGGTTCTTGGTCTCGACGAGGTCTACGTGTGGGTGGTGTTAGATGCGGAATGATGACTAAACGGAGGATCCTTACAAAAATACAAGAAGACGCATTCGCACACGAGCCAGACGCAGTACACGACGTAATATTTCCAGTTCAGGGCCGCTGAGGTATATTCAAAATCAGGTCCAGATTCAAGGGAGATATTACCGAGGGCGATGGGATTGACGTATTGGTTGAAGATGAGCGCAATCGAGATGGTGATGTTGAAGACATTGAAGCCTTTCGCCCGGATATTATACGGCAGAATCTCGAGGCAATATGTGACGATGAGCGGGCCTTTCAGGTAGAGTCAGTACACATAGCATTGATGAGATCTAAATGCAAATTACTGAAGGCCAGACTAGGGGCATCCAATCAATATAATAGTCTAACGGATAATAATAATATTGATGACAACGCACTTGTATGCCGCAGAGTAAAGGAATAAGAAGGCGATGACGGAGTGCGCTGCACCTTCGTCCCCACTGATTGTGAACCGCGCAAAGCAGACGGTCTGCATCGTGAAGAACAGTGTCATGAGACCCGCGGAGGATAAGAATAGCGGGCGTCGCCCGAAGCGTTCCACCGTGGAAGACGTGATGAGGCCGCACACGAGGCTCCAGATGCTCAAAATACCGTTTAGAAGCAGCTGTGGGGAACGGGAGGGTAAATAAATCTCCGGGGAGCGGAGAGGGAAGAGGGATACCTGCGTGGTCGGGTCGGTGATTCCGATGTCGGAGAGGACCTTGTTCAGGTAGTAGGAGGCAAGCCCGTTGCCAGACCATTGGGAGAAAAACGCGATCGCGACGATTATGCGCATACGCCTCAAGTTCCCAGGAGTGGAAATCAGGGATTTCCATCCGACGTTGGCCGCGACTGAAAGAAAGGATATCGACGTGAGCGCAAGAAAACATTTCGACAGAGCAATGGATCATACCCGTGCGGTCGAATTCCATAGCCACTTTGATTTCCTCGAATTCATAGCGAACCAGGGGGTCGTTTCTGTGTGCGCGCCATCAGAAATGTTCGTCATCCCGAAGTGTCGAACTTACTCGTCCCCGTCGGCGTGGTAGTAAGCCAGTACTTTAAGGGCCTCCGCCTCTCTTCCTTTCTTGACCAAGTAACGCGGAGATTCTGGCATAAACAAGACCAAGAGAACCTGAATAAGGGACGGCAAGGCTTGGAGAACGGACGGCAGACGCCAAGCCCATGTGCTTTGTATCTTGAAGGCACCAAAGGTCGCCCAAGCAGCACTGTAAATTTATTTCATTAGAGCGGGCGGGGCGGTACGAGGGACATCATTCAATACGCACACGATTGATCCGGAATTCCACAAGGAATTGTATACCGAGGTCAGGGGAGCACGGTACTTCGGGTAGGACAGCTCTGTAACCAACATCGGGGCCCCGCTGGCTGACAGGGGGTGAGTTACGGCGCAGAATGAGGACGTATTGACCCACCGGTGAAGGTGAGGCCGAAACCAACCATGAATCTGCGGAGTTTAGATAACGACAAAGCATCGGTCGAAGGCAGAGTTACCGAGCGCCAATGAACATGCCCACAGACTGAGAGGCGGTCTGGATGGCAGTAGCGGCGACCATTATGAAGGCGCCAATGAAGACCGTCGGCCGGCGGCCGATCCCATCACATAGATACGGGGCGAACGGGTAACCCGCTAACGCTCCAATATTCTACGAATATCGTTCAGCCGCAGTTCATTAGATTGAACAAAGATGGAGCATACTTGGATGGAACTAAGAAGGCCGAGTTTCCCTTTGGTAGGGAAGTTGAAGTAGGTCTCCCACTGTGGCAATGACTGCAGCCCATTCATCATGCTTCCGTCGTACCCATTGGCATATGAAGTGATGAGGCTGCAGAGACGCGTAATCAGACTACTCGTTGGCTCGTTTCGATGGTATACACACAGTAAAACGATCCAGGCGTTGAGGATAATGAGGCTGCGGAAAACAATGAAATTTGTTTTTTATTTCATCACGATGCTAAGCCAATGAAGTACTGTACCGTCTGTTATTGTACCATGTACGCGTCGGATCTACCAGGGCGGTGAATGCATTTGTGCTGTGCAGAGTTTTGACTGCAGCGTCCGACATTTTGGCGGGAAGGTCGGGTTGCAAGGCGGACGAGCAAGGGTTTTGGAGCGGGCAGGGGCCTTCCGGGTTCACAAGCAATAAATACGAATGCAGAACGGAGATTACGTGAGGTCAGCTGGCTACCTTCGCCTTCGATACGGTCCGGAATGAGATACCAAATGTAGAACACTACGCAAGATTTTTGAGTGTGGTGGGGCTTGCGTTCCGATGCAGCGTCGCCTGTTCTCACGTATCTACGCAAGAGATTGCGCAGGGATCAAAGCTTTTTCCCACAAAAGGAGGTTGACAGCCATAACGCGTCCTCCAATGTCCGCAGAGAAGCAAAGCTATGGTGAGAGAGCTGGATAAACTTGGTATCGAAGCCTATACGCCAGATTCTTGGAAGATTGGTGCGGTCGAGGACGCGGGGGAAGTTTCCGACCGCATACAGTGGGATCAGGACAGATACTCGTAGACAAGGAGAACAAGTTCACGAAAGAGAATGAGTCGGACTCAGAGTCGGATATCGGCCCTCGGAAACACCCGGGCCGATTTGCTCCACGTCGCTAAGGATCGGATAAACAGTTTTCCAGAGACCCCAGAGATGAAGAATTCAAACGCAAAGGGATCGATAGCACTGGATGTTGGAAGACAAGTGGCATGACGAAGCTCAGCCACAGCACTGCTTTTTGTCAAGCGGTCTGGACTCCAACACGTGGTTGTGTCTCCGTGTGAACTGCTGAATCAGCAACTGGTATATATGTCGACGCTTGTTTGGCTCGTCTCCTCGAACAAACCATGAGGACGTTCGTGCATTCACTGCTCTTGCATCCATCCTTTGCTAACATTTCCCGTCCACAGATAAAAGTTCGGACCCGGTATAAGCTCTTCCGCCTCCTCGTCCGCGTTCCCGTCCTCTAGACTGTCGGCCGGCGTGTACGCACGCCGGGGCTTCCTGCTGCCTCCTTGCGCTTTTTGATGGCCCCTCCAATCGTCGAGGCGCCGCTTCGGCTGGCGCTCATGAAGCGGTTTCGGGGGTGGAGAGCGTGTGGAAGTTGGTGGGCGCCCTACATCACAATTTCATTCTTCATTCTTCATTTTTCATTTTATGAAGTCGACTTCATCTGTACTTTATTTCAATCCACTGGTTTTCACCCTTCTTGCTTCATGTCCACGACGACGATTCCGATTCAAGTCCGGGGGCTTTGTTTCAAGGGAGGGCGGAGGCGGACGTGGCAATGCCAAAACAATAAATCTAGGTGGGTCCATAATCATGTCGAAGCCCGCATAAATATTTGACTAGCCACTACCTCATCCATCTCGGCCTTAATGATTTTCGGAATGCCTTGCGCTGAAAGGCCCAGGCCAGGGTTCCGTGCTCGTTGCGATCCTTACGCTTCTGTGCCTCGTCAGACCGGTATGCCGCTGCCGTGCCCTCGGGACCTTGTCTGGCTCACCAGCTTCCGTGCCGTCGTCAAACGAGCATTGGGATTGAACCCTCTGCATTCGGAAGTTCAATGAGTCTCGTCTTACCCCTCAACCCATCACGGACTCTGGAATTTCGGAAATGAGCCTCGATACTGGAATCGGAAGCATTCGATCTTCGCCCAATGATCGACTTCCCTGACCGATGTTCAGAACGTAAAGAAGACGTAGGTCAATTTGAATCCTCGCCCGAAAGGTGGCGCCATTCGGCCTTCCCACTCCCATTTCTGAGCGTCGTGAATTGCTCCTGCGGACATGGCAGATGCAGCGGTACTAACGGGCCCCGCCCGCCCTGCGTTCTCCTCTCTTATGGATCCCAAACGAAACTGGTACAACAATGGAAGGTACTCCTCAGAACCGAGTCCTCACCGAGGATCTATTACGATGAGTCGCAGTCTGGCAACTTTTGTATCCTCAGCCTGATTGCGCTCAACGGCTGGATCGTTCTGCTGTTCGTATGCATGCTGGCAAACCACGCTTCCACCGGGACCTGACCGGCCCCCTTAACAGCCTAATCACCTCGTCGACCAACGGGTAGCTGCAGGCGTTACCTCAGTGGAAAGACTACTTTGACTTCCCTACCAATGGGAAGCTCGGCCTGCTCAGTTTTATTCAAGTATGTACCGCACACTTCTTGCAACTTGAAATAATAGTGTTGAATTCCTTCCATAGCAAGTCGGTGCACTGGCCGGGTACCCGTTTACTCCATATCTCTTCGACGGGATCGACCGCCGGCGCACTCTGTTCATAGGCGCGTTGATCATGGTCGTCGCCACCGCCGTCCAAACGGCCTCCCAGTCTGTCGGCATGTTCATTGGCGCACGGTAATATGCATCATCTTCACAACGACGAGCTCGATTTCACCGAGAATCCTCAGATTCCTGATCAGTTTCGGTCTCAATTTCGCTGGTGGATTGAAACTTCCTCCTTGCAGTTAGCCATCGTCTGTCGTATCTCACTACGTGGGTCCCCATCGCATAGCCAGCGCTGCGCCGATGCTAGTAACGGAGCTTTGCTACCCAAAGTATCGCGCCCAGCTCACATCGACGTACCACTCACTCTGGTACTCCGGCTCGATCGTGTTGGTACAGTATCTCCACTTCTGTATGGATGGTCCCACATATGATGTCCAGCGCTGCCTAAACGACTCTCGGCGCGTTCAAGCTCCATAGCACTTGGGTGTGGCGCCTACCGTCGGCCCTGCAGGCTTTGCCATCGGTCGTACAAGTTCTATTGGTCTGGTTCGTGCCCGAGTCCCCGCGCTTCCTCAACAAGGGAAAAGAAGCGGCGGCGTTGAGGGTCTTGGCGTTTTAGCATGCCGATGGGGACGAGTGAGTTCCCTCCCCCTCCTTCACTGATGTCGTGCCCTTTTTGTGACGCCCGCCTGAACAGAAATGACCCCTCGTTCGGTACGAGTTCAAGGAGATCAAGGCAGCCATGACACTCGACGCCGGTGAGTACACAGATATACAGTAGATATACATCTTACACTGGGTCCGCGGCGGCCAAATTGTTGTTGCTCACATATGAACACTGGCAGCTGCGGCGAACGCCGGGTGGACATCCCTCCTCAGCAGTTCGAGCAACCGGAAACGTATCCGCATCATCATCGCCATCGCGTTTTTCTCCCAATGGTCGGCCAACGGACTAGCCTCGTTCTACCTCAACAAGGTCCTCGCCGACATCGGTATCGTGAATCCGACGACACAGGTGAGTGCAGTGGCACGCTCATACCATCTACCATGTATCAATCCTCAAATCTTATATCATATCAAACTGAATCCTATTCCGATTCTGCTGTTTTACATATTCTACTCGTCCTCTCGACCCGCAGCTCCTCCTCAACGGCCTCCTGAGCATGTGGAGCTTCGCGTGGGCGCTCCTCGCCTCGGGAACGGCGGAGCGCTTCGGGCGCCGCGCGCTATTCCTCACCTCCGCGTGCTTCATGACGCTCTTTTTCACCTTACAAACCGTCTGCTTCGCGCGCTTCACGATCAGTGGGAGCGAGGCCGCCGCGCACGGCGTGAACGTGTTCATATTCCTGCATTTCGCTGCGTTCAAGTTGCGTCGTTCGCTTCTTACTTGGATCGTACTGACTGCATTGCATCCGCAGTTTAGCCTTCAGTACCTCTACGTCTCACTGATTTTCATTCCGGTCTATTGACCTCCGTTTGCAATATAGGCCCACTCATTAATAGATCTGGTCGAGACCAAGAACCACACATTGGAGGAGACGGCGGCGATATTCGATGTTCAGGGCGCCACGGGGAGAATCGCCCGGACCGCAGCTGTGATAGATGCCGCTGCAGGTGCGAGGACGGATGGCGGCGCCGATGTGAAAGAGCTAGACCAGAGGAATCCGAGCGGAAAGGCTTGAATGACATGCGTCGTGCAGCTCCGTTGACCCTAGACGTACTCTATTGGCCTCCTTTTTCACACTCTGGGGCAAGGTTTTTTCCTGGCACCCAGGAGATGTTCTTTTGGGTCCTCTGGATATTTCCATTCCGGCTTTTGGAAGGGAGAAGATCCGGTAGCAAAGCAATCGCGCCGGCGGCATCTTTAGGTTCTGGCCACCTTACCAGCCGGATATCCTGGTTCAAATCCTGGCTGGGTTCTCAAGCTCTCACGTCCCGGATAAAGACTGTTTGTTCTCCCACATATTAAGGAAACAAATAAATCCAAATGCTCGGTGCCCTTGCCTCTAACCTTTCACTCGAACACATCCACCATCGTTTAAGCTCTTTAAACACACAATGTTCTCCATGCTCTGTCGTTGTCACCTCGGTGCTCATTGTAAGCCTTTTCGGGTTGCAACCCAACAGGAATTCAAACGCCGACCCTGAAGAGGGAAAATATGGCTCTGCTCCAGACATTTCTTGCCTAGTTGCGGGATCCGCGGTGAGATGAAGACAACGAGCGGGGTCTTTGTCGCAACGATGCACTAAATTATCCAGAGCAGACACCTTCCCGCAATACAGATGCGCCGCTGGCATTCTTGAAGGCAGCCAAAACTTTTACCACGGTCATTATAATCCCTCTATGGGGCGCAGCAAATAAATGTTAAAACGTTAACACTATTTATGTAATGGGCGTCGAGGTGGCTTTGCTATCCTTGGTACGCGGAGGCGGTTTCTAAAAACAAGGCCGAGATGGCCGACCGGCAAATTCCGAGTCGGGCTCAATATCTCGGCACAACTGCTGCATCTGATTCCTGTACCACGACGTGGCAATCCGGGTGCAGCATTCGAGCTTAGTGGGTTAAATCTTCAACATCCAGGGGTACATTATCAATCCCCAGTAAGGAGGGCGTTCATGCCGCAAGATGCAATCCGCTCCTCTATTTGCCGTAAATGCATATGAAGGATCGAATGCAATCTTACTAGTCGCGGTCCGACATCTCCCCACGAAGGGCCCAAGAAGGAAAAAAATAACCCGAGGCTTGGAGTCTCCACTTGGATTGCGGGATATTAGACCATCCTACCGCAATCTTCAATTATACACATGCATTCGAAGGAATAAGCAGATTGGTGTCAGAATTCGCTATTTATGCGAGCACCCGAGAAAGCTGATATATAAGGAGCGCCCATTCAAGGACAACCCCCACACTCTTTCCCGGTGCACACAAGGTAGCGGTACCTCGTCAACAGTGTCCTCAAACTGACTTAAATCTTGGGATGCACAGGTCTCCGTGCTGGCCACGGGGAGTAGATCCGTAGCTCAACGTGGTGCGCCGGAAAGCTGGGTCGTGGACGGACGAAGCTCCAAAACCGCTGCGCGGACATCAGTTTCGGCGGGCAATAATCTCATTTCGGATTGACTCCATTGGATGAATACTGGTGCCAAGTAGAGCTGTAAGTAAGGACACATCCTTGAAATCTCACTGCTCACGAGAAAATAATTATATGGAGGTTGAACCTCACTCTCGAAGGGACTGCCGGCGATGAGGAGCTTGGAGAACATGTTTGGAGGCTTGTTAGAGAGCTTGAACTACAGAGGGATGTGCTCGAGTAATCCATCAAGTCAATACCATCGTGATATTCGGGGAATTAGTTGTGAGTCGTGCGCTTACGGCCGAGGGATGAAAGACGGCCGAAGGCGAATGACTAACGTGTGTATCGGAGGGTGTATAATAGATTGTGGAGCAGATAATTGAAGGAGCCCTACTCTAATTGAAGGCCAATGGGCGAGAATTTAACTCGCCGCCGGCTTCACATGTCAAAGAGAGGGAATCTGGCGAAGTGCATCTCGGAGGTATAACTTGATAATTAATTGAAGACAACAGGCGAGACCTCACCGCCGGCTTCACACGTCAAAGAGCGAGAATCTGTCGAAGGACGTCTCCGCAACACGAAAGAAGAAATACCTCAGCAAGATTTTCAATCCGTTTCAGATGTAATGATGAGGCTCCTTTGAGGGCGTTGGACTCCATTCTTAGATCTCGAGTTTGTGGCACCATCCGAGCCTTCTAATTTTCTGCTCCGATGACTTTTGAACTCGATCTTATATTCATCGGCACTCAGTGTACCTTATGGAACCCAGGCCTCTCATCATCCCGCTTCAAGCGGATTTCTACGCTTGGCTGTTTTGACCGAACTCGGGGCAAAAAGATTCAAATGGCAATTTTGGGGATTACATCAAAGTGTTTCGGACAAGCGATAACTAATATTTAGACCGGCACCATGTTCTCTGAAGCTGCACAATGCAAAGAAGCCATCCAATCATCCATCATCATTACTTACCTTCATTCTGCGTGTGAACAATAGACAGCGGCTTATTACTGGCCGCAATGCCGTTAGGCAGCTTGGGGCGTACCGGCAATCCAAGCTCGGCCGACTTCGGCGAGGTCACGCCAGTGGTCCGGCAATCAGCCCACGGAACGCAATGCGCGTCCTGCAAGTTCTCGACAAGGGTTTGTCAGCTTGAATCAGTTGTCCATCTGGCTTTCGACTAGACTCGGTACCAGTCTCTACGTTGAGCAACAAGACAGCGGAGTATGATGCAGAAGAAATTGAGTTGATAGAATAAAAATTGAGTGAGAAAAAAAAAACAGCAAAATTGATGCTCGAACGTAGAGACTGGGAGAACTTAACCGTAGAAAGTCCATTGATTTGGGCACGTGATGATTCAATCTGACTTAGAAAAATTTCGACACTCAAATTTCTGACCTCAAGTGATGGAAATTTTGAATCATAGGAAAGTTGCGGGGGAGATCCAGAAAGCGGTCGCTTCAATCGGAATCCCCTAATTTGTCAGGGTCACGGCGAAAATAATGGAATGGCCAAGGGCCGGTTCCCGGACCGGGTGCACAGCCACCCCATCAACCCCTATGACCCAGCCTTGTATCGTGCGCAGTGTATGGCAAAGGCCACATATATTGTGCCCTGAGGTTAAGAAGCATCCACTTGGTACTTTCCTGTCCGGAGCTTTGATATGTAAACATCACAGATACACAAGATGTAGGTAATACCACCACTGAGTTTGAGGATGGTAGGGCAAGTGCTTAAGTGCATGTGGGGACTGAAAGTGGTTCAGAATAGCCAAGGATATCTCAAAAAGTCATTACCGCTCATAAACTGTCTTCAGTGCCTTGATTTTGGTCATTGGGAGCTTGGACAAAAAGTGCCAAAATGTTACTGTTATATTTCCTGTGCAATACACCGTGGATTTTGACTGTTCTCAAGTCAATATATCATGTATACAGTCATACCCGCAACTTTCCTACGATTCAAAATTTCCATCACTTGAGGTCAGAAATTTGAGTGTCGAAATTTTTCTAAGTCAGATTGAATCATCACGTGCCCAAATCAATGGACTTTCTACGGTTAAGTTCTCCCAGTCCCTACGTTCGAGTAACCGTTGCGCCACTTTTTTTTTTCTTGCTCAATTTTGCTCCGATTGGCCTCAAATAACTTTCATATGCCTACTCTGTCTTGTTACTCAACGTAGGGACTGGTTACGAGTCTAGCTTTCGACTCTGCATTACATAAATCCGGAGCTCTTAAATGAACGTGCTTCACCGGATGTAGGGAGCGCTCTTCGGTAATGCAAACCCGGCTTTGTTGATTTACTACATAGCTGCCGGCCTGATCATTTTCTCTAACGCGGAATGTCCAACGTGTTTTTACCTCGACGGCGCTTTTTCAACAAATAAACAAATAACAATCTCGTTCAAACGGGGCAAGACAGCGAACTACTAGAAAATAACGCTGTACACAAGCGAAGCTAAAAGTCACAGGGGCAAAACAAAAAGCTACTAGAATCCAAATCTGCACGCAAGCGAAGCAAAAGAAATCCTTCCACGCCCTGATTCCATCGTTACGCGGGAATATCCAGACTTAGAGTTGGCTCAAGCGGTAATGGGGATGCAGTTGATGGCGATGAGCCCGCCAAAGTCCTGGTTGGGCGAGTCGCAGACGACCTCAGTGCCTCCGCTGAGAGGAAAAGATTCAGCGGCAAGCATTAAATAATTTCCGCGGGTTTACCAGTTGTTCCCGAGCACAGTGATAGGGGAGCAGCTGAGTCCGACGGGTACGTCGAGACCGGTCAAATCGAGACCCAGGAGGGCGGCGACGGCCGAGGCAGCGGTGCTGCTGGAGGAGACCACGCTGTTGCAGCACTGGTCGGAGGTCGGGGGAGTGATGGGCGGAGTCTGGTTGGGAATGGCGGCAGCAAGGGTCTGTGAGATAAATCAGTTGAAATTCCTGTTGGTCGCAAGCCGAATTAAAAGGATTTACAATGAGCACCGAGGTGAGAACGACAGAGAGCTTGGAGAACATGTGTGTGTTTAAAGAGCTTGAACGACGGGGGATGTGTTCGAGTGAGGTTAGAGGCGAAGGTCCCCAGCATTTATATGTTTCGTTGATACGTAGTTGCATGTCTTATTGCGCAATCGATGAGCTCAGGTGTGTGGAGTGGGGTTCAAGTGGTTGCATTGGGAATGGCGGCAACATACCAAGACACACGCGCTCTGAAACTCTACCATACAGAGATGACCCCCAGGCACGTACCGAGAGGATGCCCTGGGTGGGTTGACACGAATAGTTCAGCCCATTCATTTGAGAGGCGACGTCATTGAACTGCCTATCATTCTGAGATTTATTCAACGGATATTTTGTTCTTATAAGAGCGCGCAATTCCTAGGGAAGTCAAGCCGATTTTCTCAAATTGCACAAAATCGTTCAAAATTCCGAGAGTCTCTTCTTGGTATCCCCTACCAAAGAGTAGAGTCTGCCCTTCTTATCCTTTCTACCTGAACTTACCCGGTTCTCCGACTAGAAAACGGAACTTCAACTGGAACATTTTGACCACGTGCCGCAGCGTGATTACGGCGATAGCACTTAACGGAAATGCGTCCCTCCCAGCTCCAGGTGTCTGTGCGAACACGGACGTTCTAACTCGCTGTGAAGCGCACCATTGGGCGAGGACGCTACGCCTATTCTCGATCGTGGCCAGTGACAACGTGGGTAAGACGTGTCTGGGATTCTTCCACGCGATGAGCCTCGAGGCCTTCTGGGTCGGCCCAGCATTTCTATTCTTTTCTAAATCGCACGCATGGGAAATGGACGGCGCCGGTTGGTTCTCCCGTATGGAATATGTCCTCGGAATGGACTCAGCGCTGCTCTTGTCTCACTGATTCAGACAAATTAAGGTCATCACGGGCGTTCCATGATACCGTTGTATTTTTGCGGTGCAGATGCCATACGGGCCAATGTTTCGGGTGAAGGTCGGGCTGTCTGATATCCCTAGACGCCGTTCTTCGCCGAATGCCAGCAGGCGCTATTTTCTCAGCGACACGTACTTTCAAATTTCTTGCCTTGGAATGCCACACTAACCGCGTTCTACACTCCGTTTCAAAAATTGCCTTTAGTTTCTGAATGTAAGTGGTCCCACGAGAGGGAACCATATCTCACAAATATCCAGACCATCAATCTATCTACGGCAAGCATTAGTTCTGAACTTTCATCTGTCCGATTATAAGTCGAACATTAACCGATGGTCTGGCGCGCATGGCGTCTGGTTTGCTATGCATGTGAACCCGCTTTCGGTCTAACTTGGCCCCGGAGTGTGACCAAGACCTATACGGAATACTGCGGAGGATTTCCTTCTCCTCTGAGATCTTCAGGATGCATAAGCCTCGGTACGACGCCCTGTTCCCCGGGTCCACTTCACAAACTCTTGGTAAGTGGTATTTCTGTCTGATATGAGAAGCCTCAACGACTCGGGCCCTGTATGCCCGATCCAGATATTTAATCACCGCCCGCACTGTCAGCATATGGATTGATTGCTTGACACGTTTATCATTTAACGTCCTACGGAGGACCTTTTCCGTTTTTGACCCCGAAGACTGATAACCCATGCTGTACGGGCTCCACTGCTCCACTCTTCGTGATTCCGGGAGGCATCCTCGACGTACCATCGAGGCATTCAGCATGAATGTTGGAAGACTGTTCATCATGGGATTCACCTAATTATTCTTTGACGATGTTCACAGACCGCCTATTATGGACCGTAATACAATGCTCCACTCTTCCTGATAGTTCCAGGTTGCCCCTGGAATCTGTGCACAAGCTGTGCCTCCCAGCCACGTCCGTTCATCTCGTGTCTGAGAATTTGCCCAATGACCCCACCCTCGAGCGTTCACGAGATGTCTGACGCAGACGAATCGCAGAGTCATTTTCATATCGAAGACTCGCAGAAAATGTATAAAGGGTGGTCCGCCCTGCCTCAAATCTTCACTCGAACACATCCCCCGTCGTTCAAGCTCTAAACACAAACATGTTCTCCAAGCTCTCTGTTGTTGTCACCTCGGTGCTCATTGTAAGCTCTCTCGACTTGGGCGGCTAAGGTGATTATTAACTAGATTATTTCGCAGACCCTTGCTGCCGCCATTCCCAACCAGACTCCCCCTGTCACTCCCCCGACCTCCGACCAGTGCTGCAACAGCGTGGTCTCCTCGAGCAGCACCGCTGCCTCGGCCGTCGCCGCCCTCCTCGGCCTCGACTTGACCGGTCTCGATGTTCCCGTCGGACTCAGCTGCTCCCCCATCACTGTGATTGGGAACAACTGGTAAATTCCTGCAATTTTTTAAAATGCTTCGCTGAATCGTTTCCTCGTAGCGGAGGCACTGAGGTCGTTTGCGATGCGCCCGAGGAGTCGTTCGGCAGTCTCATCGCCATCAACTGCATCCCCATCACCCTCTAAGTGGGTTGCGAGAGAAAGTCGTTGAAATGAAGTTGGCGCAGATATTTTCTGAATGATGTAGTTTTTGTTCCCGTGTGCCATTCGAAATTATTTTGCCATGATGAATGAGCCTTGTTTCCGGAACGCCGGCCCTGAGGAGGGCTCTGCTTTAATCTTTCGTTTCTTGTTCGCGGGAGCTGCGGTGGATGGAGGGGAACCGTGTTGGACTGAGTCAGAGAAAAACAATTCACATTCGCCGTTGGCATAACGGTTTCAAGGCAGCTTGGAGGAAAAAGGCCGAGATGGCCGATCGGAAGATTCCGAGTTGGGATCGCGTCATCACGATATGCCATCAGCGGCACTATCTCGGCATGAATGCTGCCAAGTCCCGGCTGTTCAACAGGGATTCGATGCCACAGGGATGTCGGTGAAGATGCGCGGCTACAGCCATACACCGACTGTGCCGCGAGTTTGGCGTCGAAAGATCTTTCCACGACGGGTACTATTTGTGTCTCTGAGGTGTATGCTCAACAACATGTCTGAAGAAAATGAACAGAAAACGCCCTCCCACTAGACAGAGACTAAGATAGACTTCATCATTGACACAGTCAAGGCTCTTGATTGCATGGATAATTCCCTGTGTCATGCCCCCAACCCGTGTTCGGAGAAGCGGCATTCTATAAGAAAACTTCGTTGTGTTGACACAAATCGATGGTACATAGAGGTACGGAATCTCGTCTCCGGCGCGTGGTGCCATTGAGATCGGTCCTTAAGGTCGGCGTTAGCAGCTGAAACGTAGGTGAATATGTAGCGCCGTGCTAGGGAAAATGTTGTAGATTCTTAAGCATGCTTAACAGAGTATTTCCACGCGTGAATCTCAAGGAATACATATTAAATAAGTAGTGTACAAGTTGCGACGAGACAAGGTCAGTAATTTCAATGGTTAAGGGCCCGACTGGATCTGGATTCAGCCAGAATGAGAAAATGACCCGCAAAAAGAAGTACGGAGAACTGACTGGCTAATAAAGCGGCTCCGAGGTATATTGATCCTCGAATTGTGTCGGATAGGTTACAGAGCTTCTGCGGCGGAACATGCGCCGGATGCTCTCGTCAGGCGTTCCCGGGTGGTTCGGTGTCGGCGAGAACGTCGAAGTCGACGGTAGCGCGGGTGTGGGTTGGGTATGCGTGCTCGGCGCATCGCATTGGACGATGTGGTGCGTACGCTGCATGACGTTTCCGCGGCCCACCTGGTCTGCGAGGTTATCGTAGTGGGACGGGAGGCGAGAGCGGACACCGAAGGATGGGCGGCGGGCAGTGGTGTCCGCGGAGAATAGAGGGTGCGAGCGCGGCTGGTAGATCTCCGCTATCATGAAGGCGCGGGCTTCGCTGACAGAGAGAGTGGGGTAAGCAGAAACAGAGGCGGGGGAAGACATTCTGAAAAACAGTGAGCTCAAGATAGTGATGAATAAAAGCTATCGACTCACCTGGTCAACGAGTTACTAATTGCGGTTGGTTGGCTCTGATTGATTGGTATGATAGTGTTGTTTGCTGATGAAAAAACAGGCTACTTTTATACCCCAGAGGAGGAGAATGTCTCATCCCTCGAGGCTGTTCCGAGGCGAAACATCCGCGCGGGCGGGAGACCAGCCCTATGTCTCACCTGGGCGGAACGGCGAGGCCTAGGCCTAGCCAGGTTCTAGACTTTACATTCGAGACATCCCGCCCGGATAATGTACAGAAGGAGGGTGTTTCATTGGAAAAGGGGCATTTTCGCTGACCCAACGCTGGGGGCTGGGCCGTGAAACAGCCTAAGGGCCTGATCGGGTGCATTAGAATTTTTTCCCCAGAATCTTGTCTATGGGTTATGCTTCATTCCTAAACCATACTGAAATGGGAAAAATATGTGTATACTCACATGGATGAGACGAAGGGGAAGGGAAGACATGAGTTCGAGAATTCGACACATTCTAGAGTTGAACTTAGAATCTGTTGCCCCATCCTACTAGTAGAATCTTGTGGAAAAAATTACACCGCATTTTTCAGTCACTCCCAGTGCTCAAGTGTTCATAAAATGGCCGTGCTGCGGATTCTAGGATGGTTTGGGGACGACATGTAAAAGATTCTAAAAAATTTCTAGAGAAGTTCTAATGCACCCGATCAGGCCCTAAAAAAGCTGTGTGTACAAAGCTTAGCATGCTTGTCAGTGTTCAGAATTTTGTAGACAGGTATCCAAACATATTTTTCGATTTTTTTCGCGGTAGAGTTAGGAGGGATCGGACTGGGATGATGGATCGGACTTGTCGGAGTTAAACGAAAGCGGTGCTGTGGACAAGCACGTGCAACCAAAGCTCGGTGTCAGTCAGTCTTGTCATCTTGATGCGATCTGGGTATCGGGAGTTCCAGAACGTTCAAATGGTTGTGGAACAGAAGATGTTGGCAAGAGACACTCGAATGGGCTCCAGAAAAGTATTTTTCAATTACGACTCTGGCGAGGGTGGCCTGGGTGGCATTTTCAGTCCTGCCAGCTGAGTCGCTCTTTTCACGCACCCGGACGGCGTCTTCCCTCTATCTTCCTTCTCAGTTTCCCCTTAGATAATGCTTTACCCACCCTCGCTGTGGCTGCCCTTTTGTCATTCGCAAGTCTTCAATGTTTGTCGCCCAGCTCAGCCTCTTCCGCCGGCGTTGAGCAAGCGGAAACATCATCACCAGCCGATTTCCAATTCCTTCCGCTGAGAATTACATTGCAGCACGTATGTTCGTATCTCTCGGGACTCCGTGTGCAAGTTTTTAGCACCGAATTCCGAGTGGGGCACGGTGAAAGTGCCGCTGTGTGCCGCTGACTGCCGCAGGTTAAATTTAGATTGCCGCAGTCAGCGGCAAAACTGCCGCAGCATAAGTCACACTGCCGCAGTGTCACGCAATTATTGCCGCGCGCACTGCGGCAATCTTACTGTCGAGCCGTAGCAATATTCTCTGAGATATGATGACTTAGTTGGCATCCCTGGACATTGTCCTAACTCAGGATATCAATATATCAATAGCAACACTGGAGGTGCTGAATCGACATGAAACTCATCGGCATTCTCAACATTAATTTCACGCTGAGGATCAGCACAAGTAGGTGCAATTATGTGGGCACCGGGGCTTCAGAACTGAACTTTCCAGTCTAAGGAAACGATAGGTCCATGCCGGCCCGTTTCGGTGCGCCGTTGAAAGCCGCACACAAGAAGGCCACGAACTGTGAAGATATGTACTCTGTCCATGGTTGGGCATAATGGGGGCGGAATATGCCACTCACCTGTCTTTTAACTTACTATGCCTAACCAAAATGACCTCTTTCTCATGTCCCACAACAAAAAATTTCTTCAGCTGTAGGGTGTCGACGTAGGGTCGATCCGTCGTCTCCACTTAGACTTAGGCAGCAGGGTAAGTTGCGAGCGCCGGATACTTTGACTCAAATTTAGCTATTTCAACCAACATTGAATCAGAAACCAGACGACTCACACACAAAATTCAACGAGCTAAGTACTGATCTAGAAATGCCTCTTGGTTCGTCGAGACAAGGAATTTGGGATGTCAAAATTGATGTGCGAG
Organism: Mycena galericulata; assembly: GCA_029289565.1. Classification (NCBI taxonomy): domain Eukaryota; kingdom Fungi; phylum Basidiomycota; class Agaricomycetes; order Agaricales; family Mycenaceae; genus Mycena; species Mycena galericulata. Next base: position 16,213 of record JARKIA010000131.1, on the reverse strand, counting down.
CACCCGTGCTGAATCCGCAATTAAATGACCCTCGCCGCTCGTTTACGCGGAAATTTAAGCACAAATGAGATCAGTAGTGAGTCTCTTCTTGACGCCTCAAAAATCGGGCCCGAGGCACTGAGTATATGGCGGATGGCGCGGTCTCGAGTGTTTCCCCGCTGAGGACTATTTTGTGGTTAATTTGGTGAAAAAGTGGAGTGGATCAGTTTGGCACATGCAAGCGCATGCCTCGTGCCCGAGACAATCCAGATATCACCTCATCTCAAAAACAATCTGTTGGCATGCTTGGTCGACGAAAAAAAAATTGCCGCAGACTGCCGCAGGCTGTGTTGCCGCAGATGCTAGTGCCGCACACGATGAAGAAGCATCGTAGGCTTATAAAATCTTATTAGAATGTTTTGGGGAGGAAATTAGTATCATATACAGAGCCTGGACCCATAAACAGTTGAGAAATAGGCACGTCGACCTTGAAGGTGACGGAGTCAGAAAAATCAACCGACCTTGAAGTTTACACAGTATCAAATGCAAAGAGTGATAGTTTCAGCGGTGAAAATTTGGCGGTAATCAAGAGCCATATGAGAACGGATAGGTTGGAGATTTTCAAACGGCGTGCACGATGTTTGGGTCGAAGTGATTTAATGCAGGTGACTTGGTGAGCATGAACATCGTCGAACAATCGTCGAATGATATTGACATATTGTGAAAGAGGTTTCTTTAGAAAATAAAGTAGTTTGCATTTATTAAGAACGGTAATAGGGTTCGAACGAACCAGTTGGAGCGCTGGAGGGATGAAAAGAGTGTTTCATGAATAACGCGGGCGGCGCGGCGCCGTCGAACACTGCGGCGGACATGTCACACTGCCGCTGTGTCACGGCTTATACTGCCGCTGACGACCGCAGGATTGCCGCTGCAAGACGCAGGACTGCCGCTGCATAAAGCACAACTGCCGCAGCAAAGTGCCAATATTGCCGCTGTAATTGCCGCAGACTGCCGCTGCACAATATTTGCAACTGTTTGTCTGCCGCAGGACTGCATCAGGAAAAACTCCACGGGAAATAGCTCGGTGGTTAGATATGTAGTCACAAATAGTGGTGCATAGCTGTAATAGCTCTGTCTCACCAGTCAGTAGTTCTTCAGTGCTACAATAGCCATATGTGATGGCTACGGAGATCAACATAGCTCGCACTGTGCCATCAGCAAAACTACACATTTGTCTTTCAAATCTTACATCTTTTATGTAACCGGCATCTTTACTACTTTTCGTTGTTTCTGAAGGAATTAAATTCGAATCAGCACATGGATAGTAATATCCAAGGACCAGGAATGACTGGCACCCGAAATTCGCGACTAACCTTTGGTGCACACCACATACCAACCACATACTCCTCCGAATCGGCTTCTGAATCTTCAACCAAATATAATTTTTCTAGTGGGATGTGCACTAGGTGGTACACCACATAACCGGTTGAGGGCTTCCACGAGGACTTGGAGGAGTTGCAGGCTGAAGGATAAGTTCGAGAGACACGCAGATTGATCATCAATTCGCCTGAACGATTAATCATTGATGGTAACACAAGTTGTTCAAACTCCGATGAAGGTCCGTGCGCGTGATTCCATCAAAGATGGTTGGTTGATGTCGTACTCGCTTGCTCCTTGCCTCCCGCCTCCATCTTTCCTTTTCCTCTTCCCCTCATTTACCCGTCCGCTCGTCGTTCCCTCAAGCACGCATTACCTCAAGTTAGCCCGAACTTCCAAGAGGTCAAGGCATCAAGATACTACTCCCCAAGACCACAATCTGCCAATATGCCCAAGCAGTTCATCGTCCAGCCCCTCATTACCTCAAGTTAGGACGTCAAGAGGTCAAGGCGTCAATGTACTATACCATGAGACCACAAAATCTGCCAAGACACCCAAGCACTTTGTTAGCTCCTCGAACTCACTCACATCAAGATGCCTCCTCGCTCCATCGTTCTGAGTGTCTAAGATCCTCGGCTCTGTCTGTCCTTCTATGTTACTGGGATCCTTCTATAGGGTGAGTCATTGGTCCATTGACAGTCCGTTGTTCCTAATCACACCTCCAAGTAGTGCCGCCTCCCCACGAAAGCCCCTCTTCCTTGCCCGCCTTCTTGTTCGACCGCAGTGCTGCTTCGTGTGTACGACATGTCGATTCCCTTGCTCATCGTTGGCTAGTCAGACTGTCTGTAGTAACTAGTTAACGAATGAATTCCCATTTGCTCTTTTTGATGGTTTCTTCAATGGGCCGACACCGGACTATGTTGAGCTCCCAGTACTACTGAGTGCTATGGGCACTGTGAAGCTATGAAGCTATGGTGGGTATATGAGCCTCACGCAAGCTATGGTTAACTCCATAGCAGTCTGTAGCTCCCGCCTGTCCCTACAAACCAGGGACTTAGCTACGGGGCTACCGTGGCTATATTGGCTATATTGTGCTAGGTTGCAACCTCATTTTTTCCTGATGTGCCGCAGACTGCCGCTGTAGCAATACTCATTGAAGTCGTCTCCAGCGGCCTCAAAACCACGATTAACTCCACATCTATCAACAGTCAACAGTGTATTAATCACAGTACTATACCCCTACACAGTTTCGGGGCTTAACTTCCGCGGTTGACACCGTTTGAGCATGTGCCGCAAACTTGACTGCCGCAGACTGCCGCAGAGATTGCCGCTGCATGCGGCAACGGCAATGCAGCGGCAAAATATCTTTGCCCATCCGAGTGGGGATCTTTTTTTTAAAATGCATAGGTGCTGAATGAAGTTGCAGGATGGGCAGGCACACGCACTATGTTCCTCCAGCACACGCTTCGTAATCTGGCGAGACGTAACCAACCCGTCCTTCTTATCGGAGCTCGACAAGTCCCGGTGTTGCTTTGATTTGCACTTCTCTCGTACCCCCGCCGATTGAACTCATTTCTTCTGATCTCTCGTGCTTTCCACCTCCTCAAACACGTCACAGCTCCACACAGCGAGGCTCGAATCTATTTTACGAGGCGTTCTGTTGCCAATGACGTAGAAACGTGACATATCGATCTAGTGCGCTCTTTCTCCGCGCCTTGTTCGACTTTGATTGATCCTCTCCAACTTTCTGCCGTTCTATCCTCGATGACGCGGAATCGAAGGGTAAGGCTCGTTGTGGATGTTCTCGGCCGAGATCTCCCTCCGCTGTACCGTTCAGCGTCCGGATGTTCTTGTTCCTTATATTTGATCTCGGGATAACTTACTGGTTGGTTTTTCTTTCGCTTGACAAACTATCAAACGAAAGAAGAATCCGCCTCACCAACCGACTCCATTCGCGAATCGCTCTATATGTCCTCGGTAGAGCCATATATGTCTTCTTGGACCCGTGAGTTCACTCGGTAGCATGCATCACGTCGAGCGTCTCGATCACTCCACAACTATACTCCACTAGTTCCTATGCCTAGTCGTACTGTCGAACGGCCCCACCACTCCACACCCTGTGCTTTCATCTCGGGCCCGTAATATGTCCTGGATCTTCTCTGCAAGCGCGGGAATATCTCGAGGAGAACCTATAAAACACGGTGCGCGTTCCTCCTATACTCTCGAACACCCCCGTAGTTCAAGCTCTCTTCCAAACAAACGAACATGTTCTCCAAACTCTCTGTTGCTGTCGCCTCCGTGCTCATTGTAGGCGCCCCTCCCCTCCAGAATTCTTCACACATGCTAACCATATATTCCCGCGTTAGACCCTTGCTGCCGCCGCGCCGTGGACCACTCCCCCGGTGACCCCGCCGACTTCGAACCAGTGCTGCAGCAGCGTCCAATCTTCGAGCAGCACGGCCGCCTCTACCGTCGCCGCCCTCCTCGGTCTTGATCTCACCGGCCTCAACGTCCCCGTCGGGTTGAGCTGCTCCCCCATCACCGTCATCGGAAACAACTGGTAGGGTCCCAATGTCCGTCGTATGCCGCAGTAATGCTTACTCAATTTCATAGCGGAGGCACTAGTGTCACTTGCGATGCTCCCGAGACACAGTGGAGTACGCCGAATATTTTACGCTGTTCTACAATCCCACTAATCTCACTCACTTTCAGGCGGCCTCATCGCCATCAACTGCATTCCCATCACCCTTTGAGGACGATGGATGAAGGAGACTCCGAGTTGCTGTATTTTGCGTCGGTCGAGATGTTGTAGTTTCGAACAATGTGTTTCTTTGTACGACGCTTCAATTTGAATTTGCCTCGTCTCTCCCTCGTTTCCCCATACGAAATTAAGACCTCTACTTGGTGCTATTTTATGGATTACATTCTGAATAGATTTTTAGAGAAGAGCTACCTCAATGTCCGACCAGGACAAATCGTGAATGTGTTCTTGCAAGACATCCATATCCCCATATCCAACAAAACTCCATTGCCAGATGAAATTAAACGGATGATTCTGACGGCCCGAAAATATGACCTGAAATTCACGGGATTGTCAATAAGCAATGAGGTTAAATTAAAAATGCCGGTTTGGAAACATCCAGCGGTAAACGTGACACTGTATAAACGAGCCAATCGACGTGATTCTGTAAATTGTCTCAGACTCAACCATAAAGTCAGAACAGTCAACGACACTCTTACAATTGCAAACCGGAAAACCACAACATTGAGAAAACCTCACACATTAAATCCCTCAGGAATCAGCCGAAAGAACTGTGGATGCCCATTGTGTGTCCGAGATCGAACAGAATTGGGTTGTGAACATCCAGGGGAATGCATCGAAACTGCCAAGATGTTGATAGACAGCATTACACAAAAATGGAACCCAACTCTGACAAATGTTGACCTCTGTGAAGACCTCGCCCTGACAAATGACGAGCTGGAACTGAATGAAATGCCAATAGAGACAGATCACGCCGTGGTCTTCGACCCAGATTTTACGCTGTCAAACCTTGCAACCGGATTCCGCATCTTTGCCTCGGACGAATCGCTGAACAAGACCGCTGCGAGGAGATATGGCATACATGAAGAAGTGCCGAGTATGATCACTTACTTCTTACATCCACAAATTTTACATGCCGGCGAGTTTGAGCCTGAGATTAATCTTGTGTTCACGCGAGTGACTGACACTGCACAGGAAAGTATGAGTTTATCCATGACTTTTGATAGACGAGACATCCCATTGACATTTTCATCTGCACTTTTGGGAGGACTTCTATTGATACTTCAGAATACTGAACGACATACTCCACTCCTGATTTGTGCATCCTCTGACTTCCTACTACGAACATTGGTGAAGGAAAGAACCAAATATGAAAATGACTTACTACATCCTAATTTCCGGCTCTTGAAGGCCACGGTAGCCATGTTGAACGAGAGAGTAGCCCGAACACGATTCAAGAAAGTGAAAGTGAACCTTGCTACGTTCCCTAACAATGCCCTGATCCAGAAGGTTGAAATTGACACAGAAATCGACCTCATGTTTGAGTGTCCCGGAATGCTGCTATCGCGGGGGTCACAAAGAATTTTCACTAAAATTATACGCTCACTACGTCCAACACCACACCGAAAATCGACTTTTGTGAATCTGGATTGTATTCGTTGCTCTGTCGAGGAAATTTGTGGGTACACACCATCCGATGCAATGATTTGGACATCAATTAGATCATCGACTATACAACGACGCTCCCGGGAGTTTTTGTGGAAATGCATTCACAACACCTTTAGAGTGGGTGATTATTGGTGCCATATGGACACTTTGGAGAGAAATGGCACATGTAATATCTGTAATGTGACCGAAAGTTTAGAGCACATCGCTTTGGAATGTTATTCTCCCGAGCAAAAAATTATATGGTCTCTCACGAGACAACTGTGGTCGAAGAAATATTCTTCCTGGCCAACACTGAACTGGGGTTTGATCTTAGGTTGTAACCTTGTCAGATTTAAAGGAGTGAATGGTGCCATTAGACCCGAAAAAGGGAGACTGTTTGCAATACTAGTATCAGTGGCGTGGCATCTTATCTGGAACCTTCGCGTGAACCGAGTCATAAAAAATCCAGACACGAGACTCACCGAGGCTAACATCCACAATCAATGGTTAAAATCGGTGAACTTAGCCCTACGACGCGACCGTATTCTCACGGATAAAGTTAAATTTGGCCCACTCGCGTTGAAGAAACAATTAGTGCTTAACACTTGGAGTGGGTTACTTATGGATGAGGACTCATTGCCGGACGATTGGACACTCACAGAGGGGGTTTTAGTGGGTATGTGGCCAATGAATGGTATTGGATAAAATTTTCAGGCCAGAGTCCCACACTGGTTAAAACATTGTGCGTAACGGCATTTCCTCCTGGACAAAACCCACCGGCATGACTGGCCCAAAACCAGCAACACAAGCGGACAAACCTAGAATGCTTCTGCAGACTTTGTTTCGTTATTCCAAACGCTCCAAAAAAGAAAAAAAAAAGAAATTAAGACCTCGGGGACGTGTGGTTGAGCGGGTGTGCCCACGTCCTAGCCGTAAGAGTCACGCGGCTGCCGTAATCAAAAATGATTAATGCCCGTGGGTTCGATCCCCACAAAAACCGTAGGAGGGTTCTAGTGGGTATTCTTCCGGTTGAAATCCCGGTTGCCGAGTCCCACAGTACCGTGACTTGATCTGTCACGTGTCTGCGTCTACCTGGAGTCGGATATCCTAGTCAACTAGCATGACTAATCATCATGTGTCCAAAGTGGGCCCCTCTCCAATGCCTTGCAGAGGAGAGGTTAGCTAGTCAGCACAGCATAACAAAGCTGTGGACAAACACTCCAAAAAAAATAAAATAAAATAAAATAATTAAGACCTCACGTACAAAGATGTACCCTCTATAGATGACGACTTTGGCCTATTGGAGTCTCTCAATAAGTGCCAAGAAGGAAAATAATGAGCCAATCAATTTTAGTGTATCATTATGAGCACGTTTTGAAACAAGTGATGGTATCAGCAAAATATCGGCTGCCGGATGATGGCCGCTCACAAGCCGAATCAAACAGTACACTCAAGTCCTCATACACCCTCTTTTTCCATTCTAATATGTGTTTAAACTTTCCGAAAAAGAAGCTGGACTGCGAACTGGAAGGCCTTGTCCGTGAACACTGTAGAGGGGCACCTTCTCGACTTTTCATGGAAGAATGGTCGTGATGTTGAACATGATTGAGGGTCGACTGTGCATTTTTGAAGTATGTCAATTCCCTATAATCCGAATTCTTCTGGAGACTCATCATTGAGTACTTTCAATTTCCTGGTACCCGAGATACCCGAACATTTACAAGTCGAATTTGAACGTTCAATGCAGTCGGCGTGGAAGTCACAGTACTTCCAGCTTGAAAGTGGGAGTTACAGAGATACACTAGTTCGTTCCTGAGGGTCTTGGAATGCTTGATTTATCCCCATACCTTTTTGAGAAACTTCACCAGTCGGAGAAGACCCGAAAAAGGACATAAAATTTTATTCCCAAGCGCGACGCCGCACCATCAGGGTGAAAGTCGTGATTAGGAATGTAGTAAAAATGGTACTTATATCTTCTGGAAATATCCGCAAGGGTGAGAAACCACGTTATCAACTGGAAACCTTGCTTTCGTCTCAATTGCTGGGTCGGCTCAACGTCGGCCATCGCATCAATTCAGATACCATCACTTGTTCAAAGCATGATATCGGTGACCAGTTGATCACACTGACAGACTAGTAACCACTCTGCCACCGCGCCCTCGTGCCTCGTTGCACCGGCGAATCTCAACACTATCTCAACCTTTCCATGAAAATGAGTGGCAGGAAAACGGTGTCCACTCGGGCCGGAACCAGTAGGGCAGAGGGTTCGCAACTGCGGACCGTGCGGTATAAATACGCCGTGTTTCATGTTGATAATCCCGTACTTATATTGACCACGAGAGTGTGTCTAGATACAAGTCAACGATGCCCACCTCAAACACAGCGGAAAAACTAGGCTTGAATGTATCAATCGTCGGTGCGGGGATCGCTGGGCTGGCCGCTGCAATTGCGCTTCGGCGCGCTGGGCATCGGGTTCAGGTGCGCAACTGGAGTACCGTCTCCACCATGCTTATGTCCCCAAGATTTTCGATTCCGCCCACGACATCAGTGAAATCGGCGCCGCTATCGTTGTACCGCGGAATGGTGCCCGTGTCTTGGAGCATTTTGGATACGACAAGCAAAATTTAAACGGCGTCAACTCGGAAGGGGTGCGTGTTCTTGCAATTGATATTGATTGTAAAATCCTTCACACCCACCCATTCAGCAAATTATTTTCGATGCGATAAGCGGCGAGCAGAGGAACAGTAGTACAGCCAAGGGGACGCCGGTGCGTTTCTTCAGTTTTCGGGTATGATCTGCTCCTGAACTGGCGCAGACTATTATGTGCCACAGGAGCGATTTGCATTCTGAGCTCAAGCGTCTGGCACTGGGCCCCGGCGACGGCCTGCCCGCAGTGCTTCACCTCAGCACCAAAGTGGTCGATTGCGATACCGATGCGGGCCTCCTTGAGCTCGTTGACGGTCGACGTATCCAGAGCGATCTTGTCCTGGGTGCGGACGGCATTGCGGTGAGCGGAGATAAATACAATGCGCGTCGAAACCTGATTCTGAACTCGGCGCTTTCAGTCGACCATGCGCACCCGTATCCTCGGGCATGAGCAGAAGTCGTTTGGTACCGGGTGGTCCTGCTACCGCGCTCTGCTGGAAACGTCTAAGTTCGAGGGAAAGCCGGAGATGGCGTGGCTACACAATGGTTTCTCCGATGTCAACAAACGCGGTGGCCCTTCTCTCTTTATGTATCCCTGCAGAGGCGGCACGCTCCTCAATCTCGCTGCCCCGTTCGAAGATCCTGGTCAGGACGATCCCGGTCAGCTTCCTGCTATCTCAGATCGCGCTATGAGAAACGACACCTGATATCCACCTCACAGCTTGGCGCAAGGACGCACCGCGAGAGGAGGTGCAGGCCCTGTTTGCTGACTTCCATCCGCAATTCCAGCCGGTTCTCGAGGCACTGGAGGATAAGGTGATGAAGTGGCAGATGCGCGCGGTGCCCGTGCTGCCGACTTGGATCCGTGGGCGTGCAGCCCTCATCGGGGATTCCGCACACGCGACTTTGCCGACTCTGGGGCAGGGCGCGGCGATGGCGGTAGAGGAGGCCGCGGCGCTCGGCGTGCTACTGCCCGCAGGCACTACTCGCGAAGATGTTCCCGACCGACTGAGGGCGTACGAGACGCTGCGGAAGGAACGCGGGGAGTTCGTCCGCCGTGAGTCGCTGGAGGAAACACAGGTTCCCTCTAAGGCCGGGGGATTACAACGAAGTATGTGCTTTGCTTTCTTGCCAACGCGTCTAACATTTTTTTCTGGGGAGCAGCGGAGGAGATGCGCACATATTTGTTGGATTATGATGCGGTAAAGTCAGCTCAGGATTACTTCCAGGAGCGATTTGGCAGTGGGGCCGTTGAAACGTAGAGCGACCAGACTCACATCTGGTAGTCCGAGGACTGCTGCAGGGATTTGGAGAAGTAATTTACGAAGGCGATGCCATGTGCCGACATGGTACAGTGGAAAGGGGTCAAGATGCCATGGCGCGCTACATCGCACGTTTCGACCGAGCTTTGCGGACTCAAGCCTCAAGGGAATGCGCTGAGCCATGTTTTTAGAACTTCTATTCTGGTTTTTTATGTGTGGACCATCCCTGCGGGAACCAAGTAGCGCCAACTGCATCGACAGCGCTTCGTCCTTGTCTACATCTGCATTTGGAGCAGGCCAAATTATGTAAGTTCGTTTTCCGCTCGGCGAAAAACTTACAATACTCCGCCTCGACCTGAATGAGCGTGAGTTTCACTGCATCGCGGTAGAGCGCTATCGCGGCCGTGTTCGACTGCCGAAGCTCTCCAAGTTTAAGCTGAAAAGCAGGCATGCCATTTTCCTCATGATCTTTTTCCCATCATTCAGTATCCTGAACTTTCGAGAAAAATCAACCTTGAAACAAAATCCTTACTCCTCAGTAATCCTCAATGAGGAACTATCAAGATATTGCCGCCTCCGCATCCGGCACTGGCCTAAGCTATGGTAGGAAGTGGCCGAGCTCGCAACAGCTCATACAGTGACAAGACCTAGATTTTTGTGAATCAACTTCATCTAGAAAGGACGTGCGCTATCTCGCGAGCTCACGGCTATCTTTGGCCCCAGGAATATGGTATTATCAGTGACCGGGTACTGGGCCACCTTAGGATTTATCACTAGCTATGGACGGCTATACTATCCCTGTACAGTTGACTGTGCAGTATAATGAAGGCAGGTATCCTGCGAATGGTTCAAGACCATTTCCACGATTTTACATGGGGTGTTGATCGACTGGTGAATTTCTTTCCGCCGGTACCCCCAACAGATGTAAATACTAGCTAGCGGGCCACCCCGTCAAATTAAGTTCCGCAGGCCCAAAATGGCGGCCAACTTGTTAAGCAGTGATACAGGGAGGTACTAGGGAGGGTTATGTGTAGTTATCGCCCACATAGAAGCGATGAGATGGCCCAAAAAAATATGCCGGAGACGGCAGCGGAACCGGCGGAATCGTACATCCCGGACTACCCGGGCGCCTCGTCAGGACCAGCAGCTGTGGTGGCCCAAAATCAGACATATATCATTTAAAATGAAGCATTCCGACATACTAGGACCCCAGCCCTCATTCCGGGATGTCTCTAGCTCCCAAAGAAAATTCAAATGTCTCCGGCACTGAATTTGGGTGGTTTGGGATAAAGGACAGCAGTGAGAAGGGAATTGAGGGGGGAAAAAGTAGGAGGACATACGAAGCTGGAGTATACCCAAATTGAAAAATCCTTGCCAAATCCCAGACCCATAGCGTGGATGGATCGTGCACTAGGTACGTGGCCAGCCTGAGGCACTCAGAGTCGAAGCCAAGGTGTATCTGCGCCATAAAAAGAGCGCGTGGTGCAGATTGGACCCATATTCTATCAAGTATTTAAGGCCTGTATCGTGCGAGTAAAATGAGCCCAGGAAGTCGTCGAACGACAAAGAACTGGCAGAGAAAGAGCGAGGGAGAGAAGAAGCCGGCAAGAAAACGGCGGTCGGAGCTTCTCGGCCGATAGTGCACGTGCCATAACTTTTGACCCGAACATCACTTTCGGTTGAAAAACAGTATGAATCATTATTGGAGGTCCCATTCCATCCCCCAAATACCAAACTCAGACATTTCGGAAGGTCCTGCCTCAATATAAGCCAAGTGGCCCACTACCTAGTGTGGCCCACTAGCCAGTCGCAGATAATAGACATAGTAATACAAGCAATACACAAAAAGATACCGGTGCTACAAAGTTGCAGCTTAAACAGACTTGTCAATCTTCGTCACGACGCGGCCAGCAAAGACGTAGCCGTCTGTTTTAAGATTGAAATCCTTCCAGACGTTCGGGGCGTTCATGACAAACTGCTGGGCCTCCGGATCTTTCATCATCTGGAAAGACTGCTCAGGTTTATCCAACAAATAAGGCACGGCATTAATACCACCATAGCAGTATCCCAGTTCTAACGACGTTTCAGGATCAACCACTGATGGAACGGAAGGAATCGTACCTCAGTTATAGCGTGGTGAATAAATGTAGGCCCAGATTCCGAGTAGCCAAAGGCCCGAATGTGGTCGTCAAGCATATGATTATGTTGCCACTGAAACACCGCAAAGTGGATAGCGCAACTTGAAGTGTTCGATATCACGCACCATTTCGAATCTTACAAAATGCTTCTTGACTGCGGGAACGCTGAGAAAATTGTCGATGAAGTTTTCGAACTTTTGGTCATGTTGCGGGGTGGAGACACGAGGCGGGACGTTGTACACGCATACCACGTGCACACCGTCCCGGGGGACGGGGTTGTCGTGTTTGGCCACGACCTCAGCCGAAAAGCCAGAACTATTGCTATGCAATCCGAATTCTTTGCCTTTTTCGACTACCTTCTGAACCTCAGGAGCTCCCAACAGCTGTCATATAATTCAACCCCACAATCAGACTTCAAGGGATAGGACTCACCGCGAGCAGATGATCCACAGTCTGAATGCGAGTAGCGCGTGAATTCGGACACCCAAATTGAAACTAAGTTGCACGATCGACGCACCTCACAATGCACCGCGACGAAGACAACAGGCTCTCGCGGCGGGAATCCAAATGCTTTGACATGTTCATCCATCAAGTCCTGCTGGAAGATCTTTTCGCCGGTAAGAGGTATGTATGTGGTGCAGTCAAGAATCAAAATACGCACAACCTCTACTTTGAGCACGTTTTTCTGCACCAGCGGAAGCTGAAGAACCTCATCAATGAGGGCCTCGAGTTTTGCCTCGAATTCATGCTTCGAGAGGTGAGGAGGGATCTTGTGAATGATCATGGCGTGGAAAGGGTCCTTGCATGCGGAAGACGACATCGGAGCGGGGAAATGGCCTGACACCCGACTATTCCCTCGGCCATTTTATGGCCATGGAGTGGTCGTCATCTAAACGACAGCTTACAGGACAGGCCTGCAATAACTCAGGAATTCCGCCGCATAAAACGCATCTGGCAGTTAAGTCCCTGAGTTTTGGTTCAAAATCACATAACACGGGACGAGAAAGGCATCTAAGCCCCAAACAAGCTCCGGTGTTAACGGGGCGATAGAAGGGAAGCAAGCGACCCGAACTGGTGTTTGAGCAACGCGCCAGTGACCCACACATAAAGGATGCAAAGGTGAGAGACCCAGTAGCGGACTCATACAGTGAGGACCAAAAGACCAGTAGCGAAAGGCATCGCGCCGGCGCAGCATGCAAACTGTCAGTCGCAGCTAAGCCGGAGATGATCCTGGTTCAAATACAGGAAGTGACTTGGGGTGTAGGGCCGCTGCATCGCACGGCAAAAACTCGAACTTCTTTGTAAATCTAATTGCTACTTGTCTCATACAAAATTTTACATTTACCTTTTTTTTTTTAAAAAAAAAAAATAAGTTCGACACAAACGATCTGGCAATGAGTCCACTGCACCTTATCATGAACCATGCAAATTCAAGCACTGGCCCCTTCACAAGATGTTAGGGGGTAAACTGGAATCATGGCTCATGGTTCTTCGCCGTCGTAGTGGACCCATAGTTTCCATGTTTGAACTTCCTGGGTTGGTGGAGTAACAACTGAGACCCTTAGGTCTACCACTCTGGAAAGGTGTGTCATCCTTGTGCAAGGGCCATGCTAATCTGATGGGCTAGTGAATTTGACTCAGGGGCTATGGCACTGCCTTCTTATGTGAACATCATTCTTCATTCATGCGGGTGTTTTGCGAAAAATTGGGGTCATGTAAAAAAGTCAAAAATACTTCGGGTGTCTGCCCATTTAGTCTCTTATAAACAGACACTACAACAAAGATTACTCGTACCTCGTATGTTGTACTGCTCACTTTTGGCCCATTTGCTTCTCAATGCCAATGTTATGAAAAAGCAATTCAAGTGCCAAAAAATTGGTTGCCCCAAGATGGTGCACGCACTTTGATCGTTGCCACTCTGGCTTCCTAGAGCTCGACGCAGGAAAGATGAGATCGGATGAGCGGCAACGGTGGTCGGAAAGCGTTCGGCAAGATACGCCATGCCATTATTTTGATCCGTTATTGATCCGTATTATTTTTCGGGACTGCCGTATGTATGGAATCGACGCCGTATACCGCCAAGAGCGCGATGAGTACCTGAGAAGAATGCTTCAATTTTAAGTGTTGTCGGATGGTCTGTGAGGTGAATAGCAACGCAATTGACATCCTATGGGCAGCGGGAGACCCAGAAAGATGCGCCCCTGGCCTGCCGAGGGCTTAATTTTTGGTGGATCTGGTCATATGGAAGGAAAGAAGCCAATACATCTCCGGATGCCACACGCTACAATCTTGGCTCGCTGGAGGGCACAGCGTTACAAATGGACGTGTACACACCCCTATCTTGTACCAAACAAGACTCGGTCACCGTGCAATCAGTCCTGCAAAGCAAAAAAAAAAAATGGTCACGAGGATTTTCTTATAATTATATTCTTTCCTGAAATGTCTATTCAGAATTATTAAAGGAGGAGGCCGATTCGCAGCCTTCATCTGAATTTCTCCAAGTTTTTCAAAGATCTCGGCATCTCCCGACTGTTCTAAAACGCGTGATTATATTCCATTCACTATTTAGCCGTGCTGTCGATTAACTGTCATCAACTCTAAGGTGTCTCGTATAATGAGTGGTTCGAGTCTAGGCCCATCATACGATTTTTTTTTTTTCACTCTATTTGAATTCAGAAACGCAACAACAGTTGAACTTCAACGTTTTTCCCCCCCTTCTCGCACCGCCGGGCAAAAAATGTACTGTACCATTCGGACCCTAGGTTCAATGACAGGCGAAAAGACTTCTTTTTTTGATGCGTGGAGAAATCGCCTCAAATTGAAACTAAATTCTTCGGTCTTCTCGGTCGAAAATTGATGAACCTACGGACGAAATGGTGCAGTACTTTGAATGCTCCACAAATTACAGGAAAACTCCTCGCTTTTACTTTTATTATAATTTCTACCCTGTTATCAAATAACACTACAGTATATCTCGGTTCGATCCTGCCCGGATAAGAAATTCAGAATTGCGTTAGCCGACATGACTCGACTCCAATCAACATTGTGTTGAGTCAAGACCTCCCAGCATTTTGCTTGTATATTTTTCTTCATGTGCAATGTGCCACTCATATCTGATGTAGACTATTGCGAAACACTGCAGTGCGTGGCCCAAGATCTTCCGCAGGATTTCATCTGGTCAAAACTTTGAGTACTGAAACTTCGGCTGGACAACTCCGCGATTCACGTGGGCTTTAGGTCAATGTATAAGTTCCTCAGTTTTTACGAGATCCCGATCAGATGATTAAGCCATTCGTTGAAAGCCATGTTTGGTCTTTTTGATTTATACGTAATCACAATGTTTGGCTTATTTGCACGACCCGGCATCTTGCGGCATCATCAGAACGGGATTTCCTTCTGCCACACCGACCCAGTGCTTGCGGAGTGGCTCCGAGAATCTTCTGGACTTTCTGTTGCTATCCAAGTCTTTACCTCATTTCCTGGTGCCTCGGTCCCCACTCTTGCTCGCTACCCCAACATCTCTCCTATCATCATTATTCCACTCTCAGCCTGCGGCACAGGGACTTCTTGGATCTGGGAAGTTTTTTCTTCCGGACTTTCGCTCCTGTTGATCCTGTTGCTTTCACCTCGTTTTTCAGCTTCTTACTCCCCCGCCATACCAATAGGCAGACTTGGCTGCGACTCCGCCGCTCTTGTCCAGACTCCAGGAAACGCTGAGACTGTGGGACGAAGATGATTGTAGTGTACAATTAGATGGGTTGTGCATAGGTACAACACCTGCTTTTTCCTTATAGAGCCCTCTGCAGTAAGATTATCTCCTCCTCTTATTCACTGATGTACTTTGGAGTACCCCTATATTATAATAAGTATATACAATTGACATGTGTGTCGTGCCATTGGAACGGACAGCCCAGACACGATGACTCCTCGAAGGGCCATTTATTGATATTCACATCTTCTTTGAACACTCAATCTCGTTGATGATCGGAGCTGGGCACACATTCTCGCTCGAATTGCGCTTCCTGCGCGGGTTTGGCCTGCATCTCAACTCTTGGATGCGGACATTTATCAGCTGCCCCTTTCCTTGCAATGAATCAACACCTGCATCCGAAGGAACACAGAGTGGTGCGAGGGGCGAATACTACACATTCTGTACCGACTCGGTCGACATATACAACTTTCCTTATACTCGAGCCAATCATTATTTTCAGGGTTGAAAGTTGATCAAAAGCACGCTCAAATAATAACCTGGTTGCGGAAGCCATATGAGCCATCTGATGGCTTTTTTTTTTTGACATGCAACCGAATGGCTCCACCAGCCAAAAAATGACGCCAGTGGCTTTGCCGAGCCATTCGCCCGCTATTTTGGCGTGGGAGCCATTTGGGGCACACATCAAATAAGCTCTGTAATGGCTCCAATGGCTTGTGCGCAACCTCTCTAATGACTCAAGCCAAATCACCGGTGGCTCATAGACACGGAGTTCGCTGAGAATGATTAAATGTCCCAGCGAAAATTTTGGATAGCGTCCTGAAAAAAGTACTTGGTATAGAGAATGTTAGTAGATGCTTTTATAGTCCTCGAAATTCTAAGATTTCGGATGACTTCGGATTTATTTTAGCAA